>RPFO01000102.1:2322307-2324807 GCA_009746045.1 Mesostigma viride | reverse complement strand
CAAGAGGACAGGAAGGCGGCGATAAAGCAGCTGCTGCACCAGGGGGGGTACGACGCCATAATCACGATGTCGTCATCTACTCGTCACAAGTTCGTTGCGCTGGTTTTCGGTTCGTTCTCGACGGGGGAGTCAAGGATATGAACACAGGGTTTGTGACCCCTTTTCACTTTCGCGTTTGCGAGGCGGCCTTCAGGCACTGCCTGAAAATTAGCAACCACGTTTGGAACTCGTCGGACCACCTGTGAAACTAATCACATTTGATGATGTGCTGGCGGGCCTGGGCATCGCATTTGAGCATTACTTCGAGCAGGGCTCGACAAGCTCGATGCGCCAACTCAACCGGAAGAAGCCCTAAGCTGCGGTAAGACATATATTTGTGTGGATGGCTCTTGATATCATGCTGAATTTCTAGTCTTCTCTAGGTGGACAGTTCATGTGCAGCCATACAGGTCATCCATGTGTGTTTTAACCATGTTGCATGTGCCACAGATATTATGAGCAGTATTTACTAAGTGTGCTGGAGTCGTTGTTGCATGCTTGTTGTATTTCATAGTTCACGCCTGCATGAACGCATCGTTGATACTAATGATTATTCATATTGCATGAATGTTCTATTGGGGACGCCGCGCTTGATGTCACAACGTGGCCGAAAGGGTGCATCCACCGCTGACGGCCGGTGGGTGAAATCGATGGACGCATTTCCGAAGAAGCCAGCCGCGGGCCACACCCATGGCGCGGGCGTGGGCGCGGGCGGGGCGGGGGCGGGGGAGAAGGCGCGGGTGCGGGCGCGGGCGCCACCCAAGGCGCGGGCGCGGGCGCGGGCCGGCGGGGCGGGGGCGGGGGCGGGGGCGCAGGCGCCGGCGCGGGTGCGGGCGCGGGCGCCACCCAAGGCGCGCGCGCGGGCGCGGGCGGGGTGGGGGCGCAGGCGCCGGCGCGGGTGCGGGCGCGGGCGCCACCGCCGACTTGGATGATGAGCCAGCAACCGAAGCCGAGAGGGGAGGCACCGCTCTTCGAAGGTGTTCGATCTCGAAGTGTTTTGGGGCCCGGATATGACCGTGTATGTCCGCTGGCGCCTAGCCGCATCGGAGACGTTGGTAAATGCACCGGTGAACAAGTGGCAGCCCACAGGGCCTAATGCCGAGGCTTGTGACGGGGTCACGCCCATTGGGTACACCCCGCAGGGAGATCCTGTCTATGGGTGCCTCCTCATAGAGCGTGGCAAGGCCCCCAAAGGAAGTCCTGGTCTAGTGCCGCTTTTTGAATGGGACGAGGGCGGTGCCAGGAGATGTACCTGCGCTAGCCTTCACAGCCTTTTTCCTGACATCGTCGCCGCTGAGAAGCAGCAGTTGCTGGACGGATGGATTGAGCAGGTGCCAAAGTCCGTGGAGGATGTGCGTGCCAACAACGAGAATCTGTTCGACATCATGGAGCAAAAGCTCAAAGAGAAGCGTGAACTGCAAGCGAACAAGGCGGTACCCTTACCGCTGCGATCTGCAGGCGACCAGTCGGTTGCGCGGGCAACACGAGCACTGAGGCTGCCCATAAAACAAGTCATCTCACACGTCGCTTGCCCTGCTCGCGAGATTCAAGCGCAGATCAACCGCGCATGTGCGCCCGCTGCGCGAGGGAGCACATCAACGGCAACGCCCGCTTTGCGCACGCTAATTTCCGGCAGGCACACCTTCAAGGTGAATGGAAGCCTCATACGACGCAGCGACCTACTCGTTGTGAAGCGGCCAGCCGTCACCTGCGGGCAGGGAATGCCGTGGGCACCACACATGCTGGTGAAGGTCCTTGATCTGGAAGGCGATCGCACGGAGCGTGACAGCATTGTCGCCTCTCCTTACTACGCACCGTCGTGGATGGGCCAGTTTTCTAGAGTGACATTAGGTGGCGGCAGCGCAGGGATGACGGTCCCCATTTCTGATGTACACCTGCAGCACTGGACAGTGGGCGGTACGGCAGAGGTGCACCAGCCTGAGCTGATCAGTACCGGCAAACTGTCAGCTGCCACGGTGGCGGCGTTGAAAGAGCACCCACAGATTGACTTAGAGCATTACAAGACTGCCACCGCCGCCAGGGCAGCAGCAAAGGATGACTGCAATGCCTACTTTGCCGAGCATGGAGCACGTGCGCTTATCGGGATGCGCCTGTGTGCCCTGTTTCCGGGGATAGCGAGGAAGAGGGAGCGCTTCCATGGCTGGGTCACTAAGGCTCAGGAAAGGGGAGGTCACCTGCTCATCAAGGCGATGTGGGCTGATGGGCAGTATGAGGACTATCATGCCCTGGCGGAGGTGACGCAGTTCGTGTGCGGCTGCCCACACCCAGTCGAGGCATTTGGCCGCGCTCGCTTCTTTCCACAGGAGCTAGGCTGGCACCGTGAACGCAGGTGATGGCACCCACATAGACGATGCCGTCCCTGCTGTGCACAGTGACAGTGAAGGCGGGGAGGAGGAGGAAGAGGGAGAGGAAGAGGGGGAGGAAGAGGGGGAGGAGGAGA
>RPFO01000102.1:2061576-2320634 GCA_009746045.1 Mesostigma viride | reverse complement strand
GCGCGGTCTGCTGCCCCTTATGTCGAACCAGACACAACATCTACGCGAAGCACATGCAAAACACAAGCTCCCTACTCGTTCCAACCGTGGAAAATCAGGGGACCTGTCGCCACCTCACCAGCATGGTGGATGGGTCAGCCAGTCCGTGAAACTCCGCCTTAAGACGGCACCAGGGAATCGAACCCCGCCCACAAACCACAGATCTGGGGAAACCTCAGACTGAGATGAAAACCCCAGATAGACATCTCTCCATCAGAGACAATGTCAGACATTCCCACACCAGAGACATGTCTCACCCCTCAAGGTGTGCTCAGGATTATGTACAATCAAGCTCCCAGCCTGATATCCAGAGACTTAAGCACCCAGCTCTCAGCTTTTAGACAGATAGACCGACTTGACAGTCAGCATTCATGAGCTTCCTCAGTACATTGTACTGGGCTGGGGCCTTGTGTGGCAGCTTTGTCAATGCATCAGCAGGGTTCTCCTCGCCAGGGATATGCTTCAAGTCAACCAAACTGGCCAACTCCTTCAGCAACAAATAATCCAGGTCCCGGCTCCTGGCCAGCTGCTTGTGAACAAACTGGACCATACCCATGCTGTCTGTTAGCAACAACGTCTCCATCTGCAAGGTCCAAGGGGTAACTGAAGCCAGCTCCAGCATTAACTCCTTTATGTACAGGCTGGACTGGATCCCCTCGCATATGGCCCTGCATTCTGCCACATCTGAACTGATACAGACCCTCTTCTGCAGTCTGCTGTACCAGCTGAACAAACTTGCCCTGCTCTGATAAAAAGCAAACAGAGCAGCAGATCTCCCCCTGACCTTGGTAACCTGGCGAGCATCCATGGAACTGTCAACAAAGATCTCCAAGGTGATAGGCTGGGTAAAGTCAATCCCAGACAAAATCAGATCAGGGGTACTCTCCACCAACCGGGCTATGACTCGAGGCTTCTCATCCTCAAGCACCTCATCAGGCATTCTGCTATGGACCATCAAAGACGGACCACAGATGCTGGCAAACCAGGCCCACATGCCTCTCAACTCAGGTCCTGCAGCCTGGGTGATCTTCTCTGGCAAGGCCTTCACAATGGTCTGTTTATAATCTCCTCCAGCCTGAAGCCTGATACTCCACTCCCCGTCCCTCCTGAACAGGGTAGCCTGCATTCCACAGAACACTACAGGCTTGTTGGGCTCCTGCCACAGCTCCTTGCCCAGTGAAAACTTGCCACTGATGACAGGAATAAACTTCTTCAGCCAGGTCGTGGGGGCTAGCAAATGCAGATCATCTCCATGCAAACTAGCATACACTGGCAGACCCTCCCATTGGGCCAGCAGCAAACAGGGATCAACTGAAGACACTCTCAAGCCACACTCACTGATCAGAGCTTCCTGCAGCGTGAGTCTCCAGATGATTGGGCTCGACCTGAGTCCTTCCAGGCCCTTCAGAATAACCAGGAATTGTTGATGCAGCTCCAGCTTCCAGATGGCAGGCACCTCAACACAGTAAGGCTCATCCTGCTTCCACACCCTCCTGGCCACTTCTGGATCAGATTTTAAAAATGCCCTCTTGAAGTCCAGCAGCACTGATGACATAGCTGCTCCCCTGTTCAGCAACCCCACGTAGAGACATAGCAAAATTCTCCATGTGTCGTGTAGCATCCCTGGCGTGTATAGCTCCTCTCCTGGCAGACTCCCCGTGCCGTGATACTCATTCAGGACAGGCCTGACATGGGGCACTGATACCTCATCCACAACCTTCCTCTTCAGCACAAATCTCAAAGCAAGCTTCCTTGATGCTGGGGGACGTCTGTCTGTTGGTGCAGCACACTCAAACTGCAACCACTCCTCCAATGCCTTGGAGAAGGCGAGCTTCCAAGCCTCAAACAAAGTAGGCGAGCTCATCTCTTGGACCAGCTGGTCATATGTCAAAGGAGAGTGTGCAGCAAGGCTCCTGTGAGTTATGCCAATACTGCTGGGGTGCAACACAGCTGGAATCACCAAACTGGCCGCTGGGGGCACCTCCCCTTCATCCCATTTTACACCCTTGACCGGCTTGGCCCTGCACCTGACTGGAAATGTTGTCCTGAAATTTTCTAGGGGAATCATCCCCCAGCCATCTCTTCTCAGAGCTGTAGCTCTGATAGAAATCCCAGGATTGCCCAGAAAATTCTGACCCAAAATCACAGGGCCATCATAGTCCTCTAGGACAAGGAAGGTCACATCCACACCCATGACAGGGGCAGTAACCTCTCCCAACACCCTTAGATGCGTCCTACCACTGAAATCAGACACCCAGGGGCAACTTGGTTCTCCGACCAGCAGTTCTCCTGTATGCTGAGGTCCCATGACAGAAACCTGTGCATTGGTATCTATCTCCATGGCAGCTACCTCAGGTTCATCCAACTGGACAAGCTTGGACACCTTAGGCTCCTTCTTGGCTCTTTGCAAAGCCTGTACAATATCTGATAGACGCACACCCCTAGGCCTGGTGTCGGGCCGTTCCGGAGGTGCAGCCTGTCCGCCTGCTTGCCCAACCACCGTATGTGAAGGTACCCCAGGGGCCGGGCCAGGGTCACCCTGAGGGCTCGATACAGCTGTAGCACCCTGATCAGGAAGCTCCACGTCACCCCCGCCTTGTACACCAGCGGGCACCTGGAAGAGGTCTCCTTGATTACCTCCCCGGGGACGGATCTTTGACCAGGACAGACGGTGCTGCTTGGGAGCCATCAATGGCCACCCAGCACTTATGGCCAGCGGCTTCTACTCGGGTCACCACCCCATCATGCCAGCTGCCACGTTTCCCTGGAAAGCTTGGTTCCTTCCACACAACAACCTGTTGTCCAACGTTAGGTTCTAGGACACTCCAGCCCTTGTCTTTCTGCCTCAGCTTGAGGAACTTGGCCTCTAGCTTCTCCTTCCATGCCTGCTCAGCATCAGCTGGCAGCATCCTGGTATGCAGCATAAGAGGATTGATGGCAATGTCACCAAAGAACATGGGAGTCCTCAGGTTCAGCCTGTCCTCCACAGAACGTAGCCATGCAGATGTCACAATGGCAGATGACGTCCTTGGAATCCTCTCCACCAGCAGCACAGTCTTGATCTCTTGGATGGCTCTCTCCACCACCCCTTGCTGGCCGTGGCTCTCCCTGGGTGTAATCAGCAACTCTGGAAACTCTGGCAGGTTCTCACAGCACTCAAACTGAATGTCACACTGCAACAACTCCAACCCAGGGTACCTGCTCCTTGTCAACTTCAGAGCAGCAATCAATGTAGGCTTCTCCATGTCAGGCAGGATCTCTAGGGTCTTGTACTTGGTATATCTGTCCACTGCCACCAGCAGCTTCAAACCCCTGATTCTCTGAATATCTACCTGCACATGGCCTGGCTGCAAAATAGGAGTCCTGGCATGAGACTGCTTGGGCTTTCTAGCAACTAGCCTGCACTTGCAAGCTTGAGCAACCTGTTGGCAGATGGAGTACAACTCACTTCCTCCCAGCCGTCTAGCAACTTGCAAAGACTGAGCTGCATGGCCAAACATGGTATGCAACCTTGAGGCAATGTCATACAAGAGAGAAAACCTTTTATTGTCATTATTAGCACTCAAGGTATGTACAGATCCCTTATGTACAGGAGGCACCAGGGTCGTGCCTGTCAGACTGTCTCCAGCCCTATCCTCATCCTGACCATCCTGTGCCAGTCCTGCACGGTCAGAATGCTTCTGAGATCCACCTGGGTCCACATCACCAGGTCCTACCTCAGGCTCAGCACCGCCATGGCGGGCACGTTGGCGAGTAACCACTGCAGCTACAGCTGGCATACTCTCTGTGGTAACCAAGCTTGCCCCATCGTGTCCAATAGGCTCTTTCACTAGAGCATGGGGCTGCCCCTCACTGCTGTCACTAGCAGCTTCATTACACACCCCTGGGGGCACCCTCCAGGGTTCAGGGATGTGTGCAGGCTCAAGTCAATGATCAGCAGCCTTGCCCTTGCCCTTGTCCTGGGATGGACCAGCCTTGTCCTTGCTGCCACCCTGAGCTGGCTTGCTCTGACCTTCCTGCCTCAGGTACGAGGGACACTCATTCCTGAAGTGACCCTTCCCCTGGCAGAAATAACATTCCACCTGACTGATGTCCCGTGAGGTCCCACTGCTGGGCCCAGCCTTGGGAGGACCACCCACCCTCTTGAAGTCAAACTGGGACTGTGGATGTCCCGACTTCGGCGGGGTCCCCCGTCCAGCCCTTCTGTCACGCCCCCTCCTGGACCTTCCTCGACCCCTTGAAGAGGTCTCAGGCCCTCTCGAGGACGCTGGGCCCCCGTGGCCCGATCCCCTCATGGACTTAACCGTGGGTTCAGTGGCCTCCTCATCATTCTGACGAGGGCGCTTACCCCCACGTACTTGCCGCTGAAACACTCATACAACTGATCCGTCATGGCTGCCCAGCCATGGACCTGTCGCATGTGGATGGTCACATTATCCATGGTGACCGGATCCAGTTGCAGCGACTTGAGAAAGTCGCCCATGGCCATCCGATCTGCGACGAAGAAGCCCTTGGCCATGGCGTCCTCCCTCAGCTTGACGAAGTCTTCAAAGGCGTGGACCACTAGTTGCCCCTTGATGGGCTTGTAGTCCAGGTATTCTTGCTTCAGGTGGGACCCATCTATGGTCCTCTTGTCACTCAGGAACGACCTGAGTCGCGTCATAAACGCCGTCCAGGTGTCCCCCGCCGCGTGTCGCTCCCGAACAAACTTGAACAGCCGCCTCGCCGACTGCCGTATGTAGGCACTAGACGCCAGGATGCGAAGCTTGTCACCGTTGTATATCTCCGTGTACAAGTTCATGTCCTCTAACATCCTCTCAGCATCCCGGGGCTGCCAATTGTCCTTGATGGACTGAAACTGGCCTAGCACCGCGTACCCCTCAGCAACAGTTGGTCGCTTGGCGCCGCTTGATCTGCGGCTGGCGCGTGCTGCCCGCCCTGCGATCCTTGGCTCTGATTATCTGGCACCTCAGCCTGGTCTCCCAGCGCCTGGCCGTCCCCGCGTCCATCGCGTCCACCGCGTCCATCGCGTCCATCTCGTCCATCCAGCCCAGCGCCGCGCCGCCCGAAGCCATAAAGCCCGCTTGTTGGTTGATAGCTCCATCCTCCATGATGGCCTCTGTTCAGATCTGCTACAGCCAGCCAAGTGGCCAAGCAGCAATTAAAGCAATATAAGCTACTGAACAAGAAAGGAAAGTGCCAAGTGTTACCACTCAGGCAAGACCACCACGGCTGGCCCCAGGCGCGTCCTGGTTCTCCTTGTCGCTGTCGTCGTCGCTGTCGCTCACCACAATCAGCTCTGGTACCCTGCTACCTGCTGCGCCGTCGTCGACCCGCTGTCGGCCCGCGATGACTGAATCGTCACCGTTGGTAAAGTAGACAGGTGACAACCCGTCGTTGGTCCCTCGCGGATTGTACGTTGGCACCTCGTGGTCGCCAAGTGTCTCGTCGCCTAGCCCAGCGACACCCCCTGCGCCTACCTCAAGGTCACTATCGTACCCAAGAGGTGCAAACTCCTCCCAACGCGTCACACGAACGCGAAGGGGCGGGGGCAGCTCCTGAAAAGGAACTCTTACTCGCTCTGGAAACCTGCCGACTCTTGTCGCGCGTTGTCCTCCGGCGATGGCTTCCGCTGTCGCCCCGACCTCTGCAAGCCGCCTGTGATGCTCCGCTCCGCGTCGTTCACGCCTAACTGGCCCGCTGCAACACCCTCGTCGCCGATGCCGCCTGCGAAAGCACGTGGTACTCCCGCGCCCGCTACTGTCGGCACAAACTCGTGTCGCCCTGCGCCAGCTGCCTCCGCAACCTCGCCTCGCCTTGCTGCCAACTCCGTCCGCACTCGCTCTGCTACTGCAGTAATCACCGTCTGGATGCCGACCAACCCGTGAAGCTCCTGCTCAAGGTCGTCGATGCTCCGGTGCTCCGGAATGACGATGGTTTGTACGTGTCGCAGAATTCGCTCCCAATCTTCGACCTGGTCGTCGACGAATTGCACGAAGCTGCGATTTACAGGCGGACGATCTGCAAGCAACAAAGATAGATCCCGAACGACACGGCGTAATTCAGGAGAAATCGAACCCCCAGCAGACTGCCGAAACCGGAAATCCTGCTGCCGTTGTTCCTCCTGCACCATTCACCACCAGACGAGCTCCTCTCGTCGTAAACGCTGCACACCGCAACCGGCAACGACCCTCCTGGCCGTTCCGCTGAGACTGGTTGTAATTTGAGTTAAGTTTCTTCGCACACGCAATGTGAAGGATATGGTTGCAATGCAGCAATGTGTGAATATGGTTGGAAACGGAGCTTTGTTAAATCGGATAATGTTTACAGCGCTCACACACTTGAGGCTTGTACACGCGCTTGCCAAGTCAAGGCACAACACGTGAGGCGGGCTCGCAAGAGATGCCCATTTGGCACTGGCCTATTGTTTATATACTTGTGCACTGTGCTTGCTAGTCCTGAGCAGCCTAGGAGGCCTGCTCAGTAATAACACCCCGGTACAGTATTCACTACCTGTACAGCGCCCAGTCCTATACAGTAGGTCTGCCATACAGGCACAGTGACCACAGAGTACAGTCCACAGTGATTATTGCATCTGCACCTAGAAGTCCAGGACTAAGCCTGCGGTACCAACAGACCACAGGTTAAGGTTCCTATTTCCTGCGTACGACGTATTAATCCAATACCGTCGTAGGTACAGCACCTAATTCCTGTCAGCCCAGGAATTACTGTCGACCCCATATGTCGTCGGCAAATATTCACGTCCGACTTAGAAGAACAGCCGGCTCGCGCTCGCGCGCGACCGGGAAGTCGGAACGCCATAACTTTCTTGATACTTGTCGGAATGAACTCGTTCCGGTGCCGCTGGAATCGCAGAGATATGCCGAATCAGGAACACGCCAATGCGCTTGGCGTTAACTCCTATGGGCTGCCACAGTTGGCCAACCTCTTGTACATGGGTAACACAACGAGCTTCCCGTGAAGGGATAGGGACTCATTGTAATTTGTTTGTGCTCCTGAGCCAGTATGGGTGCTATGTGCATATAATAAGGAATCCAAGCTGACTGTCATGCCCAGCGGGTTGTGACTTGTAGTCTGGGGAGGATATCCAGTACCCATTGTGTGTGTTTGTATGTAGACTTGTGTGAGCTGCTACAGCTCAAGAAAAGAAAGGATTGGAGTTAACGCCAAGCGCATTGGCGTGATCCTGATTCGGCATATCTCTGCAATTCCAGCGGCACCGGAACGAGTTCATTCCGACGAGTATCAAGAAAGTTATGGCGTTCCGACTTCCCGGTCGCGCACGAGCGCGAGCCGGCTGTTCTTCTAAGTCGGACGTGAATATTTGCCGACGACATATGGGGTCGACAGTAATTCCTGGGCTGACAGGAATTAGGTGCTGTACCTACGACGGTATTGGATTAATACGTCGTACGCAGGAAATAGGAACCTTAACCTGTGGTCTGTGGGTACCGCAGGCTTAGTCCTGGACTTCTAGGTGCAGATGCAATAGTCACTGTGGACTGTGCTCTGTGGTCACTGTGCCTGTATGGCAGACCTACTGTATAGGAGTCGGGCGCTGTACAGGTAGTGAATACTGTACCGGGGTGTTATTACTGAGCAGGCCTGCTAGGCTGCTCAGGACTAGCAAGCACAGTGCACAAGTATATAAACAATAGGCCAGTGCCAAATGGGCATCTCTCTTGCGAGCCCGCCTCACGTGTTGTGCCTTGACTTGGCAAGCTCGTGTACAAGCCTCAAGTGTGTGAGCGCTGTAAACATTATCCGATTTAAACAAAGCTCCGTTTCCAACCATATCACACATTGCTGCATTGCAACCATATCCTTCACATTGCATGATGTGCTAAGAAAGCTTAACTACTACAACAACAACAACAACAACAACAACAACAACAACAACAACAACAACAACAACAACAACAACAACAACAACAACAACAACAACAACAACAACAACAACAACAACAACAACAACAACAACAACAACAACAACAACAACAACAACAACAACAACAACAACAACAACAACAACAACACAACAACAACAACAACAACAACAACAACAACAACAACAACAACAACAACAACAACAACAACAACAACAACAACAACAACAACAACAACAACAACAACAACAACAACAACAACAACAACAACAACAACAACAACAACAACAACAACAACAACAACAACAACAACAACAACAACAACAACAACAACAACAACAACAACAACAACAACAACAACAACAACAACAACAACAACAACAACAACAACAACAACAACAACAACAACAACAACAACAACAACAACAACAACAACAACAACAACAACAACAACAACAACAACAACAACAACAACAACAACAACAACAACAACAACAACAACAACAACAACAACAACAACAACAACAACAACAACAACAACAACAACAACAACAACAACAACAACAACAACAACAACAACAACAACAACAACAACAACAACAACAACAACAACAACAACAACAACAACAACAACAACAACAACAACAACAACAACAACAACAACAACAACAACAACAACAACAACAACAACAACAACAACAACAACAACAACAACAATTACAACATTACAACAACAACAACAATATGACTTCCAAGTAAACAAGTTCCCCTATCAAGAGGTCGCATTCCCACGTCGTCAGCCGTTGGATCCACTATTAATAACCCTGTCGGTTTCCGGGTAAATGGGTATTTTTTTATTAACCAATAGGAATATCGTTAGGTTAAGAGGTACCACGTATCGACCAGCTGGTTACCCACTGAGGGTAGTGTGATAGGTGAAAGGTTTAGAAAGGAGCATTATGTGACCAGGGGAGCCAAGTGACGCGCGTAAGGTCACCGTGAGGAATGCAAGTAAACACCATGTTGCGTCCTTGGAGAGCATGGAAGAGCTCCAAGGGGCTGGGCCTGTCATTGTTGGGCCCGGGGTCCCACACCTTGTATTGTTCTTGCGCCAAGAGCCATGCAAGCGCGACGCATTGCTGAGTTCCAGAGGAAGATAAACCGCCTCACCACGGCGGCTTTGGTGTACTCATGATTCAGGCGCGCAAGCAATTTGCCCGCATCGTGGGCAGGGAACCAGGGGTGCAGGTTGCTAACAAATTCTGGCATGGCGGTGCGGACACGGAGATTCGGCTGGCAGACATCATCTACGCAGACGACACCACCCTCTTCGAGGACACTAGGCACGTGCAGACATGGCTTGACTGCCTGGCTATCCAGGCCCGTGCAGTGGGGCTTGAGGTCAGCAAGAAGAGAGAGGCCCTGGCGGTTGGGCTCACCCACTCACCGCCGCCCCTCTATCTCCTCGACGGCTCTCAAGTCCTGTATCGGGACCGCGTCAAGCTGCTGGGCAGCCTGCTCCCCAGCTGCAAGGTTGATGTGGACCATCGCATCTCCCTCGCCTGGCACGCTTTACGCCAGTACCGGGCCCTGGGCAAGATCGAGAAACAGGACCTGTTCAAGGTCCTCGTCCTTCCTGTTCTCACGTATGGGGCCGAGACGTGGACCCTCACCGCCGACCTGGCCCGCAAGCTGGACGGCGCGGTCACCAACACGCTGCGTTCCATTTTCAGAGTAGGATATGCTGCTCATGTCCGCAATGAGGACCTATACCAGGGCATGCCATATATCACCAGCACCATTGGGTTAAGCAGCGACGCCTGCAGCTAGTAGGGCACCTAGCTCGCACCAACCAGGTAGACACCTCACGTGGCCCCCCCGCAGGACTGCGACCAGCCCAGCCTGGCCGGCACCTCCTGACGTGGGCCGGGCCCAGTGATGTTAGACGCCGCAAGGCCCGCACCTTCAAAGAACAGCTAGTAGAGGACATGGGGGGCCTAGGCCTCTCCGTGATTTGGAAGAAGATGATGGACAAGGCCAAGTGGGCCCAGGTCATAGAAGACAACGAGCCCCCCCCAGTGGGGAAGCGCCCGCGTGTGCAAACCCGTGGGAGGCACGCCAGACAGCTCCCCTAGGGCAGCGTGCGGCTGTCTACTAGATAGATGTTGTAGTTAGAATGCTGTTAGATAGATGTAGTAGGTAGCTGATGTAGATAGATTAGACCGGTAGGACTGTTTGCACCCATCCATCCATCCATCGGGGTTAATGCTCCGTGACTCCCCAACGGGAGCACGAGTCTTATTAATTAATTGGTGTACTCGTGCCGCACTTTGAAAACCAGTCTCGTTCCGGATAGTCCAGATCGCATATAGCATATTAGTTCGGAGCCATACCCAGGCTAGAGTTGACTGTCGGATAACTCCTCCCCGGGGGTCCCCGCCATACCGAATATGATACAACGCACGGATAGCGTTAATGTGGAATGTGGTAGCGCGGTCCATGCGGACCATACGTTAAACAATCATTGCCACACCCCGCCCAGGTTGTGAAATACGTGCGTATTGTCAAAATAAATACGGCAATACGCGTTTTTTTGGCCCCGACGTATTCTACGCGTATTTGGTCCCGAATACGTGATTTGGACTTAGAAATTTTCGAGGTTCGAGCCGGGGCAGTGCTTGGCGCGAGGCCAGCCGGAACGTGGCGCGGCGCGTACCTCCCCCAAGATCTTCTACTATGCAAACTAGGCTCGATTACTACGAACTGAGCTTTTCGTCAGTCCTGAGTCCAGTCACTACGGTAATGACTTGGCAGTTGGCAAGCTAACTGAAATTTCCATACACGGAGAGAGTGCCAGAACGATGAAAATGCCAGCTGTGTTGGGAACGTAGCCTGTTTGATTAATATTGCATGGCGGTGTGCCATCGGATTTTGTGCTAGTTGTCAAACGTGTTTTTGCAGCCATGCCAGACAAAGGTCCACAGCATAAATTTGTAGCAAAAAAGACTGTCACTGTTAAGGATGCTCTGGGGAATACGTTTTCGCAGGTCAAGTTTAGCTGCTCATTTTGCGGCCACAATTTTACCAGTGGCGATGGCAAGCAGATCAGTGCGACCAGGATGCGCGCACATTTTGCGGGCATCGCAGGGCAGGGCATAGAGGCCTGCCCTGACGCAAAGATTGGGAAACGGAAGCTAGAATTCCAGGAGTTGTGGGCCAAGAAGGCCGGGCTGAAGGCGAAGAAGCAGCAGCACCTGAGCTTCAGGGCAGTGGCGGAGAGCGGCCAGGGCCTTGCTTCGGGGTCGGCCATTGCAGGTGATCCTCGCCAGCAAACAATGACGAGGTTTGTGAACCCCTGCAACGAAGAGGAGTGCCAGCTCCTGGTGGCCAACTTCTTTGTTGAGAATGCAATTTCCTTTCACGCGGCTCAGAGCCGGTCTTTCAAGGCAATGATTTCCGGCCTGAGTCAGTACAAAGGGCTGATCACTGCTCCCAGTCGGTGGCTGCTGGCAGGCAAACTTCTTCAGAAGCAAAAGACAAGGCAATTAGTTATTCATTCATGGCCCATTTTGATATAGGATGATCAGATTTGATAGCTCGTTGTCTCATTCATGCATGGTAATGGTTGTCAGTGTTCTGACTTGACTGCACCTTGCCATGAGTGGTAAACATATTGCATAACTATACCCTAAAGCCTCAAACCCAAAAGGCTCTTTCATAACCATGCTCTAAAGGCCGAATTGCACACTGTCGTATTTTGCCGTATTCAAGCCGACGTATTCTGCCGGGGTCTACGTATATACCCGTATTTTGGAGGCCGACGTATTTGACGTACCGACGTATTTCACAACCTGGCACCCCGCTCACTTGGCAGTAGAGAAAGCGGTGCTCAATTGTTTCCAGGAACGGAAGCTCTTCGTGACCCTGAAGGGGGGGCGGCTATCGACTACCGCGACACGTCCTGGCTCTACACCTTTGACGAACCAAGCCAACGCCTGTTTATCTTGACCAGCCACTACCAGCGCAGCGTCGGCGACATCGGCCGAGCGATCAACGCCAGCCTCGCACAGCCGGCTGCCCCATCGGCTCCCTCCCTCTGCAAGGATGACATCCGCGCAGTGCTGGAGGAGCACGTGACCTGGCCGCTGGCCGAGAAGCTGACATCGCTGAACACCACGCTCAACACGGTGGAAGCCCGGGTCTCCAATGTGGAAACCAAGGTCGTCCACAAGCTCCAGCCCCAGTTCACGACGCTGCACACCGCGGCGCAAGCTTCGGAAACGCATGCTGCCCTTGTCTCTCGCCTTAACCAGGTGGAGGGCAAGTGCGGCGTGCTCATGAAGAAGCTTGAGGCCATCACCGCCCACACCGAGGCCCTGGCCACACAGGTCCCCAAGATAGCGGAGCAGACGGCCACCATTGCATCCCAGCCACCCCGGCAGGATGCTGGTGACCTCCCGCCGCTCTCCTATGCGGACCTGCTGCGGACAGCGACCGCCTCCACCACCGACGCCATCGCCACGAAGCTCCATGAGCTGGAGGACCACCGCCAGGCCCAGCAACGGGAGGTCACCGACCGCGCTCGCCGCGAGTGCCGAGTGGTGCTACGTCGCTTCCCCCAGAAGCCAGGTGAGACATCAACCTCCCTTGCTGATGAGCTCAAGAACCAGCTTCTTACCCTCATGGGCCTGGTAGGTGAGGTAGAACTGCGTGGGTGCCACCGCCTTCCCCACTCACGGGACAAGGCGGCTCCCCCACCAGTCCTGCTCACCTTCCCCTCCCCTGAGGATAAGCAGCGGTTCCTCTCTCGTCGCAAGAGGTTGCACGACCTCACCTGGACGCTGGATGACGACCTGACTCCCGCTCAGCAACAGCAGCGACGCGACCTGTGGCCGGAATACCTCCGCCATAAGCAGGACCCCCAGAAGCCCAAGGTGTACTGGAGGGGCGGGGACCTGATGATCAACCACAAGATGTGGTCGCCCCCAGCGGGCTAGAATAGCAATAGCCTAGATTGTATCCATTGGTAGTCACTGGGCACCGCTAAGGCAGCCATGCTTAGAATGTTTGCCTAGCTGTGCCAACATACCTAGTCACGTGCCGCCAACGCACGGTACACAACAACCAGCCATAGCCTTAGCCTAGTCCTAGTACAGCCATGCTACGCCCTGGCTATGTTCAGATTCCTTGCCCACGCTACTTGTTATGCCACGCTCACATGGGTCTTATTGCACCCACAGTTTGCCGGATCGGTAGCATGTCCTTTTAGCTAGCGCGCCCGAATGCAGCTGTGGCATGCCTTTGGCATGAAGGAGACTGGGGGTCTCTGCCCTTTCTCCTGTTGTGCACACACACCTCGGTGCTCCGTGACTCCCCAACGGGAGCACGTGTTTAAATAATTAATTAATTAATTGTTTCCGAGGGGAAGGTGCACAGGCATGTCGCATCGTGGTGAAACCGACTGCTGAGGGTCACGTTTACCCCGATTGCCCTGTGCAGTAAAAGATGTTGAATGTCGGTCGCTCTGCGGTCCACCAAAGGGTGATCGACAGCCAGGGTGATAAGTTTAATCCAACTGTACAATCCAGCCAGGCCATTGAAAGCCCCATCGTGGGCGGCCAGGATGGAGCTTATGGTTCTCGTGCAATAAAATGTCATAACCCCATTCTGCCGTGTACTCGTAAAGACATTTGCTGATCCTAGACATCCCCTTGGTCAGGGTCCAGCCAAATTCCAGGGGGTCCAATGGTAAAGTAGATCCAATTTCGTATTGCCTACGTGTAACCAAGTGATGGCCTCCGCCGGGGTCGTGGGGTCCGGCTGGAACATGCAGGACCTTGATACTAACCACGGGACTTTCCGGATACGGTGACATTGGTGGGCTGGAAGACAGACACATAATGTCGCCAACTGATTGAGGCAACCATTGTCAGTGTGGCCTGGAAGGATGTCGGCCACTTGGACTTGAATTCCGGCCGGAGGTAACACTCCCCGGACCAGACCTTTGCATGTCGGTGGATGTGATCCCGCCTGGGTAAAAACTGATCCAATCACCAGGTTGGAGGGCCTTGCGTGGGGCCATCATCAGAGCATGCCATGTAGCTGGGATCGCGATGGCCTGGATGAGGGTGTTCCAAGCGTGTAGCGATGGCATGTTTTGCACCCAAGCCTTAACTTCAGTGTATGCCCGTAACCGATATCTGTCCCCCTGCCAGGCGTAGAGATCGAGCACTCTCAGAACAGGGGGTGATGCGCACAGGAAGCCAGCATAAGGGTTGTGCCCATGTAACGTGCCCAAGGGCTTGCGCGCATTGTCCACAATCAAATTATTGAAATTATAAAGAATCTGTCGTGCAACCTCCTCACGAGTGGTGGGAAATTAAAAACGAGGCGCCCAAGTTTGAGCTTGTGATAACCTAACCGCATAGGCGCGACCAGTATGATATCAGTGTGCAGCCAAGTACTCCAGCGTCAAGGTGCCATGATGTGCCATTAGCATGGGTGTAAATAGCGGAGAGGGACTCTTTTGCCAACAGGCAGCCGCCAGGGTGCGTATCAGTTCACTTCCATGTACACGCTGATCACTTGTTTAGCATACATCGACCACAAGCGCCATTGTATGTTGTGTAGCCCTAGACCACCGTGCAACCATGACATAAAGGACATATCCCGGCTGACTGATCCAGCCATGCCGTACCGTGTGAGATATCAAACCTTCCTGTTTCCAAACAAAATTGCTGCCTATGCGTTGGATAAGCTGTATGCCGGTATGATCGCTGGGAGCCGGGTGTGCCAGACAGTAGTATACTTAAAACCTTGGAGAACAAGAGTTGGTTGACGATCAGTGATTTTCCTCGTAAGCTCATCCGCTGGACGCCACCCCACCGCCCTGCCGTGAGGCGCACTCCTGCAAGTTTGCCCACGTGGTTGGTTTCGTCATGTAATAACCCTGTCGGTTCACCGGCCTGGGCATAAACTCAACTCAACTCAACTCAACTCAACGTCGCCGGTCTCTACAACCTTTCCCGTCCCCCCATGCGGATCCCGTCGAGTCGAGTAGAATCCCGTGGAGTAGAATCCCGTCAAGTTATCCCGTCAACAGGATTCCGTCTAGCACTTGTCAATCACTGAATCCTGTCAATCCCGTCAATCAATCCCGTCAATTCCGTCTAGAATAGGAGTTCAGTTGTTGTTGTTGTTGTTGTTTCCCACGCCGCACAGGAGTTCAGTAGTAGTAGTAGTAGTAGTAGTAGTTGTTGTTGTTGTTGTTGTTGTTGTTGTTGTTGTTGTTGTTGTTGTTGTTGTTGTTGTTGTTGTTGTTGTTGTTGTTGTTGTTGTTGTTGTTGTTGTTGTTGTTGTTGTTGTTGTTGTTGTTGTTGTTGCATGTTGTTGTTGTTGTTGTTGTTGTTGTTGTTGTTGTTGTTGTTGTTGTTGTTGTTGTTGTTGTTGTTGTTGTTGTTGTTGTTGTTGTTGTTGTTGTTGTTGTTGTTGTTGTTGTTGTTGTTGTTGTTGTTGTTGTTGTTGTTGTTGTTGTTGTTGTTGTTGTTGTTGTTGTTGTTGTTGTTGTTGTTGTTGTTGTTGTTGTTGTTGTTGTTGTTTCCCACGCCGCACATGGGCGGCAGAGATTTGGAAACGGCCGAGGGCCAAGACACTGAACAGCATGCCCACGATCCTCGTGATCATGTTACACCCTCCGCATTGGTACCTAGATTTACTAAATAATTATGAGGCTGGGCGCCGGCCACCTGCAAACGATAAATAAAACAAAAGATTTTCAATTAACTAATTCCTGAGTGTTCTCCCCTGTAGTTTTTCTAGCTACCAAACAAACAAAGAACGTGTAAATAAATATTCTTAGTTAGACTGCCAAAGAGCTCTTCTTTTGCGGTAAAAAACGAAGAAATATTAAATCTCTGGCTGAAAAATGTGCTTTTACTAGCCGTAAGAGCAGTGCATCCGGCTGGGTTATACAAAACAAACAAAGAATTTTTAAATTTCGCAGCCAGTTCAACGGTTGTTCGGTAACCAACCAAACTAACTAATAATTAATTAATTGGGCGGGCACAATAGCACTTTCAACCAATAAAACGCTATTGTCTAATTCCGAAGGGCCTTTCGGCTGAACTGAATTAAAACTACCAATGTATCAACTATCCACCTTATATGCGTACACGCCATCTTCCCAGTGTCACCGCATACGCGTAGTCCCATGGTCTGTGCCAAGATCTTGCATGATCCAGCCGGACCCATTATCCCCGGTTGAGAGCATTACATGGCTACACGTGGGCAACACACGGCTCGATCTACTACATCTGGACCCGGTTGAATTTGGATGGGTCTTAACCAAGGGGGACATCAGAACCAGCAAATGTATCTTTGAGTACACCGCAGATTGGGGTTATGATATCTTGTTGCATACGTACCATCAGCCCCATCCGGGCCGAGCCCGCTGGGGAATACATTGGCCGGGCTACACTTGGGTTAAGATGATTACCCTGGCGGTAGACCACCCTCTCGTGGACCGCAGGGCCACTGATGTACAACATCTTTTGATGCATAGGGCGATAGGGGTCTGCGCTACGCTCCACGAGCGTTTTGGTCATGATGCATCATGCCTGTGCACGCACCCTAGTGAAACCATTGAGCACAGGTTCCTTTACTGTAATCTCCCTGGGGTTTGGACGTGGCTCATTAACATCTGGGCCGCATGGACGGCATCGCCACCCACTCTCCCAATTAGCGTGCGTACCATCATTTTCGGTATTGCTGGCACACCAGGGACCGAGCTTTCAGTTTCCCAAGCAGAATGGATATGGCTACGCATTACTATGCTATACGCGATCTGGACCATACGCAACGAGACAGTCTTTAATTAAGGTCCGCGAGGAGTATACCCGCGGCGGCGTAGTCCGGCGCTTTATATACCTATGGAATGCGGCTATGCGCCGCTACTGGCTGTTAGCTCAGGAACAACACAGGGTGTGGGACCCAGGGCCCAATAACGACAAGCCCAGCCCGCTCCAGCTTTTTCATGATCTACTGGGCCGTAATCAGGTATTCACCAGTATGCCTCATGGCGACATTACTCAGGTCCAATGGCCGGCTTCCTTGGTCTAATAACGCGCCCTATTAGCCTTTCACCTGTCACCGCCACACGTGTGTGTGCCCACCTTCATTAGGATTCGCTGATACTCATTTCCCCTCTCACCTCTTTGGTCCGTAATTGGCTAATAAAATATACCCATTTCCCCGAAAAATTAAAACTACCAATGCGGAGGGTGTATGTCCCTTCCCGTCAAGTTGTTGTTGTCGTTGTTGTTGTGTCCCACGCCGCACATGGGCAGGCAGGGCAGCACGAAACCCCGTCAAATAGGCCCAGAATAAGTTGAATCCCGTCACGATACATTTTTCATATCCCAACTCCAAGAATTTAGTAGGTGCGAATGGCGAATTTGCCGTGACCGTTGCTCGGTTTATAGGGTAGGGAAGGAAGGATTAGGTAGTCGCTGGTGAGTGGTGATTGGCTGATTACCGTGGCCCGTGGCCCCCTTGGCCCCTTCTGTCAACCATTACATGTGTGCGGGCGCCTGGCAGTCTCGAGGATTTTGCGCCACGAGTTTAGCACGCCAGACCCTTGCCAGTTGCCACGTCTTCCAAGTAATCTCGTGAGATGCCAGCTGTGGTCCGTGATTGATTGAGGGAACAACGTCCAAGGTAATTATTGGGCAGGAACACGTGATTATATACCTACCTGCATGTTCAGTATAAGCTATAGTGTGCAGTCTTTGTAACACGCTGGGTCTTTTTACTGCATACATTTCTCTTCCGGCTGAAAGCGCTGCGATCGATACAATTTTCTGCCAGGATGTCCGCTAGCGTTTGGTTTTTCGCAGTAATTATTACTGCCCTTGGCTTCTTCCTCGTGGAGGATATTAAGCCCAAACTTATACCCGAAAGGTGGTCTGACGCATTTGGGCAAGGCGACGTGCATTGCTTTTCAGGAAAAAACTACTACGAGGTAGGCAGTTTACATACTGCACGCCGTCCAGTTCACTTGTTTTAGAATTTAGCCTGAATAGTGAATACTCATGTATGTATATGTGGAATATATATAGCTTCGTGCATGTCCCATGAATATCGTAGAACAGAGGTTTAACTTAAATATCACTATACTGAAGCGCGAAACTTGTGACCGCGGAGCTGTACATGTCTGGGGCTATGGTCTGTACTAGCTATTGGGATAGAATACAACAGGGCATGGCCGGAACTAGCTCTAAGGCCGGGAGGAATTAATCGAAGCTGAGAAAGCAACAGCAAGAGGCATGTTGTTGAACAAGGGTGGAATGTCCTTATAATACGCGCGGTGCTCGGGGAGTAGGCATACCTGCTGTGGCAAAAGTCGTAGGAAGTATTGAACTTCGGTCGATAATTGCCATGCTTAGGGCTTTCGGGCGCCCCTTGTACACTTGTATTTCGGCCAACGCTAACCCCGTTAGATTTACTTACAGTATAATATGCTGATTGGGCATCAATCTCTACAACATGGTCATGTAGCCTCCATGCATAGGCTGATAAGTGAAGCTGAGAACCAGTATATGATTAAGCAAGTTAGTTCGATAGCTTGATTTCAAATGACAGTCTATGATCCAACCAAGCCTTCTTGCCTAGGTGATATTACCTCATTTAATCCTCATTTTCTCCATGTGTATTGATGCCAATGGTGGGTTTTACTTTTTGAATGCCAATGATATTCCTATCTTGCAGATCCTCGGGTTGAAGCGGGCCCAGGCAACTCAAGGAGATGTAACAAAGGCCTACCGCAGGTGTGCTCCCAAGTTAACCCTCAACATGATTGGGATTAACCCTACCCCTAAAGGGGTCATTGCCTTGCGAAGCTAATGATACCAAGAGCGCTGCCCAGATTTTTTGCACAGGTTGCGCAAATAAAGTCCCTATCTTCCTGAGCTTTATATGTCTACATTCTTCCACACACCCCATTTTTCTACCTTCATTCCTTCTACTAACAACTCCGCAGCTGCAGGCCCAGAGGCCCTTTTTGCTGTGGATAACTATCCTCCAACCACCCGCCCAAATGATCTTAATCAAACCTCTATGAGCCACTGTCCCCCAATTACTGCTGAGGTCTCTTAGGCCCCCTGCTTCCTATACCTCCTCACCTGCTCAAAGCAGCTTGAAGATCGATAACTGCAAAAGACTGCGCCTGTGTTAGAGTAGGTATCCTGGTTTCTTATTGGCTCTTACACTTACAACCCCAGGTCTGCTTGTGGTGATATGGTCTTGGTTGTCATGTCTCTATGCACACAGTCTTACCAAGGTATACCACCCTGACGTGAACAAGCGGCCCACAGCAAACAAGGAGTTCATGGCACTCAGAGAAGGTGAGGCCGGAAACTAGAGAAAGTTTTGCCTGCGTACTTTGTACTATCTACTAGTAGCACACAACTGCTGCATCAAGACTCACCCTTGAGTCTGCTGATCAAAGACAGGGGATCGACAGGAACTTGGCATGCTGGCAAATAGCCAGTTACTGTGCACTTTGGGGAGCATTCTGTGAAAACATCGGTAGCGCACTATGGCATCCAACTTACTTTGCTTGTAACAGCATCACTTGCGGCAAATTACGCTAGCTGAGAATGCCACACGGCATATAGCCCTTAGTAGTGCACAGTACCAATAGGCGGATGTACAAAGGTAAGTTACCCTTGTTGATTATGGTATAGGTGGACTCATCTTATGTTTGGGCTGACATCATTCTGGCGGATAAACGCGATAAACCAGCAACTGGCAAACAGGTTGTTCATTTTTTTTTTTTAACCCCAGATTGACCTTCTTGACCTATAGCTCTGCCTCCCTGTTGGGTTTGACATGGTCTTTGGCGACCGCACACACCATGTGTTGCGTCTGCAGCCTATGAGATGCTGAGTGATCCCGCCTCACGGAAGGAGTATGACGAAAAGATGGAGGCAGAAGGTGCGTTGACTGGTTAGTTTCCACTCAATATGTTGAATTTGTGTGTGCCTGACTGTATCTGGCCTAAAAGTGCCTTATCAGTCCCGTTGCTCCATGTATGCTGCACAGTTTTCTTGCTGGCAGATTTGGTTCATCACTTGCCGGCCAGGTTGGCAAATACGTGTACGGGTATTTTATTTTGGGCGTTAAATATGGTAAAATACGTGAGGGGGTTAAAATACGGATAAAATATGGATAAAATACTGATATACAATACGGATAAAATACGCTACTGCATTTCTAAGGGTTTTAGGGCATGCATCCACGAGGAAAACGCATGCATTGATAGTAATTAGTAAGTAGTTTCATGGTACATGTATACATGGCTTACATGCAGTCAACCATGTCAACCATGGTTGGCTAAGCACACTGTAGTCTTGTCACATCATCATAACAAGGAAGTGCTCAAATAAGCCAATAGTGGCAGCTATCTACATGCAGTCACATAATTGCAGTACCCCAACATGATAATCAGCAAAGCATTTCTTTTCCTGCACGATAATATGTAAAGAAACCGTTGGCGGCCACTCAGCTTCTGAGCGCTGTGATGCCGCTGCGAAGAAAGGGTGCGGCACTCTCACACAACAAGAACGCCCTACTAAGAGAACGCAAAAGACTTCAAACAACACGCTGTAGAGGAAAGCACTGGAAGCAGATCACGTTCTGACACCACAAATCTATACCTTGACATCGTAAATCTCTCGCCCAGGCGAGCAACAACGGCCGTTCTTCTATGATGAAAATGTCAGGCACGAACTGTGCACGCCTCAATAATTACTTCCCGAAAATGGCCGTTATTTTGCTACAAAGCACCTGTTCTGTTTAGAATCCGATGCTATCAACATTAATGCCTCCTTCACGGTCAGAACCACCCCCAGAACCGCGCATTTACTGCCGCTATCATGAATTCTATTTCATTCCGCGTGACCGAAAAATGCATACTCCCCCCCATGCCGATGGCATCAAAAGAAAGCAAAGAAACTATGAACCAGCTGCTCTTCGCCACAATCCAACATCATTGACTCATCGTCCTTAACATTCGAGCATTTGGTTTGCATTTCTCTCGCCCTATGTTGCTAATTTCGCCATGGCCACTTCCGCAAGTACAGTAGCCCGTGCACCTTGCACCCAACTTTTCAAGCCAACTAATTCCTAGGCCCAAGGCGAACATTTTGCAAGGCTTTCGTTTGATGGCAGAAACTTCAAGCTGTTCACATCAAGTTCTGTAGTAAAAATCTGCGGACGGGGAGTAAACGCCGCACCAAAGAACCTAGGCGCCGTGCTGCCCGCTGGAAGCCTGGTACCCCCCAAAAATGTGAAGGGTTAAGTCGTCTATTTTTCATAAAATACTCGTATTTTATCCGCGGCATAAAGTACGCGGTTTAACGTACTTTATTCGAATGGTACGCCGTATTTGCCATCCTGGCCTGCCGGCATTGCATAGTTTGGCCTGCATGTCTATCGTCCTGCATGGCTTTGTTCGTAGTCTGTTGATAACACAATGCGGATCGTGCATTTGGGTGTTGCGCTTAAGGCTTTAGCCCACCAGAGGGGTGCTTAGGACGGTAGCACCTGAAACTGAGTCAGGCCGGCCCTAAACCGGCTCGCATGTGAATGAGGTACTCAGCTGGTCTTTATTCTTTTTTTGCCACCAGCAGGCCGGGCTAGCGTTCATGCTCAATACAGTCTGAGATTGTTTGATACCATCACTGAAGTTCCCTGGTAATGTTCACTTTGATTCTGCAGCAAGAAGGAAGCTTCCCTTGGTATTGTACCTCAACGGATTCCAAACCCTCAACAGGTCATAACTCTCTCGGCGAAAGAATGGTTTTACGGAGATTTTTGCTAATGCTGCCGAGGATTGTTAGGCTACCTTATGCCCAATGGTCCTCAGTACAACCACGTTTCCCCGCAAACATTCACACATGTCAGTGTGCTTCTCATTCAGCACACCATTCCTGCATGAGGGCACGGAGGGAACCTGACAAATACATGCAGTAGCTTCCTGGGGGGTGGCGGGGGTGGAACTTGGAGTTGCGTCTGTCACTTAAGCCTGTGTGGTCAGGGTTGCTCGCGGCCTTGACAGCAAATACTTGTATTGGCTTGTGGACATTTCTTTTTTTTTCCCTTATTAGCTATTGTCTGTGTGGCTTCCATTGTAAACATGCGCATCGATCTATATTGCAGAACGTCTGCATGAGCAGAGGGCAAACCAGCAGCAAGAGCCGCGGAAGGAGAAAATTTACCTTGAAAGAAGAGAGAGCCGGAGCAAGTCAGCCACATGACAGAATATGACGCGCACTAACTGGTATCTTGGCCACTATTTGGCTTTTAGCCATATAAGGCCTGATCACTTGGCTTAGTTGGCTGAATTCCATAATTCCTGATCCGCCTGGACGCGCTCTATATTCCCGACATCTCTGATCGGCTGGTATTTTCAAAGAAATTATAGGTAGGGTGGAGCTTAGCTTGTTGAACCCAGTGCGCGCGTTGCTATGTACATAAATTATACTTCTGGCCCTCTAGGACGTCTAGAAAGCCATTATCAGTTGATATCCTGTCTAGCGTGGACTTTTTGTGATAGACTCGGCATGGACATGTGCTACACTAGACGTGACGGGCTCACACCCGGGCAGCCTCCTGGTTTGTCTGTAATATGAAGGCAGATGGTACGCAAGGATAGATGGCAAGTGGTGATGAAGGAGACCACCCCCAAGTCTGTGGGGGCTCCGCGTGCACATGACCGCGTATGGCATTCATTGCGATTCGGGCCGCACGGTGCCCGCAACCCTGTAACTAGGACCTAGATAGCTTACATCATCCATTCCATCCCATGTTCCCCTCGGGCTGCGTCACATGGCTGCGTCACGTGAGCAGAAGTCCTCAGTGGGACCACTGAGGACTTATGCTCATGTGACGCAGCCACGTGTCTATTAATTAATAAGATAATTAATTAATTGTCCTGTCTTGCTATACAGACTATTGATGTTTGTGTAAATTCTCATTTTCCTTTTGATTTGTTTGTGTAAATTTTCATTTTCCTTTATCACGTAGCATTAATTATTTAATTATCACGTAGACTGCGTCACGTGGGTACCAATGAAGGAGCCTTAAACCCCTATACATAATGACGGAGAAGGAGGTAGGGCGCCCTAGCTTCTCTCACTGCCTCAATGAAGTGGGCAGGCCACAGAGCGCCCTATCCGCATCATGGTGCAGGCGCAACTGTAGGTGCAATAAAGCTTCGGCATAGCAAAAGCATGGCGGATGCAGTAAGGCTGCCCCGGCCATGGTCCAGAGCCCACAGGTGGGCTTGGAACGCATTTAGAGATGCCGCGGATTAAATTAAATTAAATTATAACATGCCTCCGTTGGGAGGTCATGTAGCACATATTCCTTGATGGGTGGAGGTGGAGGAAGCCGCGTAATCGAACTAACCTAACTCTAAGCTATCTGTTACGTGCCAACCCAGGTCCCTAGCCTGAGTGACGTAGCGAAAGATCCTCCATGCCGGAATTAGGAATAATCAAGGTGGCCTAATGCAGATTGCGCTTCACGACCCAGGTCGTGATATATCTGGCATCGCGGCTTGACGCCAAGCTAATTGTTACACACTTATAATGGCTAGCAAGACCAATTACAAATGGATAGTTGCCCCAGATTTAATGTGTCGGCTTTATCGCACTTAACATTCGTCATTAAACCAAGAGGACGAGACTCTCGTCCTCGGACCAATTTCACCTAGGTCTGCCACTAAGCTGGCAAAGGGCGCCGACATGGCGCCGACCTTCCCAAGCAGGCAGTCCACACAAGATCTCGGGTCGACATCGACCCTCGCCTACAGAATCCACGCATGAGTACAATATCTCAACCAGCTATAAAGTACGCAGCGCGGCGCGACTGCACCGGCCCCTAGAAGATCGCATACAACAACCTAGGCCCAAAATAACTGGCCCGAATCACACAAACTATCATAGTTCCATACAAAAGTCCTGACTAAGGGACGATTCCCAAATTAAGTCCCGAAATAAGTCCCAAAGTCCTACGGACTATGACAACAAGCCAAAGTATATAATTTATTCCATTGTTGCGTCCGTCCTAAAGGGCCGGCACGCAACACTCCTCCCCCCCCACGGGGGTCGGTAGTCCCTACCGTACAAGAGTGGGAAAAGAAACAAGTATGCTACACTACTATAAGAGTACTATGTCCCAACCCCGGTTCACCCGCGGGTTAGTAATACCAGTTCCTCTAGAGGTTGATACACAGGACCAACCCTGACGTAGTAGCATGAAACAGGATGACAGGATCATTCCGCTATCCGTCATAAAACTCTCACAACCATCTCGGCGACCGCCGTTGTTGGCGCGCCGATCCACTGGAGCCACCTTAGGGGACGCCACCGCGTGCCCTATCCCATCCACATAATAATGCACAGTCCATGTAATCCCACTCAACCAGTCCTGAGGTCCTGAGCAGCCTCAAACTTGATGAAACTTGTTGACCATAGGGGTACTATGTCCGGCCCAGCCCTTGTGCACCAACGGGCCAGTGAAACCAGGTCCCCCCAGACTTGCCACGCAAGGGCAACTCTTTATATAGCCAATCGGGACTGTCAGCAGGAGGGAATATTTTTCATGCATACAACTTGATGATCCGGTCGACGAGTTGGCCAGTCATGTATCCCGTCCAGCCGAAACCCAGCCTTACAGCGCGACTGATGCGCGTAATCACATGACGATTAAGAAGTACTACTAGCGTCGACGACGGTGAGGCACAGCATGCAGTGCAGGCCCCATGCTTAGAAGCGAGGGCGTGCACCAGAAGAATCTGATCTGATCGCCTCACTACCGACAGTTGTACGCGTCCTCTCAAATACAGGCGCGCCGTGAGCCAACCGACCATGGAACGTGGCCGTCCCTGGCCGCCGCTGGAGTGGCTGTATAGCGGGGGTTCAGCCCTAGCGTGGCCGCTAGAGTGCGCCTCCCCTGCACCTGCGAACGCATGCAGGTGCCCGCAAGGCCCTAGTGTGTCCACTAGAGTGCGCCTTGCCGACTCCTCCACGAATCTGCAGTAAGTTAGGCACAACACCACTCCGGCCGCCGTGCCTAGACCGAAGCAGTCGCCGGTGACTCCCCACATTCCTTACTGCTGCACCAAGGTGCCTGAACTCCACCGCAAGCGGGGGAAAACTACTCAGCTCGCAGTCACGCCCTCCGTGACACTTGCACCGCAAGAGTACGGTTGATGTTGGCGCAGGCCCATATGCATGGTGATGCTCCAGGCCGCCGACGTGAACTGCATAGCGCCCGCAGTGCCCGCACTTATAGGCATGTCGGGGAGTGACACGCCTTAATTGCAGGAACTGTCGTATCAGTAACGTTGCCCCTGCAAGACACCGTGCTGCTCATGGAGTAGGGCCGAATCATCCCACACAATCCCAAACAAGGGCTCCTCGGGCTCGATCGCGCCCAGCACACCGGTGCTCAAGCACATACAGCGAGATCTCGTGGGCCGGGGTCAATCCCGGGCACGACCGATCACCGCCTGTCCACCCCACTTGGCTGTCTTGCCCAGGATCCCGATTCCCGCAGCAGAAACACGCCCCTATGTATGTATGCAGTCCCCACCGCGCATTGCCACATCCCCCACTCGAAGCTTGAAGGCCTCTCATCACCCCTGTACCAGTGCATGGCCATGGGGTATAGTACATTTTGCCGCCCACACAGCCCGCCCGCCATGCACAAGGAACGCCATGCTCTGAGTCCCTCATCCATGCAACCTCATAGGCGCGCGGACACGAGCCACTTGCAACTCACGCTCGATCGGCCTCCACCAGTGGTGCAAGGAACAACTCCCTACCGGGCTCAGCCCACAGGAGGGACGCGATCACTGCGCGATGATAGCCATGCACAGGGTCGCGGGCAGTGACTAGGTGCTCAGACCCCAGCAGCTCGATCCTGCCTGCCTCTCAGTCTCGGGTCGCCGTTACTACAGTCCCCGTGACTCGCCCTCGACGGCCAGATCCCGCACGTCCCATGTACCTCAGTGCTCTGCCATATGGCTCAGCGCGCATCAGCGCCGGGTCCGCGCAGAGCGGATGTACCGGCCCTATGCAGCGATACCGGGTGTTACTCCGACACCGGCAGTCTGCGGGGCGACAGCGCCACATCATGTGACATCGGCACCATGCACGCGCACTGTTGAGGCGGTGAGACAATGACCGGACACTGCCACCGGCTTCTGATGCAACCACGACCGGCACCAGTGCAACCAGTGCAACCACGACCGGCTGGGTCATCCACCACTACTGCCGGCAGTACGTGCTGTCGCCATGCAACTGCCGCATATGCTTGCAGCCCCGGGGGCCCTTACTCCCGACAGTCTCGGCGGACGCGGGCGCGCCCTGCATGCACGGGTACTCGAGCCCGGGAGTGCCCTGACCCAGCTAGGCGTCGACTCAATGCCGGAGTAGCCAATTGGTTGGCTACCGACAATTCAACAAGGTGCTGTACATCTGTTTGCCGGCCGACCACGATTCAATACAGGCTCCACCATGCCTGATCGCCCAGTCGCATCGGGGTTGCAACAGCCTCCATGCACCGTGCCGTCTCCATGCACCGTGCCGCACTATTGAAATTAATCACGTGCGGTTGCACGAGAAGCCATGCACGTCCCTCACGCGCCAGGAAGTCAGGGAGCCGTGACTCATAGCCGCCAGCCGGAAGGCTCCCTATAATAATACTTGGCCGCATGCCATGGGACTCCGCGTCCGTTGGTCACGCGGGACGCGACGTGCAGTCAGGCCGTAGCCTGGGGTCGCTGGCACTCGCTGCCGAATCCGGCATCCCGCGCGGAGATGCCTCGGTACGGACGCCTTAGTAGTAGAATCATCAAGCATCCGGTGAGCCCATGTCCAAAAGGCCAGGACCATGTGCCATGCGGTGCTGAGTGCCTGACGTGGTCCTCTTCGGGACGACCCGTTCAAGCCCACCACCACTTGCAGATTATCCCACAGAGAATATAGCATGGAGAAAATATATTATATAGAAAATAGAGAATATCGAAAGTATATAATATCCGCACGCTGGCGCATCGATCCCTGGCATGGCAGTAGAAGGGTCGTCGGATCCACGCGCGGCTGCATGCGCATGGATCCCTGGCATGGCAGTAGAAGGGTCGTCGGATCCACGCGCGGCTGCGGTGGATTCCTACATAGATGGCCGGCTCGATCCAAAGCCGAACCGTGCCGATCATACAGGAGCTAAATATAATTAAGAAGAGTATGGTATCATAAAGAAGTGTAGTGGACCAGTACAAGTACATAGTATATAAAAGGTAGGAATAGTAAAGAAGTATATGGTATATTATTAGTAGCCATCTGGTTTCATACGCCCTGCGACCCCTCCCCTTCCCCCGGGGACGACGCGTCCACGCGATCGTCCAATTACTGCCAAGGAGTCAAGGATGCTGGACCGCCGGGCGCTCGTGTGTAATGCTATGTGCCCTATACTCGCTGTCAGGGCACCAAAAGGAACCATCGGGAAAACAAACCACTCGCCGGCGCACGCGAATGTCCACATCCTGCGCGTCCAAAGTCGAGCCCAATGATGATGTCCGCTGCGCCCAGCGGTGCGATGGTCGCAGCCAGGTCAAACGGGGTGCCTTGCAGCACACCTTTGATATCTGCCAGACCGGGCGATTGGGGTTGGCGACCATCCGAGTGGGTCAGATGCACGGCCGTCCATACAGTGTGGGGGCTGGGTGTCAGGCCCAGCCAGCGCACCAGTGCCGCGTTGATGAAGGACGTGGAAGCGCCTGTGTCGACCAAAAACTTGACATCCATGACGGTTGGTTGGCCGTGTCTGAATATATTATTACATTCTCATATAAAATATCCCATTACCGCCAACGGTACCCGCATGATAACAGGGTGACCTGCTACTGTGCAGGACCAATGCACCCTTCGTACTACTGACATCATGATAACAGGGTGACCTGCTACTGTGCAGGACCAATGCACCCTTGGTATTTGGTACAGATGTGGGGCAAAACAGACACCCCCCCTTGCCCTAGGTACACAGGTGGGCATTCTCAGAATGGCTAAGGTGGCCAGCCACTAGGACTGGAAAAGCGCACCGGAATGAACATATTATAAAAATATAATTATTAGTTAAATATACTAATATAATAATATATATTAGAGTATACTTCCCAGCGGCAAACTCGTAACCGGCCACTGCTGGTGACTCAAAGGTCGCACGCTGTCCGGAGGCTAGTCGGTGAGCCTCGATCTCATTGACCGCGCGCAGCACGCCCTTGGTAGAACTCATCGCTGGCGGCCGCGGCTGCTGGTGCTGAGTCGTGAACTGCCGGGCGTGTACTGCTGCTGCGGTTGCTGCCGTTGCTGCTGCTGCTGCTGCTGCTGCTGCTGCTGCTGCTGCTGCTGCTGCTGCTGTTGCTGGAAACCCCCCTGGAGCATTTCCTGGCTGCGCCCGTCTCCCCCTTGTTCCACCCTGGAGTCTGGACTGTCATCATCTGATGAATCTCTGCGGCCCTGGTCTCTGGATCGTGGGGAGCCTTCCGTAGGTCTCTCCATGACCTCACCTGTACCTGTCCCTACTTGGACGTGCGGTGGTACCTCTACCACCTCTATACCTTGATCGTGGTTGTCTACCTGTTCTATCTCTCTGTTGACAGGTTCTCCCCGTTTTCATGGCATGATGCTCGTACCGATACCTTACACTGCAGGCAACACCTCCCCAGTGAGAGAGAGAGAGAGAGAGAGAGAGAGAGAGAGAGAGAGGGAGAGAGAGAGAGAGAGAAAGAGAGCAACCACGTACTATATATATGGTGGTAGCTGTGGGCAGCCGCTGGATCCCACGGGGACTCACTACCTTGCCTGCATGGGGGGCCAACAGAATCAGAATTGGTATTTATATTTGCACACTGTCCTCCTGACGGTGGTGCTCGCCATGATTCGGTCGGTTTTCCCCCACGCGAACATCCGGTCCGAGGATGCGGATGGCGCTGCCTTCTATTCCCCCAACCACCGGCCTGACATCGTGGTGCTGGACTTTGAGGGGGGTGGCCGGCATCTGCTTATTGACGTTTCGGTGGCGCGGCCCTTGGCTCTTAGCCACGTGGCTGGGGCCTCCCTCACGGCAGGTTACACGGCGGACCGGGCGGAGCGGGCCAAGCTCCTGGCCTACGGCGACGTCGGGCACCATCGTGTGGTGCCCTTTGTCCTGGAGGAGTTTGGGGCCATGGGGCCCCTGACCTCCGCCTTCTTCAAGGAGTGTTGCCGGCTCCGGGAGGACCGGCTGGACCTGGAGGGCCAGCGGGCCCCATGGTCGGCGCGGACCTGGACGTCATATTGGCGTCAGCGCCTGTCGGTGGCGCTGACTCGGGCCATGGCTGACATCATGCTCCGCCGTACGCGGGCTGATTTTGCGGTGCAGCAGGGCTATTAGGTTCCTCCCGTTAGGCGTTTCCATTGGTCTTATCGTAGTATAGAGCTTTGACATGGCTCTGTATATAGGTTTATAGCTGGGCGTTTGCTTTGGTTTGAGTGATTTCACTCTGCTGTAAGTAATTATATTTTTAATATATATATATAAGTCCTTCTTGTCCCCTGTCTTACCCACGCGCGTAGAAATGGGGTTTTTGTTTTTTGTCGTAATCCGTTTTCATGTTTGTAAACGTTTGTGAGCGGGTTGTCCCAATTATAAGACAGCCCTCGTGAGCCGTGGGTGGACCCCCAAAGGGCAACGCTGCCTACGGCTCGAGGGTAGTCACCGGCTTGCCGTTGCCTAACTGTGCTGCCGGTGGCTGGACCTCAACGGCTTTCGTACTGTTTGTGAACGTTTTGTTTCTGCCTTGTGTTTCTCTCTCGCTGTGAGCACGTCACCTGCACGTAGAGGTATCCTGGGTGGGCTTTCCTCCCTCTCTTTCCCCTTCCTGCATTTCATGCTTCAATACCGTGTGATATTGCTTTATATACCTAAATGGGAACCTCTCGCAGCAGACGTAATAATGAAGGAGGATATAGACGGAGGTAGATCCCAATACCTATACTATGCAGTAGCACACGACGGGGCCACAGGCCAACCAGGCATTTTCTATAGTTGGGCTGCGTGTAGCAATCATACAGTATTGCTACAGTACTGTATTACGGATAAAGTCTTACACCCAGCGTCGTTAGCTAGCTAGATGGCAGGGATTTAATACATTAGCTGAGGCAGATCAGTTTAATATGCCCCTCCCAGAAGGGCTGCACCAGACTAGGCGTGGCACCCAGTTACCTGCACAGGATGTGTTGCGTGCACTGGAGCAGCTTCACCTGGGCCCAGTCGCTAGGGCATAAGCACTACTACCGCTACTAGTATAGAGTGAGACTGCCAATAGCTTAGATACAATAGTTAGTAGATAATATTAGTACCATTAGAAGCATTAGTTGTGGCTGCCTCTTTTCTCTCGTGCTTGCATGTGTTTGGGGAGGTACTGTGTATTGTGTACCTAGCTAGTACGGTGCTGGTGAGGTACGTGGGCCCAACTGCCCCCTAGAGGAAGAAAGGTGCAGGTGGCACACGGTCCCCAAAGGACCCTAAGCTGTCCCCAAAGGACGTTAGGGAAGAACAACAGGAAGTGGCGAGCAAGTCCAGTCAGAGTTCCAGAAGATCTAGCAAGTCCAGTAGGAGCTCCCGAGGCTCCCAGAGATCCGATGCAGCCGCTAGGGTTACCGCAGAACGGCAGGCGACCCTGGAGTCGCAGCTAGAGCAAGCTGCCCTAGGGTTTGATCAGCAACAGCAGTCGCCGCAGCGACAGCCTCAGTCTCAACAGTCGCCGCAGCGACAGCCTCAGTCTCAGCAGTCGCCGCAGCGACAGTCTCAGTCTCAGCAGTCTCCGCCGTCGCGACAGACGCAGCAGCAGCAGCAGCAGCAGCAGCGACAGCGACAGCAGACGCAGCAGCAGCCGCGACCGCTATCGACCCAGCATATGGGCAATTGGGACAGGGTACCTCCTACGCAGCGCCCCCCTTCCGTGGAAGATGCGCAGGAGGAGGAGGATGTAGAGGACGCAGGTAGCTCAACGGCCAGCTCTCCGTTCGTACCCCCGCCTGCTGCTCTCGTGGATCGGTACGACCCGGCGACGTACGCGCGCGGGAGCGTGCGTCTGACCCATGCATGGGCCGGGCGTGGACGGGGGGGGTCGGGGCCGGAGCCCGGGCGGGTCCCTCGTCGGGTATCCTTTGGGTCTTACGAGCGAGAGTCCAGGCCCCCGCATAGAGTGCCAGGATCGTCTGCCTACGTCCACGGCGATCCATGGGACGATGGACACGCTCCTCCTGGCCCATTCCCCACCGTACCACCATACACACCCGCCTGGAGCGCGCCCACGAATGTCAACTTCAATCGGCTGCCCTTGGACGACCCCGGCTACGAGCATCCCACGTCAGTCCGCGTGCGGCGTGACTCGGACCGCTTCGCCTTTCGGCGGCAATATGACGCCTACGCACCCCGACGTGGGACTGGCGACTATGCTTGGCGCGCGGCGGACGCTCTCCTATCCCGGCGCGAGTCTGCCCAGTATATGCCCCCTCCCATGGGTCCCATTATGAAGCGTGGGCGAGGCGCCAACAGCCCCCCACCTTTTCCAGTCCCGCGTACTGCGAGACGGGCGGGCCCCTGGGAGAGCCGGTCAAGGCCCCGCCCCTGCCAGATTTCAAGGCGGTGCCCAAGCTCCACGCGGGCATGAGTCCCCGCGAGATCGACGAGTGGGCTCGTATGTGGCAGCAGCTATACACCGTATGGTGGTGTGAACACAATGAGTGGCAGCTGGCTACCAAGGTGCTGATCCCGTACGTGGTGGTGAAGTGTATGGACCCATCAGTAGTCGGGATGCGTAACGTCGAGAGTGTGGCGGCTCAGTCATACCCGCAGACGGTTGAGGAACTGCTGGAGCGCATCCGGCGCAAGCCGTCATCCCTCCCGGCTATCGACTGACTGAGCGGTTTGAGTTCGGCCGCCTACGTCAAGGCAACACTGAGTTGGCGGAGTTCCTCACCACCTTTTGACTCCTTTGCGGCGCGGCTGACCGGGGACCTGACGTGGACCGAGTACAAGAGTCGGTTCCTTGAGGCCATCCACCCTGACCTCCTCGCTCAGAGGTTAAGAAGCACTATGCAGAGGTTCCCTGGAACCAGCTTGACATCCACTACAATACGCTTCCGCGGACACCTTTTTCAGCGGGGAAAGTGCCCCCGGGCTTCCGGGGCAAATTCAGCAAGCGCTGCGGAACTTAGATACTAAAATTTCGTTTTTGGTTCGTACCGTACAGCCAATCATTTTGCGCCCGGATCAAATTGTGATCTGGGCACAGAACACGAAAATTTCAGCGGAACGTACGAAACACCAACGCAACTACAGAAAATTTTCAGTGACGAAACTGTAGTACCGTGTACCAAGCAAAGTGTAGTAGGACTTCGCTAAATTCACGTTCGGAATTTTTCCCCGCAAGATTCCCCCGCAAGATTCCCACGCACGATTCCCCCCGCTAGGTTCAGGCTCCAGTCGATGCTCGCCAAATGGCGCAAAAAAAGAAACATATGTTAAAATCAACGGTGCGAATCCTCGTTACCGCTCGGGTAACATTCTCACTCATTTCGCGTCTCCTACGAACCGTATTGTAGTGTCCACGCCGTCCAGCAGTACCTTCTCCAAGTGGCCGACATCATCACGCGCCGGGACTCAGCCAGCCTGCGGGAAGTTGAACCCGTCCATGCAGGAGGAGGAATCCGAGGACGATGAGGTGCCCGCCACACAGCTATACACACAATCCACGTGTCCAAGGCCCGCTGCTTCAGGTGCAACGAGATCGGACACCTCAAGAAGGACTGCCCGCGACTCAAGACGCGCACACGTGTTCCAGCGTGGGCCCGCAAGTTCCAGCAAGGCCCCCCGGATGACGACGACCAGCGCGCGGGCGCGCGGTCCCCTGGGGAAGGGGAGGGATCCCAGACTCGGGTTTGATCCCTCAGGGCCTCCTGTGGTCGTGGCGGAGTACCTATACCAGGCACGTGACCAGCAGGAGGAGGCGGAGGAGGCCGACGTATACACGGTCACTTCCCCCGGGCGGGAGACGTGATGGTCGCAGCTAGTATTGGTGCCTGTGTCATTCTACCAAACTAGCTGCGGGCCATTGGTGCCTCTCGCTCATACGTTTCCCGGACGACATCTTCGGACGCGATCCCAGTTGGCAGCGTTGTCTGTGTAATTCAGCCCGGGGCCTGCCGGGCGCCTTCCGCTGTGGTTGACTCGACATCAGGTGTCTTGCAGACGGGATGACGAGTTCAGCGCTTGCGCGCGCATCTCCGCACAGGCAAGACGTGATTCAGCTTGGTGGTCCTCCCTGCATCGACCGCATTGGTCAGTTCTGCACGCGAGCACCTCCCGTAGTCGTTGATGACGACTGCGGTGATCCATATTTTGGCCTTTGCTCGGCTGTGGGGTTTACAACGCTGTCACATGCTGGCGCGTGCGGGCCCCGCGGACCACTGTTGCGCACCCCAACTGTTGCGTGCCCGCCACTGTGCATATGCATGGTCGCGCGCAACGTGTCCGCCACGCGCGTATTACTATCCCAGTTGTGATAAGCATCGTCGCCTGCAGCCGCGCATCCGGTAGTATTATTATCGGTCGACCCCATCAATTCAATGGGTTGTCTTGGCGTTGATTGGTGTGCGCCTCTGATTCGGGTCGCTGGCGGAATTTTATATGCTGCCGCGGTCTTGCACTTAGTAGCGCGGTCGCCAGGGAGGGCAGCGGTGAGAGGAAAATTGATGGATTTGTGGGAAGTGGGGGAGATTCCAGGAAGGATTATGGGGGTTCCTGTTCCTGCTGTTCCAGTCCAGAGATCCAGAGTTTCCAGTCACATTGCCCTGTGATTTGTTCCAGTTTCCAGTGGTGCCTCATGTGATGAGGGCACGGTATTATGTTGCTTGAGTCGACCGTGAAATGTCATGCTTGACCTGGGGTAGGTAGCCGGCCTTAGGCCAACCTGGACCTGGTTCTTGGTGTAAGGTCCCGGGGATGCCCTGTACCGTCTGTACTGGGAATATCCCCGCCGTCTGGAGCAGTCTCTAGTAGTCATGGAAGCCCCGCCATGGCGAAAAAGTCAAACGAGCTGTTCATTCAGGCGACTGTTAACCCACGCGGAGAAGTTTCTGTGGTCAAAACCCGAAAGCCCTCACGTGATAGGATCTGGTTTCCTCCCTGTGGCATATAGTAGGGAGAGACGTTGACTACGTCAAGACTTGTCCTTGTGTGGCGAGTTTTGGGGGAATTGGTTTTACTGGCCCGTTGGAGAACAAGGGTTGGGACATAGTACCCCTATCATGGTCGACCTACGGCCGCGGTGATCAGCGACCGATCAATCGGCTACTCAGAATTAATTGTTGTGCACAGTGTTTTGACTGTTTTCTTTTCCTGTGCTTCTTCACCTCTATGACGGTAGAGACTACCGTCCCCTGCGGAGGGGGAGGAGTGTTGCGTGCCCGACCCTTGGAACGGGCGCAACAATAGAATAAATCATGTATTTTGGCTTGTTGTCATAGTCCGTAGGACTTTGGGACTCATTTCGGGACTTAATTTGGGAATTGTCCCTTGGTCAGGACTTTTGTATGGAACTATGATAGTTTGTGTGATTCGGACCAGTTATTTTGGGCCTAGGTTGATGTATGCAATCTTCTAGGGGCCGGTGCAGTCGCGCCGCGTTGCGTACTTTATAGCTGGTTGAGATTAATTAATTAATTAAAATCATAGCTCCGTTGGGAGCATATGTAACACATAGCCCTGAGAAAGGGGCATCTATGGGTTTGTAATACAATCAGGGCTACAACCTGCAGGTGGAGGATGTACAACTGTCACCTGCTCTGGGTGCACAAGGTGCACCTGCACCGCCATGATGGTTCATGCCTCCTTATCAAGCACAGGCACCCAGGGGGGGCTTGAGGACAGGGCCTTGAAGGCCTGCATGACATATGGGGTGGAGGGTATGTGGCTAGGCTATAGCTGGTGTACACATGGCATCTCAGCAGAGAGTAACTCCCTGCATAGGCATCGCATGGCTAAATTCTTAATGCATCGTCCATGGGAGGTCCCATTGTAGGCTGGGCGCGGCTAGATACTGAAAGCATCATCCATGGGGGCCATCATGGGCGCACATGCGCGTGGGCCACTTGCAAGGCTAAGCCTATCTAATCTACACTACTGGTATATTCCCTAGCCTGGAGTGGCAGGAGGGGCCTGCCAGGGCTTGTGGTCAACGTGGATGACCGCCCCCCTCCAGTATACCGGCTTCCCCCCTGCACGCTGCCGGAGCTGAAGGTAGGTCGGCCATAGCTCGCGTCGCCGCTGTTGCTGGGCCAAGGTCAAGTCGTCGTCCAGCGTGAAGCGAGTCTCCGAGAGCTTCTTGCGGCATTTAAGGAACGCCAGCTTGTCCGCCATGTACTGGGTGAGGAGCACGGGTGCCGGGCAAGCCTTCCCCCGCGCGCGGGGGAGGCGGACAGCCGACATCCGCAGCTCACCAGTGAGTTGCATGGGGGCAAAAATGGCGCGCTCAAATGCTATGTTGAAGCTGTTACTGTAATAGAGCTAAAGTTGACGCCAGCTTGTCCGTCATGTACTTAAAGGTGAGGAGCACGGGTGCCGGGCCAGCCTTCCCCCGCGCGCGGGGGAGGCGGACAACCGACATGTCCAGCTCACCAGTGAGTATTGGTTGAGATATTGTACTCATGCGTGGATTCTGTAGCCTGCCGGCGAGGGTCGATGTCGACCCGAGAATCTTGTGTGGACTGCATGTTTCGGAGTTCTCTGGAAGGTCGGCGCCATGTCGGCGCCTCTTGCCAGCTTGGTGGCAGACCTAGGTGAAATTGGTCCGAGGACGAGAGTCTCGTCCTCTTGGTTCGGAATGAACAGTGTGTTATCACCTATCTGAACCTGGGGCATAATTCCAACTGCATTTGGTAGCTCTATCCTAAATGTAGGTTGTGTAGATTAATTAATGCAATATTAATCATCGTAAATGCATTGAGATCTGATTTGTCGCGTCCGACTTTCTCACAGGGTAGTTCCTCAACCGGCGGCCTCACTAGCTTAGGTAGAATTAGACGTGGGTCCTTGGGACGTGGTTTAGGTCGCGGGATAGGTAGAGGAGGTGGTAGAGACCCGAGGCGTAACAACATGGTGGTCACTGGTCCGCGCGCAGGTGCAGCTTGTGCACCCAGAGTAGGTGGCCGCTTGCAACCACCACCTGCAGGCTGTCGCTCAGCATGTATTAAAAATCATATGCCCCTTCTCAGGGACATGTGTTACAAAGCCTCCCCACGGAGGTATGTTCTTAATGTATTAATGGGCCCACATGTACAAGTGAGTGCAAAGCCTGGCCGTTACATCAAGGAAAAAGGTTAAGAGTTTATCTAGGCTAGATTCTTTAGCAAACCTCGAGCATGAATATATACGCGGAAAAATTTGTTCAAGCGCTCAGAGCATGACAAGCTCTTGTGACGCAACATACTCGCATGCGATCCTGAGCGTCGACACATCTACATGGGGGTGAGGGGGGGCCAGCCAGGAGGGCGGGAGCCGGACACATGAAGGAAAAGAGACATTCAGTATCTTGTTGCCTACAATTCATTCGACTCTCTGCCACCATATAGCTTGGATACTATAGGGTCCCATAGCATCCTAAGCTCTCTTAGCTTTTTCTCATAGTCTTCCGGGGTCTGTCCCTGTCTGTTTTCCACATAGCGAAAGCATTCGTCTACTGCCTTCATTACGGTCTCCTTCTGCCCACGCCCCACTTTGGTTGCCACCCTGTCATCTACCTCAAGTGTATACTTGATACTGTAGCAATATTCCTCTACAGAATTCCGGGATGACGACAAAAGGCGGGCCTTCTTGTCCTCCTCCGCGTACTTCTCAGCGTCTTCTTTCATCTTCAATATTTGCTCCTCAGTGAGCTGGTTTCCTTCACGCTTGATAGAAATGCTGTTCTTGGACCCCGAGGCAAGGTCCACCGCGGAGACCTGCAGAATCCCTGCAAGGACCAGTTCATGAACACAATCCAAAGCCGTAGTTAGCTCTCACTCATTTCAGCCAGAAAGTAGGTAGCAACCCATAAGTGTAAGTTTATGTAATAGTGTAGCCGCTGCATTTTTATTTCAGGTAGGTAATAACTTACTATGCACAGAAATCGCTGTGGGTTAGTTTCCTGTTACAGAGGTGGGTATACGACTTAGCTGATATAGCTATTCCTTAGATAGTAGTATACCACAAGATGGTGCGATGCCAGGGTCATAAGAGGAAACTCCGGGCAGCCATGACAGAACTCACCATTCACATCGATTTCAAACTTGACTTCAACCTTGGGGACACCCCGTTGGGCCGGCAGGATGCCTGTCAAGAGGAATTCTCCAAGGAAATGGTTATCCTCAACCTTAGTGCGCTCCCCTTCGAAGACACGAACATTGATTGCCCTCTGGTTATCGTATGCAGTTGTGAAAATGTCCTTGTTCTCAGCCGGGACCATGGTATTGCTTGGGATGATGACTGCCATCAGCCCGTCGGGGCCGACTGCGACGCCCAGCGACAGCGGCGTGACGTCCAGCAGCACAATAGCTGCAGGTAGTGCGTAGGGACAATGGGCATGGGCTCTCAGGACACATGCCATGTTGCTACCGTCAGGGTCAATGGCACACAAAGGCTTCTCCCCCCCCAAGGCATATAATCTACTAAGGCAGGGCTCCAGTGCCTATCCTGGCTGCTACATGAGCTGCAGAAAGTGCATCTGCAAGGACATGGCTACAGACGCAAGCCTTGCAGCACCCCAAGTAGCTCCGTCTCATTGCACATGCACTATTTCAAGCCACACAGTGTTGCTTGATGCTGACTAAACCAACAACTACCATAGAAATGTAGTCAAGAATTGCTCCCATCTACAACACACCGGATGAAGACAATGAGAAAGTACATCACAAAGGCAAAAACGCACACAGTGGAAGGAAGGGAAGCATGGCGACGGCCACGTAGGGGCCAAAGGAGCGACGGCCATGAGCCTTTTTACAGCAGGCCATGAGCCTGTCTAAAACCTAATCCAGTTTCCCAAGCCTTAAAATCCTCCACAGAAGTTTGCTAACAAGTATACAAAGAAAGTATGTTGTCCACTAGCCTTTGCCACCTTGCACGGAACATGCCTGACACGCCTGTCTGCACTTTGCATTACCATTGCCCATGACATCATGTTTCACAAGTAATTGCATTCCAGCCATTAGCTCAGCTGGAATACCAAAACTCTATCCCTTTATCATGAAAACAGAAAGAAGGTTACAACCAGCTCGAATGATGGCCACGCAGTACGGCCATGAGAACCCACGTGGAGTACATCCAGACAATAACTGTTGGTAAGTGGCTTCTTAAGAAAAGGTAGAGCTGCTCAAGACAACAGGCAAGCCGTCACTATTAGTGCATGCAGAGACCAACCATTGACTCACACAAATTTTCGTCTTTGCCGGCGTTGGACAGAATTCCGCCTTGAAGTGCTGCACCATGGCAGACAGCCTCATCTGGATGCAGGCCCATATTTAGCTGCTTGCCCTTGAAGTACTCCTGAATGATTTGCTGCACCTTGGGGATGCGAGTGGAGCCCCCCACCAGGACGATGTCATCGATGTCTTTGATGGTGAATGATGCCTTTTTCAGCGCAAGATCAATAGGCGCGAGCACCTTGTTGAATAAATCTGCGTTCAGCTTTTCAAACTGTGTCCGGCTTATGGACTCCGACAGATCCATGCCGTCTACCAGGGCCTCGATCTCTACTCGCACATTCAGCTGGCTACTCAACGCCCGCTTGGCCCTCTCACATTCCGCCCGTAGCTTTCCCAGAGCTCGCCCGTTATTACTGATGTCCTTGCCATACTTCTTCTTCACTAGGTCAATGAAATGCTGCATGACCCGCTGGTCAAAATCCTCCCCTCCCAAGTGGGTGTCCCCGCTCGTGGCGCGGACCTCAATCACGCCACTGGCGATTGTCAGAATGCTGACATCGAACGTGCCTCCTCCAAGGTCAAACACTATGATGTTGCTCTCGCTCTTCTTGTCCAGCCCATAGGCAATCGCGGCTGCTGTCGGCTCATTTAAGATGCGCACCACGTTCAGACCCGCAATGGTGCCCGCATCCTTGGTGGCCTGCCGCTGGGCGTCGTTGAAGTAGGCAGGCACTGTAATGACGGCGTTGGTTACAGTCTCACCCAGGTGAGTCTCTGCAATGTCTTTCATCTTGTACAGGACCATTGCGCTGATCTCTTCTGGTGGAAAGACCTTTTTCTTCCCGGTGCCAGCATAATTGTCAATCTGAATGCAGGGCTTGCCGCCCTGATCGACCACCTTGAAGGGGAAGTGCTTCATGTCACTCTGGACCTCCCTGTCATCAAACCTGCAGCCGTATGACATGGATGGCATGGCAGCGAAAAATGGCGCCCGAAAACATAATTCAGAAAGACAGGGATCAGACTTTATAAGTTCTGGAGATCAGACAATTACTTACTCTTGAATAGCATGTACCTGGGCACACGTCAGATGCGAAAGCTGGCACACGCTGGACTTGACTTGATGTGGCATCGCTACTAGATGCCCTTGCCAGAGTGGGTAGCCCTGGTAAATCGGGATTCCGGTGTGGCGGTGCGGTGTAGTTAGAGGTCGTAATGCGATGTTTTAATGGGGGTGGGCCAGGGTGGGTGGGGTGGGGTAAGTTGGGTCGAGTAATTGGGGAGTAGCGAGTTAATTTGGGTGGGCAGGGGTGGGATGGGTTGGGGAGGGGTGCAGGGGTCGAGTCAGGTGCCTTGCCATAGACTGCTAGCGAGAGATGATAAATAAAATTAAATTGGTTCAGGTTGGACGAGGTGTGGTTCACTGGACGTAAGACAGTGAGAAATATCTAGTTGACAACAGCTGTCAGGCCTCAGCACTGTCAGGTCATGCAGCGCTCATTGGTTACGGATAGAATCAGGCATTCACATACGAACAGACATATATTTCCGATATCCTGGTAACAATAACCTGACCAGCCAGGTATATATTCCCAATCAGGCCTTGTCAAGGAATAATTTTTCCTGCATGGTCAGAGTATGGATAACATGGGGTGAGAACTATGTACCCTGAACAAGTTACAGGCAGAATCCACTGTCCATATCCTGTCTTATTCCCCCGCTGGTTTTACATATGGCGCCGCAGGCCAGCCCGGGCAAATTAATTTTCCTACCAAGCTTCCAATACAGTGCGTGGACCACACATTAAAATTCTGATTCTGATTTAAGGTTTTTGGCATGGCTTAGGGATTGTGTGGCATTGATGGGGCTGGGTAGTTTCAATGGTTTTGTATAAGGCATCTGACCTTGTTTTCTTGTTGGGTGGACTGGGGCAGGGGGTTGATGGTAGCTTGTCCGTATACCTGAAGTCTTCTCATGGCAACATTGAGCAGGAGGTAGGTATCTTGGTATTTGCATCTAGGAGGAAACATCCAATCACAACACTATAACACCGCCAGCACAATATGGAACAACCTCACACATGCCCCTTCAACTTTGCCCACCGGGCTTGTTAAGTCTGGCCACAATTATGAAAATCAGACTTAGTCTGATTATACGTGCTACTTTGGAACCTATGGTGCATGTTTGTTGTACTGATCCCCAACCCGAACACAGCGTGGACACTGCGGTGTCATGGAGCGCATAAAGCACATACTTTCTGCCGATCAGCCTCTTGGCATCAAAAATGGACCGAGTCGGGTTGAGGCTAGCTTGGTTCTTGGCGGCCTCCCCCAGAAGCCGCTCCGAGGTGTCCGTAAATGCCACCCAGGAGGGAGTGATGCGGTTGCCTTGGTCATTGGGGATGATAACCACCCGGCCATTCCGGTATATGCCGACGCAGGAATAAGTCGTGCCCAGATCGATGCCAATGACATGTCCAAGGTCCGACTCGTGGTCAGTAAGCTCTTCGTACTGTGAGAGAACCACTTGAAGGCTGCAGATGACTGATGACAATTACATCAAAAATTGTGCATGCCAACGCACAACAATAAAGTAAGATTGGTCAGCCGGTTGATGTATTTAGACAGATTATCTGGCGTTCTGAGAACCAGCACATTATCAAATTGAAGGTGAAGGTGGTTGCGTTGCAACGACTAGTACTAATCCGGCTCTTGCATCAATGCATGCAAAGCCACTGGCACTGAGCCAATTGCCAACAAGCGTGTTACTCGGGTTATGGATTGTGTGACAACAGCATGATTAAAAAAGCCAGCATGCATATATATATATAAGAAAATCTCTTTGTAGATATCCCCCCCAGCCACACGGGGTTATTAACGGCAAGCTTGGCATATGACAACATGTATTACTTATACCACATCCAGCAGCATTGAGTGCATAGGCCAGATCAGGTGTTTGAAATTGCACAAAACAACCTTCTCATAAGTTATCAGTATACTAGCTGCCCAAATGCTATCGTAGAACATGTACACGATTCTCCGTACGCCATTCAAAGTCCTAAGTGCAAATATTCATCATGACGCAGCCTCATTCTAGTACTTATGCGTGCCGGCTAGTTGAATGTACATCATACGTGTCTTCATTCAAAGAAGCGGCGCAGGATCAAGCGTTCATGTGATCAACACATGTTGCGGGTTAACACGTCGCTCATGATCTTCTCGCGCAGCGGATTCGCATTTCGCGACCGGCAACGTACGCGCATGATCGATCATCATGAGCTGCAGCTTTCGGCGCACTCACCCTTGAACGTCGTCCATATGCATAGTAAAATCCCCGGCCTTGAAAGACCACGTCGACCGGCCTGCAAACAATATGGTGTGCACGTGCATGGCCATACAATCCACCCGCAACGTGAGATCATTAGGCATCGGCGCAGCGCCGCAACTGCTGCATGATCAAGCTAGCTAGCTAGCTAGCTGCGCATATGCGCTATAAGTGCACGTACATTCGCGGCAAATCGATTCGTGCACATTGTAATAACCAATCAATGAACACATTCTGCATGAAGGCAGCGCCAAGTATATTAATACTGTATAGATTTATTTATTTTATATAGCAGCTTATAGCCCGGCGCGCGCGCTCAACAACTAGAACTTATAGCTTATAGTGGCGCACTAGGATAAAATACACCGCGCGCCGATAAAAGAATGAATTCAAACTTAGCGCTGGAAGCTGCAATAGTGGCGAGACTGCATGCGCAACATCGAAGCAGATGATTTAAGTATGGATATTGTCAAGGTTTTAGCTGCGCTTACGGCTTACCTGCCGGCAGCGCGACGTCGACCATTTTGCTAGCAATTCTGGTCGCATTTTTTGGCAGTCCGCTGACTCCGCCCGCTCACTAACCACGGACCAGAGACCCGGAACCTTTACAGTACGGTGTTTGAAAAACGGTGTTTCAAAGCCGTCAAGATGTATCTACTACCTAGACGTGGTAGCCGCGTGCTCAAGGGAGAAGAGAGGCGGCGGAAATTGTTCCTGGAAAACTATGTGCTACAGTACATGTGCGCTCAGAGAACGGAGGCCTTGGGTCTATCCTGCCATGTCGGCCACAGCGACCAACGTAAGGGAGGCGACTGCTGCTGGACGGGCTTCATGGTGCATGGTGTGCATGGGGTGCATGGGGTGCATCCTTCTGTTTCTGAAAATCAGGGTTGGGCCATGGGTAAATCACCAGTACAACCTACTGGAAGAAATGTTTGACCGGCGCGGCGTGGGATTCAACTAACTTACCGACTAACGGAAGTTTTTGCTTCCTGCAAATCATAATTTATAAAATTCAAGCTTCTGCGAATCCCCCGTGTATCGTACCATTCGAATTTTGAAGCTACCAAGTACCGCCACTAGTTCCTGCCATATACGAAGGCCAGTGCCCACATGCGGCGTTGTTGAGTTCATTATTCCCGCGCCGGTGGTCCGACAAGCCTTGCGGCGTGGGCAACAAGCCAACAACAACAAGTTACAGTGTAAGTGCCATCAGTGCCATGGCCGCGCCGCGCCACGCAAAGCTGCCCATGTTTCATGGTGATTCGGTAAATGCGTCATCCTTAGTCATCCTTCATCCTGGTTTTTAATCCCAAGCTGGCCGGACGTGCACTCATGGAGGCCCTGCGGGCTGCGTTCCGGACTCTGGACTTTTGGGGACCTTGAATTCTTCTCGAATTATTGCGGTGTACACTGTAGACTGTAGTGGACAACGCCGAATTCGTTGCGTGTTTATCCTGGAGTAGGCAGCATTACGCGATTCTACAGCAACCTTGAACTTTTAAACGCCAAACCGAAAGGTCAGTCCTACACTCGGGGCCTCGCGCAACCAACCAGAGTAGTTTCGACTGGCTAATGTGCATGAAAGTTGACGACTCATGCGCTTATACACCTGTAGAACTTATACGCGCTTATATACCTGTAGAACGTTATCCTTCCCAGAAGGCGTGTAGACAGTTATGTTCCCGCCGGCCTGCAGGATGCCCATGCTTTGTAAATCGCCTGCAGGATGCCCATGATGTTATCATATATCGATTTATCCTTATCATTTATTGTCTTAACAATTATGTTAGCTGGCTTCCCATGCCACGCTCGATGTGCTCAGGAATTGAGTTACGAAAGCCCCCCGATAGCCTTATATGCACAAGACGGCATGCTATTAGTCCTCCACTGGAATAATAGTAGGCCACGGTAGCCCGGATGCAAGGAAGCTGCTTACATCTATGCTTAACGGAAAGGCGCGTATTGAGTGGCATTGCCCAGACACTCCATCGACATGGCTGTACTTGCCGATTGCAGCTCAGAAAGCACACCTGCTTGTACAATGCATTAAGTATGACATGCAGCTGGCAATGGGTGGCTGATGTTGGAAGTTCGTTTCATTTAATTGTCCGTTGGATGTGCCTGGCTGGCGTGGGCGTGTAGAATTCGCAGGTGCAGATGCGTATCTGGGGTCAACGCTGGGAGCCGGCTGGATGGGCGTACGTCATCCTGGCTACCACGTTAATTCATCTGAAATTTGTTGCAGGTATGCAAGATTGGTTCATGAAAGCCGTGAACTTACTTTTGATATCCACAATTGTCGGCATCAACTGCTAGTCGCAGCCAATTCGGATTTCTATTTTTAACGGTTATTCTGCAGCCAGTGGGTAGACATGGAAACCATGCCTTAATATTGCGCATATCATGGGCCATGCCTCCAGTAAAATCGCTCTCACTTCTAGAAGAAGGGAAGCATCTTTACAACCTGATTCGTAGGTTTGACTCTATCAAATGTTCATGGGGGTGCTCTATCAGGTCAATACATATACAGTGTATGCGCTATATATGTCAACCTGCCCTGTATGTTGTCCTTATCCACTTGGTCACATTTAAACCCAACCAAAGGCGCGCGCCTTCAAGGTAAAGACACAATTGCTCAATATCACAAGCCGGCCAGCCGGCCTGCATGCATTTTTTAGTGTAATTTAATTACAGGTACACAGGACGCATTTTCCTGCCCGGCATCAATAACTAGCATGAAGAGTTCCTGCTGGTCGTCCCGGGCTCCCTGCTACTGGCAATGCAAGCAAGCTGCTAAAGACGGGCATCGGTAGCATTATTATCCGGTAGCAAATGTTAACGAGCGGTGAGTTTTCCAGGAGTCAGGCCTGCTAGACCCAGGTTTGCGAACCAGGATCAACTGGTCTAGTGTCTTTGTGCGGGGCCCAGGCAGCGAGCAGGAGCAATGAGTTTCGTTAGTGCTGTTTATCGTTTTCATTTTGTGAATCTGAGCCTTGTGGGCCACACAGCACCATATTCAATCACTGGAGCATGTCTGGGAGAGGATTGTGAATTCAAGGCAACGCAATCGTAAATACGACTTATAGTCTCATGATTCGTGGGAGGCCATGCCACTGGCCACAATTGAGCTCTAATTTGGGGCAGCACCTTGCACCAGCTCGCCACCTGCTAATACTGCCAGTTGTTATCATTCTGCTTTTCAAAATTGAAATTGCCTGTGCTGTTCAAACTACCTGTACTGTTCTTTAATTGCTTGCTGGCCCCAGTGCTCGCACAGGATGGGGACGAGGCGTCCGATAGAATTATTGGCATCGACCTGGGGACGACGTTCTCCTGCGTGGCTGTCTTCAGGCATGGCCGCGTGGACGTGATTCCAAACGATCAAGGGTCCCGGACAACACCCTCCTGGGTGGCATTTGCGGACAAAGATGTCCTCGTGGGCGAGGCCGCGGTCAACCAGGTGACCATGAATCCCGAGGGGACGGTGTACGACATAAAGCGGCTGATTGGCAGAAAGTAAGTAGTTGCTTGTTGGGGATAGCATTATTGGAAGCTGCTTTGGAGGTCAATGGCCGTCATGACGATGGACTGTCGACAGCCGGAAAGGGAAACGCAAGGCGAGCAGGCCCTGACAGTGTGGGGTCTGAGAGGTTTTACCTTATGGGATGCGCTGACTACAAATGCATGGGGGGAAATGGACACGATGTTGCCTGCGGTGCTCTGTCACCTGTGTGAACTGCCGCTCACCTGGGCAGTGCTACTCCTTACTAGCATAAGCAATGACATGACAACCTTTGCTCTTTGTAGCTGCTGCGTAGCGATCAAAAGCAGGGTGTGAGCGAAGGAACCCTTCTTGAAATTGGGAACAGGTCAGATGGCCTTCTTGCTTCAAAGCATGTGCATGCATGATGGCCTGTCTTGTTTCGATTAGTATTTGACCAGGAATGTGGGAAGTATTTTCCACGCACGGGGTTTCCTAGGATTATCCACCCGCGTTGCACCAAAGCTTGCCTTTTTTTCTTTCGGCATGCCACGTGAGATGTTAAAGACTAGGACATGGGAAGCTCAAGGGCCGCCATCCCCGATTCTTTACTAGAAGCCTCTGGCGTGATCCCCCAATGGGCTCATGCAAAATTGAGGCATTACTGTGGGGAATCACCTATATTTGGGTACGCGGGTGATCCCAGGCTTAAGGGACCCAGTGTTGCATAATGGCAGCTTAACCCACCTGCTGCCAAGCCTCCATCATCCTGGAACCCCCGCGCTTCCCAAGCTTTCTGATGCCAACCGTGGATCTTTTTTTCAACCTTTTCCCTGTGTTTTGAATGCTGTTGGCGTTTTTTTACATGGTCTGTTTGCCATGCAGATTTACGGACAACGAAATCCAGTCAGAGATCGAGCACCTGCCGTACAATGTTATCAACAAGGGGGGGAAGCCCTATGTGAAAATACAAGCACCGGGGGCTGAGGCTAAGCCGCCCCTGTCCCCAGAAGAAGTCAGCGCGATGATTCTGAGCAAAATGAAGCACATCGCGGAGAAATTCCTTGGGGGCCAAATCAGCAAAGCGGTGATCACAGTGCCTGCCTACTTCAACGATGCCCAGCGGCAGGCCACCAAGGATGCGGGGGTGATTGCGGGCATGGACGTCGTTAGAATTATAAACGAGCCCACGGCTGCGGCGCTCGCGTTCGGCCTGGACAGCCCCGACCAGAGTGACAAGAGAGTCCTGGTGTTCGATTTTGGCGGTGGGACCCTGGACGTGAGCATTCTGTTGGTCGGCGGGCGCATTTTCCAGGTGCTCGCGACGAGCGGGAACACGCATTTGGGCGGCGAGGATTTCGTTCGCCGCATGGTCAGCCATTTCGTGGATGTGATGAAGAAGAAGACGGGCAAGGACCTCACGACGAGCCCGCGGGCAATGGCGCGGTTGCGCCAAGCATGCGAGCGCGCCAAGCTCGAGTTGAGCGGGCAAGTCCAAACGAGGATCATGATAGAGTCGATTATGGACGGGGCTGACCTGTCCGAGCCGGTCAGCCGTGCGCTCTTTGAGATGCTCTGCATGGACCTGATTCGGGGCTCCCTGGAGCCCATCAAGACGGCACTGGCCAAGGCGGACTTGAAACCCAGTGATATTGACGACGTGTTGCTGGTCGGCGGCTCTACCCGCATTCCCAAGGTGCAGCAGCTGATTCGGGAGTTCTTTGGGGGCAGGGAGCCAAACAGGGGGGTGCACCCGGACGAGGCCGTCTGCCACGGGGCGGCGATCCAGGGCAGCATTTTACGCGGGGGAGGAAACACGGATGAGCGGATTGCAAGAAATGACGAGGCGCGGGATGATGACAATGAGAAGGAAAAGGAGAAGGGTAAGCATGCTGTCCTGTGAAGAAGGTTTGTGTTCATACGCTTTGGTTCTTGCTGAAACGATGGATTCGCGGGAGTTTTTTTTCATTGGTGTTTTGTACATTTTCCTTTTTGTTTGACTCGTATATACTTTCTAGTATGTAAGGTGGCATTCATTGATTGTTTATAGGTAACACGTAGACCCGATAGGGGCCAAGCCCCTGTTATTGGAGACTCCTCCTGTTCAAGACCCTTTGAAGTCCGGCTGTTTTCTAAATTCCCGTTCTCGTGGGCCGACCCGTCGCCCGTGGCCCGGTTCCCGTGGCCCGTCGCGTCGCCAACTGGTGGCCCGGTGCCCGTGGCCTGTCGCCCGTGGCTAGTGGCCCGTTGAATTCCTTCCGTCCCTCCGTTGCTGAATTTTTTTGCCCATGGCTAGGTTCCCGTGGCCCGTGGCTACTGGCTAGTCGCCCGTCGCCCGTTGCCCGTCATTCCTTCCGTCCCTTTCTCAAATTTGCCCTTGGCAAGTAGCCGTCGCCCGTCGCCGCTGAAATCCTTTCGTCCCTTGCTCAAATTGCCCGTGGCTCGTTGCCCGTGGCTGGTGTCCCGTCGCCCGTCGCCCGTCGCCTGAAATTACTTGCGTCCCTTGTTCGTAGTAACATGCTCCTTGGCTGCGCTCCGGAGAGGAGGCGGTGGCTAAAGCGGCCGTGCGCCTAACTAATGGCGCGCCTGGCGCTTCGTGCGTAGTGTATCTGTGATTGGTCCCTCCATCTCGTGAGATCCCGGAGTACGCCCGAATGGCTGATTTTTTTACCATGATCCGCTCCTAATTATCGGCGGTACTCCCACTTATTAGGCGACAAACGGTCACGAAGTTCGATGTATGTAGGTGTTATAGGATTAACACCAGCAGCAGCCGAGACAGAATCTCAGGCAGATGTAGCCGCCTATGAACACATGTGGCGCATTGCGGGCATGAGGAATGGTGGTTTCTTCCTTCGCATTCCAAATTATCGACTGATACGCTTCATTGGCTTACTACAGCAGTGAAATCTGTTGTGCGATCCGAGATGTCCCTGTGCAGATGCCAATGCGATTCTGCTTGACGTCACGCCGCTGACCCTTGGCATTGAGACGGCAACGGGCAGCATGGCGGTGATCATCCCTTCGAGCAGCCTGCTCCCTGCCAAGAACACAAAGACCTTCTCGACGCGTTATGATGGCCAGACGGAGGTCATGGTCCGCATATTCGAGGGAGACGCCCAGGTGGCTAAGGAAAACCGCCTCCTGGGACAGATGCGGTTGACGGGCATACCCCCTGCCCCTAGGGGGGCGCGCACGGTGGAAGTGACATTTGAGGTGGATACAAATGGTAAGTTGGGAAGTCCATGTTGTGGTTATTGATGTGGCTGGCTATTTCCCATGCCTAGTGATGGTGATGTTGTAAGGTAGCTTAGTTTGTCATGGGTGATGATGCAAATGGTCCACAGTTCTTACGTTTGCGCAGTTGACGTGCAGACTAGGCTGGCGAGGTTTTGCGAGTTTGCGTGTGTCGTTGTTTTTGTGGGTGCACTTGGTGGGACTTGTGGGGGTGCCAAGAGGGATTTTAGCGCTGACTGTTTACATCTACAATGTCCTTTCCATTTTCCCCATTTGTACCCTACCACTCCCAACCCGCCCTCTCACCTCATGTATTTCCGAAAGGCATATTACAAGTTAGCGCCACGGATACCAGCAGTGGCAAGCGCGAGCACGTCACAATCTCGAACGACAAGGGGCAGCTGAGCCAGATTGAACTCGGCATGATGGCGGAGAGGGAACAGGAGCGGACGCAAGCATCCAAGGAATCCGAGCAACGGACAGAGTCACGAAATTCGCTTGAGGCATATCTGCATGAGGTTACCTTACTCTTGGCAACGCCTGAGACCTCTTCATCAATGTCCAATGGGGACAAACGGGTCATCCAGAGGCGCGTGCAAGAGGTGCTGGAGTGGATTGATGCCAACAGCGATGCTGAAAAGGAGGATTACGATGCAAAGTACAAAGAGTTGTCAGCATTTTGTAGTGCCATTATTGAACAAGCCCAAGGGAAACCCACGGGCAAGCCTAGTGGGGCAAGTGATGGCAACAGTCCACGTCAGGATGGACAACATCACGAAACTTACTTTGGCGATGAATTGTAGCCTAAAGGGCAGTATGTACTTACAAATGCATGTGCGCATAACACGGAGTAGATCACCAATTTATGATATGGTGGGGGCCATGGCTAACAGATCAGGTAGACAGATCAGATAGACTAGCTGGCACCAAGCCCGCCCAGCCTGGGCGATATGTCCTCCCCTGGCGTGCCCCAGGCCGCGCGCGGCAGGGCCGCCACCCGTGGACTTTTCGTGATAGACTCGGCATGGACATGTGCTACACTAGACGTGACGGGCTCACACCCGGGCAGCCTCCTGGTTTGTCTGTAATATGGAGGCAGATGGTACGCAAGGATAGATGGCAAGTAGTGATGAAGGAGACCACCCCCAAGTCTGTGGGGGCTCCGCGTGTGACCGTGTATGGCATTCATAGCGATTCGGGCCGCGGTGCCCACAACCCTGTAACTAGGACCTAGATAGCTTACACCATCCATTCCATCCCATGTTCTCCTCCCACTGAGGACTTATGCTCACGTGATGCAGTCACGTGTCTATTAATTAATTAATTAATTAATTAATTAATTAATTAATTAATGGCTTACTAAATGTGCTGCCAGCGCCCATTTTGAGTCAGCTGCCCTTGATGTCCCATTAACTAATTAATTGACGAATTAATTATAAATTAATTGATTAAACTCGTGCTCCCGTTGGGGAGTCACGGAGCCGTTAACCCCGACGGATGGATGGATGCGTTGGTAGTGCACTCGGCTCCTGCCGCCTCGCCCTCGGCATCGCCAGACCCTAAATGCAGTCGCCCAGCAGAACCACGCCCAGCAGAACCGCGCTTTCGGCCCCAACCTTTCAAGGTCGACGACTACGACTGGACCGCCATGGACCCAAGAGATGCCATGCATTTCATCTTCTTTGGGGATTACGCCTCGCTTTACGACCTGGGCCTCCATCTTTTCGACACCAATCGCCTCATCCACCCCGACGGCACCAGCATGCGCCCCAACTTTCTGTTCGGGTGCGCCCGCCCCCAAATCCAGCTTATCATCCTCTGCTCCCTCCTCGGGCGCACCAACCACGCGATCTGGGCTCCATCCATCCACGCCCCCACACTCCGTTCCATCCTTACGGAAGCCTTCCAGCAGCACGTGACCCCCCTTGCTGCCGATGTGGCAGCAATGGGAGGCACGCTGGCTGCTGAGCTCCCTCACCTTTCCACCACCGTCGCCTCCACCTCCACTGCCATTTCCGCCTCCACTGCCGACATCAAGGCCCAGCTCCTCCACCTCGACCAATGCCTCCACGCCACCGCCACCGCCCTTGAGTGCTTGCACGTGCGACATGGCAGGCCTCACCGCCCAGGCGGTGAAGGAAATCGCTGCCCAGCCGGCATCTGCTGGCCCGGCCAGCGATGCTCCCTCCACCTGGGCGGACCTGCTTAAGCACCACACCACCTCCACCGCCTCCACCATCGCGGCACAGCTCAAGCAACAAGCACTCGACCTTCGTGAGGAGGCCGAGCTCGACAAGCGCAGCCACAATGTCATCGTCAAGCACTTCGACCAGCCTGCAGATGAGACCCCGACGAGTCTTCGCGGCATTTAAGCGCGACATTCTTGCCCCCATGCTACTCACAGGTGAGCTGTGGATGTCGGCTGTCCGCCTCCCCCGCGCGCGGGGTAAGGCTGGCCCGGCACCCGTGCTCCTCACCTTTAAGTACATGGCGGACAAGCTGTCGTTCCTGAAATGCCGCAAGAAGCTCTCGCGGACTCGCTTCACGCTGGACGACGACTTGACCCTGGCCCAGCAACAGCGGCGACGCGAGGTATGCCGACCTACCTTCAGCTCCGGCAGAGCGCAGGGGGGAAGCCAGTATACTGGAGGGGGGCGGTCATCCACATTGACCATATAAGCCCTGGCAGGCACCTCCTGCCACCCCAGCAACCTCAGTCTAGGGTTCAATTAATTAATTAATTAATTAGACTCGTGCTCCCGTTGGGGAGTCACGGAGCATTAACCCCGATGGATGGATGGATGGGTGCAAACATTCCTACCGGTCTAGTCTATCTACATTGGCTACATACTACATCTATCTAACAACATTCTAACTACAACATCTAGCTAGGCAGCCGCACGCTGCCCTAGGGGGAGCTATCTAGCGTGCCTCCCGCGGGATTGCACACGCGGGCGCTTCCCCACTGGGGGGGGCTCGTTGTCCTCTATGACCTGGGCCCACTTGGCCTTGTCCATCATCTTCTTCCAAATCACGGAGAGGCCTAGGCCCCCCATGTCCTCTACTAGCTGTTCTTTGAAGGTGCGGGCCTTGCGGCGTCTAACATCACTGGGCCCAGCCCACGTCAGGTGCCGGCCAGGCTGGGCTGGTCGCAGTCCTGCGGGGGGGCCACGTGAGGTGTCTACCTGGTTGGTGCGAGCTAGGTGCCCTACTAGCTGCAGGCGGCGTTGCTTAATTGTGCTGGTGATATAGGGTTCAATATATACCAGTAGTGTAGATTAGTCAGGCTTAGCCTAGCATGTGGCCTACGCGCATAAATTTATTAATTAATTAATTAATTAATTAATTAATTAATTAATTAATTGATAGACACGTGACTGCGTCACGTGAGCATAAGTCCTCAGTGGGAGGGGAACATGGGATGGAATGGATTAATTAATTAATTAATTAATTAAGAGCGCAGGGGGGAAGCCAGTATACTGGAGGGGGGCGGTCATCCACATTGACCATATAAGCCCTGGCAGGCACCTCCTGCCACCCCAGCAACCTCAGTCTAGGGTTCAATATATACCAGTAGTGTAGATTAGTCAGGCTTAGCCTAACATGTGGCCTACGCGCATTAATTAATTAATTAATTAATTAATTAATTAATTAATTAATTAATTAATTAATTAATTAATTAATTAATTAATTAATTAATTAATTAATTAATTAATTAATTAATTAATTAATTAATTAATAGACACGTGAATGCGTCACGTGAGCATAAGTCCGGCTCAGTGGGAGGGGAACATGGGATGGAATGGATTAATTAATTAATTAATAGACACGTGACTGCGTCACGTGAGCAGAAGTCCTCAGTGGGAGGGGAACATGGGATGGAATGGATGGTATAAGCTATCTAGGTCCTAGTTACAGGGGTGTGGGCACCGCGGCCCGAATCGCTATGAATGCCATACTTGGTCACACGCGGAGCCCCCACAGGCTTGGGGGTGGTCTCCTTCATCACTACTTGCCATCTATCCTTGCGCACCATCTGCCTCCATATTACAGACAAACCAGGAGGCTGCCCGGGGGTGAGCCCGTCACGTCTAGTGTAGCACATGTCCATGCCGAGTCTATCACGAAAAGTCCACGGGTGGCGGCCCTGCCGCGCGCGGCCGGGGGCACGCCAGGTTAGGACATATCGCCCAGGCTGGGCGGGCTTCCGGTGCCAGCTAGTCTATTTGATGTATCTACCTGATCTGTGCGGGCCAGGTGGCCCGGCTAGGCCTAGGCGCCTGTGCCTAATAATGTGGGAAACATAGGGCAAATCAGCGTACAAATCCTCATTCCTAATGTGCAAACCAAAGGGGATGTTAAGGGCCTGGCGCAGCATCTTGGTGACGGCGCCGTCGAGTCGTTGCTCCAGCTCCTGCGTCAGTGCCCACGTCTCGGCGCCGTAGGTCAGGATCGTCAGAATGACGACCTTGAAGAGGTCACGCTTTCAAGACAATCCGGGGTAGGGCGGGGTTGCTCCACCGGCGGCGGTGGTCATGGAGGTGCGCCCACGCCATGCCGATCCGTGTCGTCATGTCGTCCTCGCAGTCGGGAAGCCAACTGCCGAGCAGCTTGAAGCGGCCTGAAGGAGGGTAGTTGACCTCGGCATCGTCTAAGAGGCGGAGTGTGGGTGGGGGCCCTGCCATGCCGAGGGCCAGGGCCTCCGTTTTGGGGCTGATTTCTAGACCAACCGCCCGAGCCTCGAGCGCCAGGCAGTCCAGCCAAAGTTGGGCAGACTCCGGCTTCTCGATGAGCGTGATGTCGTCGGCATAAATGAGGTCAGCTAGTAAATTCTGCTTGTTAGTCGGCCCCCCTTCCCCAAGCTCGTTCGTGATCGCTAGGCCAGGGGCACGGCCTGCAATGCTAGCAAAGCGAGCACGTGCCTGGCGCATAACATAATCCACTACAATAATAAACAGGTACGGCGACAGGACGCAACCCTGCCAGACGCCGGTCTGCAGTGGGCATGGCGGGGTAATGCCGTGTTGAGTGCGCACCGAAGTGGTCGACCCCTCATACAGCGTGCGGATGACGGTAATCAGGGGAGTGGGGACGCGAGCGCGAGCAAGTACAGCCCATAGAGCGTCCCAGAGAGGACAGAATCAAAAGCCTTGATGAAGTCGACGAAGATCAAGATTGCGGGAAACTCACCAGGTTGCAGGAGAGCGATTTCCTCGAAGAGGCGACGCGCGACGAAGATGGCCATGACGGTGTTGCGCCCAGGACGGAAGCCCATTTGACTTTCCCCAAGGTGACAGTCGAGAGCAGAACGAAGGCGGTTGAGGATCATGCGCATGAACAACTTAAGTGCGGCGCTCTGGATGCACACTCCTCTGTAGTTGGCGGGGTCGTCACTGGGGGGTCCTTTGTTTTTGTACAGCATAATACGGTAGCTGTGCTGCCACTCAGGAATCGGCGGCGCGTCGGCAAGCAGGATCCGGTTGCAGACGTCAAGCAGGAACCCCGTGAGCGCCGTCAGCTTAATCACCGGGGCTGGGAGCTGGTCAGGTCCAACGGCGGCATAGAAGCGGAGTACGTTGCTTGGCGGCGGTGCTCAGCTCGAGCTCGGTAAACGGCGGGAGCTCGTTGGGGTCGGCCAGGGCCGGTTCCGTCAGGGCTGGGTACGTGTAGTCCTGCTTAGCGGCGGGCGGCGTGGGCGGCGCAGGGACGTCCGCAGGTGCTACTGCCAGGCGTGCGGCCGCCAGAGGGCCAAGCGGCGGAGGCGGCGGGGGGGCGCCGAGCAGCCGGGACTGGGAGGAATACCACTGGTCGAGCTGCTGCTGCGGTGAGCCAGAGAGCGTCCGCGGCGCCGGCTGCGCGCCGCCGGCGGGCCGTTGGGCGTGACGCAGGCGGGTCCAGGCGTACTTGCCGTGCTGGTCCTTGAGGTGGGCGAAGTACTCGCGGACATGAAGGTCCTCCTGCTCCTTGGTCGCCTGCCAGATGGCCGAGTGGTAATCGGCTTTGAGGCGGGCGTAGCGGGCGGGGTCGCTGTTGTCGCGCAGGGCTTGCCGGGCCTGGATGACGGCGGGGAGCCGGTGCAGGCTGGTGAAGCGGGGCGGGCGGCGGGGGGGCGGCAGTACTGGGCCCCGGCCGCGGGCAGCTTGTCAGCGAGGTGCCGAAGGGCCGATGCCGGGCCGGCAGCGAACAGCTGGGCGTGGCTGGCCGGGATGTCCAGCGCGTCGACGAACGCCTCTGCGGCGCGCTTGTGGGCGCGTTTTTCAGGGAAGTCCTCCAGAGCGTCGTCAGATTTCTCGAGCAACTGAAGTGTGCGCAAATCAGGTGGTGCCACGTGCTTACGAAAGGGCGAGGGGAATCGCAGGCGGATGCGGGCGGTGACGATGCGATGATCGGAGCGCACCAGGGGGATCACATGCGAGCGAGCAGCTAGTACAGATCCTTGATGACGCTTGCGCATTACAACATAGTCAATGCAGCGTTCAGTGCCAGTTGGCGAGGTGTGTGTGACCAAAGCATCTGGACTATGTGGAAAGCGAGTGTTGGCAGTGACCAAATCGCATGTCGTAAGCAAATCAGCAAAAAGTTCAGTGTTGGCATTGGAGACCGTACCGTTGGGGGCGTGCTGACATCCGCCAGTACCCGGTGGTAGCGTGGCGTTGGCGTCCAGCAGCAGAGCGAGGTAGTTGCGACCAGGGATGCCGTTCGCCAGGTTCTCCAGCGCTGCAAAGAAGTCCTTGCAGTCTTGTTCTGGGTGGCCGGAGTGGGGTGCGTAACCAACGCCCACCGTCAGGGCGTAGGTCGAGTGGCCCTCCATCGAATGAAAAGTGGCCACGAGGAGGCGAGCGTTGACCAGCTGGGGTTCGCCCATGTGGCGTACGGCGAGCGGGGAGCAGAGGAGACCGACGCCCCCGTTCCCGGTGCCGTCGCCGCCTCCGTAGTAGAACCGCCAGCCGTCGATGTCGTCAGCAACAAGGGCAGTTGATCCGCGGGCCGATGTAGTGCGCCTGTGTTCTTGGATTCCCAGGATGGCGATATTATTGTCGATGCATGGAATGGATGGTATAAGCTATCTAGGTCCTAGTTACAGGGGTGTGGGCACCGCGGCCCGAATCGCTATGAATGCCATACTTGGTCACACGCGGAGCCCCCACAGACTTGGGGGTGGTCTCCTTCATCACTACTTGCCATCTATCCTTGCGCACCATCTGCCTCCATATTACAGACAAACCAGGAGGCTGCCCGGGGGTGAGCCCGTCACGTCTAGTGTAGCACATGTCCATGCCGAGTCTATCACGAAAAGTCCACGGGTGGCGGCCCTGCCGCGCGCGGCCGGGGGCACGCCAGGTTAGGACATATCGCCCAGGCTGGGCGGGCTTCCGGTGCCAGCTAGTCTATCTGAGGTATCTACCTGATCTGTGCGGGCCAGGTGGCCCGGCTAGGCCCAGGCGCCTGTGCCTAATAATGTGGGAAACATAGGGCAAATCAGCGTACAAATCCTCATTCCTAATGTGCAAACCAAAGGGGATGTTAAGGGCCTGGCGCAGCATCTTGGTGACGGCGCCGTCGAGTCGTTGCTCCAGCTCCCGTGTCAGTGCCCACGTCTCGGCGCCGTAGGTCAGGATCGTCAGGATGACGACCTTGAAGAGGTCACGCTTTCAAGACGATCCGGGGTAGGGCGGGGTTGCTCCACCAGCGGCGGTGGTCATGGAGGTGCGCCCACGCCATGCCGATCCGTGTCGTCATGTCGTCCTCGCAGTCGGGAAGATGGAATCGATGGTGTAAGCTATCTAGGTCCTAATATAGCTACAGGGTTGTGGGCACCGCGGCCCGAATCGCTATGAATGCCATACGCGGTCACACGCGGAGCCCCCACAGACTTGGGGGTGGTCTCCTTCATCACTACTTGCCATCTATCCTTGCGTACCATCTGCCTCCATATTACAGACAATTAAACCAGGAGGCTGCCCGGGTGTGAGCCCGTCACGTCTAGTGTAGCACATGTCCATGCCGAGTCTATCACGAAATGGCCCACGGGTGGCGGCCCTGCCGCGCGTGGCCTAGCTGGGCCGCACGCCGCACGCCAGGTGAGGACATATCGCCCAGGCTGGGCAGGCTTGGTGCCAGCTAGTCTATCTTATGTGTCTACCTGATCTGTGCGGGCCAGGTGGCCGGCTAGGCCCAGGCGCCTGTGCCTAAGAATGTGGGAAACATAGGGCAAATCAGCGTACGAATCCTCATTACTAATGTGCAAACCAAAGGGGATGTTAAGGGCCTTGCGCAGCATCTTGGTGATGTTGCCGTCGAGTCGTTGCTCCAGCTCCTGCGTCAGTGTCCAGGTCTCGGCGCCGTAGGTTAGGATCGTCAGAATGACGACCTTGTTAAGAGGTCACGCTTAATTGATCCGGGGTAGGGCGGGGTTGCTCCACCTACGCGCATGTGCGCCCATGATGGCCCCCTGATGGATGATGCCTTCATAATTTAGCCAAGCCATCATCGCCTATAATGGGACCCCCCATGGATGTTGCATTAAGAATTTAGCCATGCTATGCCTATGCTCAAGTACCAGCTTCTTACCCTCATGGGCCTGGTAGGTGAGGTAGAACTGCGTGGGTGCCACCGCCTTCCCCACTCACGGGACAAGGCGGCTCCCCCACCAGTCCTGCTCACCTTCCCCTCCCCTGAGGATAAGCAGCGGTTCCTCTCTCGTCGCAAGAGGTTGCACGACCTCACCTGGACGCTGGATGACGACCTGACCCCCGCTCAGCAACAGCAGCGACGCGACCTGCATGTGGCCGGAATACCTCCGCCATAAGCAGGACCCCCAGAAGCCCAAGGTGTACTGGAGGGGCGGGGACCTGATGATCAACCACAAGATGTGGACGCCCCCAGTGGGCTAGAATAGCAATAGCCCTATTATAGCTTGTAACCATGGGAGTCACTGCCGCTAAGGCAGCCACTGATGCCTAGTAGAATGTTTGCCTAGCTGTGCCAACATACCTAGTCACGTGCCGCCAACGCACGGTACACAACCACTGAGCCATAGCCTTACGGCCTAGTCCTAGTACAGCCATGCTACGCCCTGGCTATGTTCAGATTACCTGCCCACGCTTTACTTGTTATGCTACGCTTACATGGGTCTTATTGCACCCACAGTTTGCCGGATCGTTAGCGTGTCCGTTTAGCTAGCGCGCCCGAATGCAGCTGTGGCATTCCTTTGGCATGAAGGAGACTGGGGGTCTCTGCCCTTTCTCCTGTAGTGCACACACAGGGATTACAAGCACTTCGGTGCTCCGTGACTCCCCAACGGGAGCACGTGTTTAATTAATTAATTAATTAATTATGCCTATGCAGAGAGTCGCTCTCTGTTGAGAAGCCATGCCCTAGCTCTTGTATAGCCATGGTGATCTTTCCCCCCCATGTCGGGTCTGCGTGGCAGCCACAATCTCCGGCGCCACCATGGCTGCTGGCCACTCAGCTTTGGTAAAACCCAAATGAGCTAAGCTGACGTGCCTGCCTTAACTGCATGCCCTGTGGGGTGGGTGAGGACCTGTCCCATGATTAACGAAAGGAGGGCTCTCAGCCGAGGACATGGAACTGTCCCTCGTGCCTGATGACCGCCTTATTGATCCCCTTGTGTACCGTCGTGTGCCGCGTTTGATTATCCTTGCTGGGGCGTTAGCTACTAGACGCTCCAATTAATCTAATTGCGACAATGAGTGATGGTGCAAGACGATGCTTTTGCGTCCCTTGCTACAGTCTGAACAATGCTTTTCGCAGTCTGATGATGAAGCCGCAAATGCGGAATTGATTGAGAAAGTTAATACAATTACAACACATTGATAGTCTTAATATCGATGCACTCCGTGCTCACGAGCCCGCACTTACGCAGCGCTCCATGACATGCTACTGGCCTTGCTCCCAAAGAAAGGGAGAAACGCGAAGGCCACTAACGAGAAACTCGAAGAGACTACACGCTACGTGAGAGTCCTCTTCGAAAAGGCTTGTCCAATGACACCCGGCAAAAACATGGTACACTATGCCCGTTTTCCCAAAGGCGTCATGTGACTAATAACTGCAACGCAGCATAGATGGGCACAGAAATGGGTACTCCCTGTATGCATGGGGGGCCTGCCCGTTGCCGCTGTGGGCACCACTTCCCACTCGATCTGGAGAAGCGTCCCTAATCTTCATTTCATCAATTGCCACTGTGTTTCACACCTTTCTGAGGTGTGGGAAAAGTAAAGGCAAACACCAGTAAAGCCTACTTTTGCCGCCCGCCGGGTGCACTATCCTTGCATGGTTAGTCTAGGGATCCCTGCATGCATGGGAGGGGGGACCGCTAGCACGGGCAACTCATAAACCAGCCGTATTGCCAATGCACTATCTGGGAAGGCGTGATAATCAGTAAATATGATTAAGGGGAGGGTCCCATAGAAATATATCAAAACTTAACCCCCCTAAGAACTACAGAAATGCAACTGACAACCACTGAATGATGTTTGGGGACCATAAACATGATGTTTGGGCATGCATACCACCACTTGTTGGGGGTACTACCCCCAGCCATAAGTTAGGAAATGAGAAATGAACGACGTGGTATATTGCTTGAGAACACTGTGTGCTGAGAGCAATGAATTGCTTGGTTCATTAGAAAATAGGTTTACCCTTTATCAACGTTCCTCTCACTGGCTGCGCCGCCAGTGACCGTTGGGTGCAGACCGTTGGCCCGAGGCCGCACGATGACAGGTAGCAGTCTAGTCACTGCATCGTGTGATCACAGATCAATGCACGCTGCAGTACGGTCCCTATCTAGGATACTCTAGTACCGTCCAATGACAGGACACTACGTATACTGGGTACTGACATCTGTCACGTACCCAGTACCCAAAGTACCTATCTAGGGAAACGTATGCGACTCGACTAGCATTCCTATCTGCATAGCCCACGTGGTATTTATATTCACATACCAACGTAGGTTTACAAGGCTTATTCATACGTTGTATTCACAATGCCTTTGAGACTTAGTCTACAGCAAAGCATGGAGACTAACTCCAGTATTGTTTTATTATTTATTTCTTAATGCAGGTCTGCACCCCCAACATTATTGTTATTGTTTTTAAGTTGATTAGGGGTACAAAAGAGACATGGCTGGTTGAGCCAGGTTGGTTACAGCTGGCTGTTCTGGCCAGGTGTTATATTGCACATTAAATAAGGTGTACACAGCTGGCTGGTTTGGCCAGTTATTGGAGCACACATTAAGTAAGTGGATACAAAGCTTGTGTCCTCAAGCTGCAAATGGATACAAATCTGACCTAGCCAGCACTCACACCCCACAACGAATGTGTTGAATTTTATGGCGCCCAGCAGCTATCGCTGTGGTAAGGGGGTGTGGTGGTTGTGTACTGTGCTATGGCCAGTCATTTATTCAAACACTGACTCTGATATCATAGGGGTTCATGTTCTGAAAGAGGAGCTGGTACTGTTGGCCAGCAGCATCCCGCAGCTTCGTTAGAGCGTCTGCTGGGTTGTCCTCATCATCCACATGAGTCCAGCTGGAAAAATAGGTGGCCTCCTGTTTGAGGATCACCCAATCCAAGTCAGTGTGGACAGCAGCAGAAACAGATTTCTTGGTTAGAAAACTGATCACAGAAAGCTGTCAGTGTAGAGATGTGAGATGACATTGCATGTGCTGCCTGCCTGGGTTTGTAGCCAGGTGAGCATGTGCTGCAGGGAACGAGCATGCAATGCAGCAGACACCACAGCACGACATTCAGCTGAGTTGCTGCTGCCAGGTTTTCTGCGGTGTAGCCTGCTGTACCAGGAAGTGAGGGACATGTAATCTGACCTGTTGGTGAGAAAAAACAGCCCTGATTCCCGTGCCCCCATCTGATTGATTGTTCTGCTCTCCATGGAGCTGTCCATGACACATTGGATGTGGATGTCTTCCATCAGATTCAGGCCATGGAGGATGAGGGGGGGACAGTCATTGACCAACTTCCTGATGTGACTGCATTTTATCTTGACTAGAACATCATGGGTGACCCTGCTGATGACAGCTAAGGGAGCCCCACAGATGGCTGACCACCACCCCAGTTTGCCCTGAACAGTGGCACACATGTGTAAGGGGAGGTAGTTGTCCTGCAGCAGATCTAGACAATCTTGGATATATTCTGCAGGAGGGGAGAGAGAGCAGACCCACTGATCTGGCTGCCTATGCAGCTGCAACATGATGCCACAGAACTGGATGGGGGTTGTGCTCAATTCCACCTGTTTGCCAATCTCATATGATTCCTGGACCTGCTGAATAAAGGTTTCCACCTCAGCTCTAGGCCCACAAATGAGTTGGTCATCTCCATGCCACACAAAGAACAGCAGTCCAGAGGGGGTGGGTACAACAAAAAAGCATGGGTCCAGGTCATCATACGTGGCCTTGAGCTTTTTGAATACTTCCTCTGCTGAGTCTCTGAAAATTTTTGGGGCACTGACAAGCCCTTCCACCCCAATGTTGATGATAAGGTGGGGCTCATCAATGTAAGGTTTCCACACAGCTGGGGTGTCTACCACGTACACCTTCCCTTTCCACACAGATTCAGCCTTTTCTGGGTCCCCCCTGAGGAAGGCCCTTTTAATATCAGTGGCTTTGCAGACATAGTCTTGGCCTGCATTGAGGTTGTGGAGGAATAGGGAGAGCATGATCCTGAGTGAGGTTTGTTGCAGCCCAGGTGTGTAGGTTTCCCCTTTTGGCAGTGTGGATGTCCCCTTTAATTCTGTGACACATGGTCTGGCATGGAAGATTGGGGAGCCCACTTTTTGTGGTTTTTGTTTGAGAACAAATTTTAATCTGAGCTTTTTGGCTCCCTCTGGCACGTCCCATGAAGGGGTGACAGGAGGTTTGTATTGAGGGTTTTTGGGGTTGGGCAGGACCCATTCCTGCCTGGCTTGGTGGACAATGGCCATCAGCCACTTGGTAAACCCTTTTTGTGTTTTGCATTCTTGTATGACGTGGGAGATTTGGTGGGGTGAGTGCATGGCTATGTCCCACTTACCCAGCCCAAAGGCTGAGGGATGGAGGAACTGGCTGTGCACTAACTTGTCCAGATCAGGGATCTCCCCTGGTGCATACTGAGTGTTGACTGCCTTGATGACAGCATCCATACCAGGGACAATACTGGAGAGAGGGATTTTAAAGTGGTCCAGAGGAACTGCACCCACCCCTGTGACACTGAGCTCATTAGCTGAGATAAGCACCCCAGGATAGGATACAAAAGGTTCCCCCAACAAGGTGTTACCAGAGTACCCCTCCACCACCTGGAAGGGTGTCTGAATACCAAGTATAGGGAGCATCACCTGTCCCACTACATCCAGTGAGCTTTGGCCTGAGAAATCCTGCACCCGTGCCCAAAATGAAGGTGCAATCTCAAGACCAGGGATGGCTTGTGCACTGATCACACTGACCTGTGCCTGAGTGTCTATTGCCAGGGTCCAGGGGTCCTGACTAGTGCACACAGCTGAGACTTTTGCCAACCCTTCGGCCACAGCAGCTTGTTGCTTATGTGACCTGTGTAATGCTTGCAAGGCGACTGCCAATCTTGACCTCAGAGCGGGAGGGTTGGCAGACAATTTGGTGCCTTGGGGCTGAGCTAATGCTTCCAACCCAGCTACCTCGTGCCTGGTTAAGCAATCCCCAGGTTGTGAAGTGGGCCTGGCTTCACTGAGGGTGGAAGGGTTCACAGAGGGTGCTGTGGTGCTGTCAACAGCAGTAATTGGTGGCTCAGGGCTACTGCTGGGCATGCTGGAGTTGCCAGATAGAAGTAGTGAGTCCATGCTTAAAGACTCTTCCCCAGGCACGTCTGCCATGGGAGAATAATACTTCTTAATTCTATGACAGCTCACCCTGTGACGCTTCCCATTGATATTGTGCTTGACCTCCACGGTCTTGCTGTTTTTGGTAAATCCACGGATGGTAACTGGACCTAGCCAAGTTCCAACCTTACCAAAGCTGTTTTCCTTGTAATAGAGAACTTGATCACCTTTTTGGAATACTGGCCTGGGATGGGTTTTATCTTTTTCTGCCAGTTTTGCTGAGGTTTGTGCACGTGCAGTGTTGTACAGTGCTATCACCTCTGGGGGATATACACCTGCCTGCAGGCCTGCTGGGATTACTTCACCCCACTTGGCATGCAAGACAGGTCTCATGTTTAGGGTTGTGCACATTTCATGACACCAGAGTGCCCTGTCACAATAGACCCCTGAAGTAGCATCCTTGGAAGGATTTTTGGCTAGTAGGGTTTTGACAGATCTGATGGTTCTTTCAATGACCCCCTGACCCTCATGATCTTCCAGCCCAGCAATCTCTATTGCTTCACACCCTTCCAGGTCAGTCAGACAAGAAAATTGTTGATCAAGCAAAATTCTGTCAACTGGGTAGAATCTGGGTAAAGCAATCATGAGTGCAACACGTAGCTGCCCTGCAGACATGCCAGGTAGGGGTTCCATTACTGTGAACCTGGACCATGAATCTTTTAGGATCAGGTAGGGTTGGACATCTTTGTTGATGTGCATCACATCCCCCACTATCATGCCCTAGTGGTGGAAGGAGTTGCAGTATGCCATTTTTGAGGTTTGGGGCTGTTGAACTGACATTCTTGACAGTGTTGTCTAGCCAGTTTTACTGCATTCCTGAGTGGTTTTCCCATGCTACTACCCCCCAGCCGTCTGGCCAGTTCCTCAGCCACTGTTTCATGACCCATGGCTAGGCAGCAGCTGATGAGCAAGCTCCTTGATATCTATGGAGTTGTCAACAGTAGGGGTTAGTGCTTTTATGTAAGGTTCCAGTACAGGGTGTTGGGAGGACAGTAAGGTTGCTGCCTCAAAATCAATTATGCCCTGGCTGCCATCCCCAATGGTAATGAGATCATCATCCTCAGAGTAAGCAAGGTGAGAGAACTCACATTGATTTGGGTAGCGAGGCCTGTTGCAACGGCTGCCTGGAGCTGGCCAGGTTGTGCCTCGTGTAGTGGCAGCCTGGGCAGAGATCCACATTGTTGACCAGTGTAGGGTTGTGGTTGCACTGGTTGCGGCTGTGCCCCGTCTGGAAGCACCTCAGGCACCTGACCCTTCCAGGGTTGCCAGGTTGCCTATTGTTGTTGTTGTTGTTGTTGTTGTTGTTGTTGTTGTTGTTGTTGTTGTTGTTGTTGTTGTTGTTGTTGTTGTTGTTGTTGTTGTTGTTGTTGTTGTTGTTGTTGTTGTTGTTGTTGTTGTTGTTGTTGTTGTTGTTGTTGTTGTTGTTGTTGTTGTTGTTGTTGTTGTTGTTGTTGTTGTTGTTGTTGTTGTTGTTGTTGTTGTTGTTGTTGTTGTTGTTGTTGTTGTTGTTGTTGTTGTTGTTGTTGTTGTTGTTGTTGTTGTTGTTGTTGTTGTTGTTGTTGTTGTTGTTGTTGTTGTTGTTGTTGTTGTTGTTGTTGTTGTTGTTGTTGTTGTTGTTGTTGTTGTTGTTGTTGTTGTTGTTGTTGTTGTTGTTGTTGTTGTTGTTGTTGTTGTTGTTGTTGTTGTTGCCCTGTTGGGGCCGGTTGTTGTTGTTGTTATTGCCCTGTGAGGGCCTGTTGTTGGTATTGTTATTGTTAATTAATTAATCGCAGCTTTTCTTGTTTGTTCATTGTATTGATTGAGAGGACAGTATCTTTGCTGCCTCAAAACCCACCATGGTTTGGTAGCATTTTCGTTTGTTTGCTTGTAATGAGAGGACAGAAGCTGTGCTGCCTCAACACCAACCATGTGGTTTGGTAACAGTTTCGTTTGTTTGTTTGCAGTGAGAGGACAGCATCTGTGCTGCCTCAACACCAACCATGGTTTGGTAACAGTTTCATTTGTTTGCTTGTAATGAGAGGACAGCATCTGTGCTGCCTCAACACCAACCATGGTTTGGTAACAGTTTCATTTGTTTGTTTGTGATCTGTTAGTGTTTCTTGTTATTGCCTCCCGGTGCTGCTTGAGCGTTAGCACCAGCCATATCTTTACCCGCAAGTACATGCGTTTGGTAATGGCTTCTGCCACTACTGCATGCGTTATTGATTATGTGCGGCGGCTGGGCAAGCTCCATGTCTAGGGAGATTGACAGCAGTGGGTTTGATTAAGGGCCCTCAGCCCTGACATAGAGAGGATCAACAGTCTCCCTAGAGGGTAGAGGCTGTGCTGCCAAGAAAGCAACAATACCCTTACACTCATCCCAAATAAAATGGGGAGATCTGCGTTCAAAAGACATGACATTCATTCAGATAAGTCACGTTGGGGTGGACGGAGATACTTGTCTCGTTTGCATATGCCGTCCAGCCCAGGCCGCCCACCGCCGGCGATGGGGATAGGCCAGGAGTGCTTTTATCACATAACAGCTGGAGCGTTTCTATGCTCCTCATGCTGCAGCGATAGCTTTCTGTTTGGTTATGATATGTTGAAAAGATAGCCACCGCTCTTGAGCATTATATCAGAGCATGCATGAGGAAAGAAAGCAACGGACTTGCTTACGCTGGAAGCCCCAGGGGCCGGCGCGGGGCCGGTGCCTCCTGGGGGGTTGTTTTCCTGCCGCATTGCCGCCGCCATGGCTGCTCCAGCAGTGGGTGCTGCTGTCGCAGCCGCCGGGGAAGAGGGTTGGTCGGTGCCCCGTAGGGGAACCGGCTCCGCCACCGGCTGGCGCACAGGGGAGGGGGGTTGTTCGGACTGCCTCGCGGCAGCCGGACCCTCCACCTGGCCAGTATTGTCATGGTTGTTCTTTTGTTTTCTTTTTCTTTGTCTTCTTTTTGTTTTGTTGTTATTGCATGCAGGCGCACCGACATCAGCCGATGCCCTGTTGTCTGGCGGACGACGCTGATCATCATCGTCGTCCCCAAGATATAGTTTCTTTTTCTCTTTTTTTTTTTTCTTTTCTTTTTTTTTTTTTTTTCCAGTGCCGGTTTGAACCGTTGTTGAGTTTGATGTTGCTGAAGAGCGTTTATAAAATTCAAGTTAGGAAATGAGAAATGAACGACGTGGTATATTGCTTGAGAACACTGTGTGCTGAGAGCAATGAATTGCTTGGTTCATTAGAAAATAGGTTTACCCTTTATCAACGTTCCTCTCACTGGCTGCGCCGCCAGTGACCGTTGGGTGCAGACCGTTGGCCCGAGGCCGCACGATGACAGGTAGCAGTCTAGTCACTGCATCGTGTGATCACAGATCAATGCACGCTGCAGTACGGTCCCTATCTAGGATACTCTAGTACCGTCCAATGACAGGACACTACGTATACTGGGTACTGACATCTGTCACGTACCCCAGTACCCAAAGTACCTATCTAGGGAAACGTATGCGACTCGACTAGCATTCCTATCTGCATAGCCCACGTGGTATTTATATTCACATACCAACGTAGGTTTACAAGGCTTATTCATACGTTGTATTCACAATGCCTTTGAGACTTAGTCTACAGCAAAGCATGGAGACTAACTCCATACACCGGCTATGAGCTAAAAATAGAAAAAAACGCTGTCCGGGGCACATCTTGCCCAGAACAGTGGGAGAACCAGTTGCATGAAAAAAGCACAACCCATATAAAAATGTCATGGGACATTATCTCTACCTAATTGGATCAACAAAATCAGCACATCTCTTTGAGTTATTAATTTTTGGGCCAAAAATACGCTTTTTTAGGCGGGGCGTCCCCATACACACTCATAACACATCAATTAGGCCTGAAAAGCACAAGTCAAATTCTGTCATGACCATAGAAGGCACTGTCAAAGTTTGGTGGCATTCTGAGCTCAGCTGTAGCAGTTATTAATTTTGGCAGTTGGCCACCTGTGCAGACGCTAAGGAAGGTATTAGTGAGTACTAAGGCACACTAACACTTCCTATGCCATCCAAAAGGCTCCTGACCATGCCCAATTCGACCACAATGTACAAGGAGGTGGCTGGGCACGTCATGTGCCCTTGCCTTACCTCGACACGGGCAACCTGTTGCGTGTGTGCACAACAATGAGGCAGGTAGCTCTACATGCCTAGCCAACACTTCTAAAGCATATTCCAGGTTTATGGTGTGGGCATCATCCCAAAACCAAGCTCAAACACACCCTAGAAAGCCATATCCACTAATTGCCCAACAAGGGTAACAACAGACAGTCCACAGAGAAAGCAGAATTATCATACATGCTGCTTGCCAAGGCTTCTTACCATGGTTACCTTGCCTTGCTAGCATATGAATTAGGGCTCTCCCATTTTAGTGGGAGAAAGGCCAACAAGACAACGATAACCCCTACCTACGCGCAGTTCCACCCATGCAGTATGCCCCTCAGAAAAACCACTGCCACCTTTCTTTCCAGCGCACTTGTTTGCCAAGAAACAAACTCAAGCTTGTGAGCCTCTAACCACAATGAAGCCTCTGCTAAGAAAGGCCGCGTCAATATTCACACAAAACTGAGTGCTGTTAGCAACCAAGAAACCACTCAGCAAATCCCTGACAACTTGACGATATGCCACGGTCACGCTTTGACACATCCCAGCCATGCAACGTAAATAAAAACCACTGAAAGGTGCCAGGAATCTGGCGATGCGCAGCACGGAATGGCATTATACCTGGCGCTAACTGCACGGAAAGAAGCCGAAAACTTGCGTTGATAACCCATAAAGGAAGCGAAACACTCATAGGGTCACGTTGATCACACGATCGTACCATTACCGGAGTTGTCCTTCGCCCAGCGGCGCAAGAAAGAACAACCTTCCATGGAATAATAAGACGCGCATCCCGCGAGCCTGGAGAGTGTCTTACCGATCATGACGGAAATCTTGCCGAAACCCAGCAATTTTTTTAAAGCTTTACCAATAACGATTTATACGCATCCTTGACGCTAGGTAAAGCCCATAAAACCTGACAATCACCGCCGCCAGCGTGCATTCTAATTTATTCCTCTCGACGAAAACATCAGATTGGACCCCGGTGGCGATGGTCATCAATAAAATCATCGACACTGCAAAAAACGCGAACTCCGCTACGAAGTAGTATCATTTACTCATCGTCTTTAAGATTCACTCAGTTTCTCTGCATTCCGCGAGCTATCTTTTTCTACTCTGCCTGAAAGCACGTCGCCATGGCCAGCTCCGGTAGGGGTGCGCGCCCTGTGCACCACTTTTTCACGGTACGGACGGGTACCGCGAATTTTTCGGCGCCAAAATATTCGCGCCGGGACCGTCCCCTTAATAAGAATGATAAAATCATAATAAGACATTGATAAGAGATCATAAATGAAACGTGAACAGAAAAATGGAAGAAAAGTAAAAGAAAAATAGATAACATTCATTAAATTAATTAACTAACACGTAAGAGCGTTACGTGAACATAAGAATAAGCCCTCTGAGTACAGTTCAGAGTGGGATGGGATGGGATGGGATGGGATGGGATGGGATGGGATGGGATGGGATGGGATGGGATGGGATGGGATGGGATGGGATGGGATGGGATGGGATGGGATGGGATGGGATGGGATGGGATGGGATGGGATGGGATGGGATGGGATGGGATGGGATGGGATGGGATGGGATGGGATGGGATGGGATGGGATGGGATGGGATGGGATGGGATGGGATGGGATGGGATGGGATGGGATGGGATGGGATGGGATGGGATGGGATGGGATGGGATGGGATGGGATGGGATGGGATGGGATGGGATGGGATGGGATGGGATGGGATGGGATGGGATGGGATGGGATGGGATGGGATGGGATGGGATGGGATGGGATGGGATGGGATGGGATGGGATGGGATGGGATGGGATGGGATGGGATGGGATGGGATGGGATGGGATGGGATGGGATGGGATGGGATGGGATGGGATGGGATGGGATGGGATGGGATGGGATGGGATGGGATGGGATGGGATGGGATGGGATGGGATGGGATGGGATGGGATGGGATGGGATGGGATGGGATGGGATGGGATGGGATGGGATGGGATGGGATGGGATGGGATGGGATGGGATGGGATGGGATGGGATGGGATGGGATGGGATGGGATGGGATGGGATGGGATGGGATGGGATGGGATGGGATGGGATGGGATGGGATGGGATGGGATGGGATGGGATGGGATGGGATGGGATGGGATGGGATGGGATGGGATGGGATGGGATGGGATGGGATGGGATGGGATGGGATGGGATGGGATGGGATGGGATGGGATGGGATGGGATGGGATGGGATGGGATGGGATGGGATGGGATGGGATGGGATGGGATGGGATGGGATGGGATGGGATGGGATGGGATGGGATGGGATGGGATGGGATGGGATGGGATGGGATGGGATGGGATGGGATGGGATGGGATGGGATGGGATGGGATGGGATGGGATGGGATGGGATGGGATGGGATGGGATGGGATGGGATGGGATGGGATGGGATGGGATGGGATGGGATGGGATGGGATGGGATGGGATGGGATGGGATGGGATGGGATGGGATGGGATGGGATGGGATGGGATGGGATGGGATGGGATGGGATGGGATGGGATGGGATGGGATGGGATGGGATGGGATGGGATGGGATGGGATGGGATGGGATGGGATGGGATGGGATGGGATGGGATGGGATGGGATGGGATGGGATGGGATGGGATGGGATGGGATGGGATCATGGGATGGGATGGGATGGGATGGGATGGGATGGGATGGGATGGGATGGGATGGGATGGGATGGGATGGGATGGGATGGGATGGGATGGGATGGGATGGGATGGGATGGGATGGGATGGGATGGGATGGGATGGGATGGGATGGGATGGGATGGGATGGGATGGGATGGGATGGGATGGGATGGGATGGGATGGGATGGGACATCTGGGATGGGATGGGATGGGATGGGATGGGATGGGATGGGATGGGATGGGATGGGATGGGATGGGATGGGATGGGATGGGATGGGATGGGATGGGATGGGATGGGATGGGATGGGATGGGATGGGATGGGATGGGATGGGATGGGATGGGATGGGATGGGATGGGATGGGATGGGATGGGATGGGATGGGATGGGATGGGATGGGATGGGATGGGATGGGATGGGATGGGATGGGATGGGATGGGATGGGATGGGATGGGATGGGATGGGATGGGATGGGATGGGATGGGATGGGATGGGATGGGATGGGATGGGATGGGATGGGATGGGATGGGATGGGATGGGATGGGATGGGATGGGATGGGATGGGATGGGATGGGATGGGATGGGATGGGATGGGATGGGATGGGATGGGATGGGATGGGATGGGATGGGATGGGATGGGATGGGATGGGATGGGATGGGATGGGATGGGATGGGATGGGATGGGATGGGATGGGATGGGATGGGATGGGATGGGATGGGATGGGATGGGATGGGATGGGATGGGATGGGATGGGATGGGATGGGATGGGATGGGATGGGATGGGATGGGATGGGATGGGATGGGATGGGATGGGATGGGATGGGATGGGATGGGATGGGATGGGATGGGATGGGATGGGATGGGATGGGATGGGATGGGATGGGATGGGATGGGATGGGATGGGATGGGATGGGATGGGATGGGATGGGATGGGATGGGATGGGATGGGATGGGATGGGATGGGATGGGATGGGATGGGATGGGATGGGATGGGATGGGATGGGATGGGATGGGATGGGATGGGATGGGATGGGATGGATGGAGCTTAGAGCTATCTAAGACCTCACACCCGGGCAGCCTCCTGGTTTAATTGTCTGTAATATGGAGGCAGATGGTACGCAAGGATAGATGGCAAGTAGTGATGAAGGAGACCACCCCCAAGTCTGTGGGGGCTCCGCGCGTGACCGCGTATGGCATTCATAGCGATTCGGGCCGCGGTGCCCACAACCTTGTATATATAACGAGGTATATAGGTTTATAGCTGGGCGTTTGCTTTGGTTTGAGTGATTTCACTCTGCTGTAAGTAATTATATTTTTAATATATAACGAGGACCTAGATAGCTTACTGCACCATCAATTCCATCCCATGTTCCCCTACCACACTAGGAAGTCGGCGGAAATTCGCACTGAGATTTCTTGAGATTGTCCTGAGTTTTTTTTTTTTAATCTTGAGAAATCCTGAGATGTCTTGAGAATGTCTTGAGAATGTCTTGAGAATGTCTTGAGATTGATCTTGAGTTTTCCTGAGATTGTCCTGAGATTGATCTTGATATTTCGTCTTGACAAAATCTGGTAAGTGCACACCTAGCTCGGGTCCTGAGATTTCTGGTGAAAAAAATCTCAAGATTTTCAACCGAAAAACTCAGGTCTTGAGATTTTGACTTTGTAGTGAAAATCTCAGGACAATCTCAGGACAACATCTCAGGACAATCTCAGGACAATCTCAGTACAAAAAAACGAGTAGAATCTCAAGAAAATCAAGAAAATGCACAGGCGAATTCTCCAGCCATTCTGGGACAAAAAAATGGTGTTATCAGGGACCGTCAGAAATACAACAATGCAAGATGATTACAACAGGGGCATGACTCACAATCAGTGCATTTATTACATTGATAAATATCATGTTACAGCTTGCATACATCATCCACAGCAAACATGCTGTCAACTGACAGTCGTAGTCATGTCTTGCTGAAAGGGCAAAACTGATTCATTCTTGGAATCAGGGAAGTTTGTGTACATCTTCACACAATTCTTCACGAGAAGAGTTCTCATGCCTCTCCCATACTGTTCAGAGTCCGCATGTTTCGTTCTATGTCTTCCTGCACGTAGGAGCACAATTGAAGGACAAAGCAGCAAGGCAGGGCCAGAATCAGAAAGGCTGCAGGATGTGCAAATGTACACCAAGTCCAAAATGACGAGACAGTAAAAAATCGCGCTCGTACACGAGACAAATGCTTTGTAGTGCAAAAAAATGGAATCCTGTGCACCCTGATCGTGAAAACTTACAGCTATTCCAAAACTGGCTGGACTCGGTTTGATGCCATGCCTTCTGCCTTCTGGCCATACAGCAGCTCGCAGTGTTTTGCTTGTGCCGCGCTGTCCGGGGTATTTTCCTGCACGCAAACAGCAGAGAGTTTGGACCATTGGGTTGCGCAAGTAGTCAGAAAAAGAATACACAAAAAAACCGCAATGCAAACTAATTTATGGTAGGTCTTGTTTATACATAACAAATGTAGACAGTAAACAACATAGATTAACTCAGAGGCATCCACAATTATAAAGATGGTAACATTTCCGTCCATATCTGAGGAGCTGCGGAACTTACACATGGGATTGGTAGGCTTGAGCAAGATTCTGTCGGTGCAGATCTCTCCGCTTGTTTGTTGATGATGGCGTTCTTCTCAGCGAGCTCCTCTTGCATTTTTTTCAACTGCAACATCATGTTGGCAAGCACGGATTCCACCGATGACTCTGGTCCTCCCGTGGAGGGTGGCAGTGGGGCCAGAGGGGCTGGCAGGGCCGTGGAGGGTGGCAGTGGGGCCAGAGGGGCTGGCACGGCCGTGGAGGGTGGCAGTGGGGCCAGAGGGGCTGGCACGGCTGTGGAGGGTGGCAGTGGGGCCAGAGGGGCTGGCACGGCCGTGGAGGGTGGCAGTGGGGCCAGAGGGGCTGGCACGGCCGGGGAGGGTAGCAGTGGGGCTGGCACATCCGGGGGGGAAGGCACTTGACTCGTGTTCGTTTCTTCTGCCTTTCCAGGCAGGTCGTTCACCGTAACATTGCCCAACATCACCCATGAGAGCTCGCCAGACCCCTCCTCACCATAGTGCAATTTCCTCAGATCAAAGCAATACCTTGATTCTGGCTCATCCCCGTTAGGAAACGCAAGCGTCCACGGGGACTTGTTCCGTGGCTTGACCATAGCAATGTGGCCTACATCCCACACCAACTCATCCCCCAATCTCAGCAGCTTGCGCGCCTTCAGCAACCATTTTTGAGCTATGATGGTGCCAACCGGTACGGTGGTCGTTGTCACCTCTGTTGGAAGAGGCAACACGGTGGCCTGAGGGAGCACCTGCTTGATGTAGTGCATCAACCCCAGATCTGAAGGTGGTGGGCACTGAGCACGTGTCTTAGGTGCTGTTGGCGGCTGTGGAAGGATGGCAATGTTCTCTTCTAGAGGCTGCGGCGATGGCAGGACTGGATCCTTTGTTGCAGATGGGGACTTGGTCTCTGTTGATCCGCGCCGGGCCTTGGAAACTTTCGCTGGTGTCATGCCCTTCCTCTTTGAAGAAGCCTGCGAAGGCACTGCACACATCAATTGCAAAAGAGAGACTTTGTTGGGATCATATAAACAAACAGGGAATGCATTTACAAATGGGAAACGGGGAAGCTGCTGGTGAATGGGGGTTATGTATGCTATGGTGGCAAACGAACATAGCAAGGTCTTAATAAGGTTGAGCGAAAAGAAGATTAGAGTGCATCGTCAGTGCAGAAACTGAGATACTTGCTAAGTAAAATACATGTATGCCAATGCAAAAAGAGACAAGAATAAAACAACCCAGATTGGAAGTGATCTGATATTACTTACAGGGAATGGCCTGCTGCACGGGCGAAGTAGAGCTGACCACCGGAAACAGCGTCACAGGTCCATCACGAGCAGCCACCGGAGTGGGCGCACAACCGGCCACCAGCATCATTGGATTCCAGGGCTGGGCCGGGCTTTGGCCGGGCTTCTGATGCATCCACCCGGCAGGGCTGGGGCAGGGCCTTTGAATCGATACATGGAGACTCACATGCGAGCAGAAGCAATAAATTCTTCGAATAGTGGGGCTTCACATGTAGACCTGGTTCAGGTGCCAGGATGGGCACCAGAGGAAACTGTTCAGGCGCCAGCACCGGTGTCAATGTCCCAGCCAGGTCCACGGCTGGATGAAAAAGGAAAGACACATGCAATTAAAGAAGTCAAAAGTCAGCTTGAATGAAACACAAAGAAAACCAATATACACACAAAAAACGTGTAGTAGTACTTCATAAAGATAATGCACAAAGTTGAAGGGTAAATACAGGCAAATTGATACCTTGTTTACAAGTTTCCATGAAGCAACAGTAAGGCCCGTATACCAAAGGGGTAAAAAAGGGAACTTACATGCCAGCTCGGGGGCAGATGGACAGCCTGGCAGTGGTGGTGGTGGCATGGCCACGACAGTGGGTGCCGGCACAGCGCTCATCTCAGCTGGTCAAACTGCGCATTGATTGCGTCGATTTGGGCCTGCATTTGGGCCTGCAAAGCAGCAATGCGGGCGGCCCTTTCAGCCTCGAGGCTTGCAGGCAGCTGCATGGTCCCAACGGCGGTGACTTCAGCAGGGTTGGCTTTTGACGACGACTTGGCTTTTGCAGTTTTCCTTGCTTTTTGGACGCCCGGCTGTGGTGTTCACCATGAAGAACAAAGCACAACATCCGAAGGAACATAATAATGCACTCGATCAGAAAACTATCGATGGCCATACGGCGAGTAGAAAGTATGGTTGCACTACAAGATTGCTGACTGCATTCGTCATACACAACGGATGCATACCAAGACACGGCAGTTCATGAGTATTCTTTGTTTAATTACCTGTTTGGGCTGGTTGGTTACGCAGGCAAGCGGGGCACGTTGCTGTTCAGCCTTAGCCATGCACTCTGTTGGCAGCTCTCTTTGCCGCTAGCTGCGCCTCGTGCTTTCGGATGTATAGACGCCTCGCTAGCTCCCTTTCAACTATCGCTTCAGGCGGTTCCAATTAAGCAGGAGGATCGGGGAGAGATGGCTTCACTGCGGTTGTCGCCGCTGTCGGTCCGTTCAGGACTTCATTCAGTTTCCTGCTGCTCTCGGCCGCCGCAACGGCTGCAGAGTAATAGGCCTTTGCATCATTTAACTCGTCCTGGGCCAGTAGAGGTAAGAAGTGAGAACAAATCGCCTTGATCCGACCACAAACCTCCTTCAGCAGTTCTTGATCTTGGTCCCTCTTGGCTACACCCTCCAGCAACCACTCCTTCGATTGCGCCGCGGTGACCTCGCGCAGAGTCCGCAACCGACTATCGGCTGGGACATGCTTCAATGGGTGTTCTTCTACGGCCTTCGCGGCACGAAATTGGGCCCACTTTGCTGGATCGGCGGCGATCCCCACCATTCTTCCCCACTAACCAAACCACCCCCAGCCGACATTAACGCGTTTGCGTGCTCCATCCTTGGCGCCGTTGTCATTTCTTAATGACAAGGCGCAAGTTTTGAATTCGCACAACGGCACTGTGCTAATTGTGGATGTCAATTTTGCGCGGCAAAAAGGAACTCCGTCCGATCTTGGCCCATCTACCGTCAATCATCTCTCCCGGCGGAAGTCGACAGGATCTTACTTTAGGAGCGAATCCTGCTGATCTGAACGCCATGGCGCAAAGTATCGGATTCGGGGAAACCGGTATATTTAGTATCCAATTATAAACCAGAGAGGTGAAATAATAAGAAATAAGTATCACCGAATCCTGAATGAAGGTAACATAACCGACGCATGCGTAGCCGCGGGAATGGCCCACGCGGTCCGTTGGCTAGCTCGACAGTCAGACGCGGTCGGTGCCCCTTCGTTCCGTTGCGTTTTAGGCATGCAAGGACACAGCCGGGGGCCACGAAAACACCTCGTTGCTGCCGCCATGGCGGGTGAAATAAGAAATAAGTATCACCGAATCCTGAATGAAGGTGGTCACGCACTGGTGTAAGGGTGACAGGCTAAGGGGCTAATATGGCGCAAAGTATCGGATTCGGGCCTCTCACTGCCATGGTTAACGGTGCAAAGGCGACATCATGTTCGAGTAGGATTGAATCCGCATCAAGAAGCTACGGTTACATAGAACACCCAAATTGGACGGTTAACATAACTGACGCATGCGTAGCCGCGGGAATGGCCCACGCGGTCCGTTGGCTAGCTCGACAGTGAGACGCGGTCGGTGCCCCTTCGTTCCGTTGCGTTTTAGGCATGCAAGGACACAACCGGGGGCCACGAAAACACCTCGTTGCTGCCGCCATCATTGGTTGTTTAGCGATTTTCAACCATGGAGGAACAAGGTCTTGATGACTTCCTCATGGAGGGCTGGGCCGATGAGTACCGAACTGGGCCGGAGGCAGCTATGGAATTCGCCCGGAATTTCGATGCTGCTGCAAACAGAGTGCATATGGAGACGCCTTTATACCCAGGCTCAAACGTTCCACCTGTTGTGGCGGCCCTACAATTGCTAACGCAATGGGGCCAAGGAGGTTGTACTCGGAAGTTCGCGGACGCACAGCTGGCCCTTTTTAGTTCTCTCCTACCACCTGGGAATGTCTTGCCAGCTTCTGTTGAGGCGGCGAGAAGCCTGTTGCGAGACTTGGGCTTGACGTATAAAGTATATGATGCGTGCAAGTGTGACGAATATGTATATACAAAGATAAGGATCTCCAGCAGTGCCCCAAGTGCGCCGAACCTCGTTATGAGATATACACAGACACAGACGGCATGGTGATTAATACGAGGAAGCCCTAGTATCGGCAAGTCAGAGTATTTTCTTTGCTCGACCGGGTTCGGGGGTGGTTCCGAATGGAGAAAATGTCGAGGGCACTGAGGTATGCAGGAGAGAAAGAAAACAAGGCATGCAGATTCGCCGACGCGGACTGTCGACGGAGTCAAAGGTTTGTAATCCATAGCCTCTACATCTGGCCATTGCTTGTTTTTTTTAATCTTTGCTTGCCGATAGAGTTCCACAACGCCGCGTTACTTTGGTATGTAGAGCTAGAACGTTAGTAACCCTGAATCTTGCCATTGAAGGCTGGCAGAGTCAGTGTCGTGTTAAGTGATGTATCTGTATTTCTTACCGTTGCTTCAATGCATTCTCTGTGGTTTGTTCTTTCCTTGCCTGTTTCTTTTTGCAGACTGTCCGGCTGTACAACATGTAAAAAATCTTTACCCGCAGTTTCGTACTGAGCTGCGTAATCTTATATTCGGGATGGCGGTTGACGGAGTGTGTCCGCGTAGCTTTATGGGAAACTATTCTTGCTGGCCAGCTTTTATGGCTTGCTACAATTTACCTGAGTGGGTATTTGTCAACAAGAACTTCTCACCTATGGTTCTGCTGATAAGTGCCGCCAAGGGCAAGGCTCCAAAAAGAATGCAGGTGTACTGGGAGTTGGCGGTTGATGAGCTTGTGGCGATGTGGAATGGTTTTTATGTATGCGACATCGTGGATGACCAGGGCGGCCAGTTACAACCTGTGCGCCTGCAGGCGCTCCTACTGTGGGTAATCCACGACTACCCAGCTTTTGCAAAGTCACTAAACATCCCAGATGCTGGATACTGCGGCTGCATGTTACATGGGCCAGAATGGGAAGCAACTTTTTTTTCCAATGGGAAGCTTGTGTACTTAGGGCACTCTACGCTTTTGAAGGAAGGTGACCCTGCGCGACCATCCGGGACTGGAGCTGCCCCTCCAGAAATGGATTATGATGGGTACCTGAAATATTGTCGGGAAGAGTTGGGGGTGCAACCTGAAATATTCGGCAAGCTGCCGTACTGGACCAAGCTGTTAATTCGACATCTGGTGGATGAATTTCACCTTGGCCCGAACTGCCTGCTCCGGATAGTCAACTGCACCAGCGGTAAGTAGCACGCGACAGTGTTCTTTTTTTTTCTAGTGTGCAGTTTGTAAACTTTGTCATATGCAAGGGACAAATTTTTGTTACATACTTGTTGATTGATTATTGATTGTGCGTTTCGTTGATATTGTGTTGTCCTTTGTGGCCTTTTTTATTATGTGCAGGGAAAGCTCATACCCTGCTGTTCGAGCAAGGCTGCAACAACTGGGCCTTAATCAGGAGCTCTGGGTTACCACGGAAGAGGTGGAGAAAGTGGCGAAGAACGGTGTCCGGACAATAAGCATTAAAAAAAACTCTCGACATCCACCATGTCAACTCACGTCGGAGGAGAAAGCGGCCACCCGTGGTATGTCTGTCGATGTGTATATGCTTTTTTATTGGAATTGGTTTGGATGTTGTTTGTTGGTATTTATATAAAGTGTTTCATGTTGTCATCTGCCAAGATTGCTTAATTGCTGTGTTGGTCCATAGATCCCATGACGTAGTCCACTGTCATTAGAGATTTCTGTGTACCACATCAAACCAAGTGCCTTGTTAGGGTAAACATGTTGCTTGTAAGACTTCCTTTCATTTTTTCAATAACTATTTATGGGGTTAGTGTCAGGATTTGCCGGAGCATTTGGGCTGACAGTGTTTGGCCACTCTGAGAATTCGCCTCTGACATAATTTTCTAATCAAATTGTCAATGTGATCGTTTACATCTGTGTATCATACCATGTTTCTGTTGAATGCAGAGGTGGAAAAGGCGTTCGACCGCCTCCCAGACTATGTGCCTGGGCGTACCACGGACTAGCCGCTGACGGGAAAAGCGATGAGACGATGAAAACAAGTGACAAAACAAGTACATGTGCTTGTTGTTGCCGGTCGTGTTGCGCAATCGTTTGCATCCGGATGCCCGCGCGGCATTTGTCCAGCTGTCTGTGGCCTTTAATGCTGTATTTTCAGCAAGGTGCCTCACTCAATCGCAGTTAGTCGAAGTGGGCGAAATGATGGTGCGTGCGGTGGTAGCATTAGAGTGTGTTATGCCAGCGTCAGAAATGTCAAGATCAGTCCATGCTGCATCTCACTTGGCGGAACAGATCCGGTATGCTGGCCTGCCTGATGGCCGGAGCATGACATGGGGTGAGCGCCAATGGCGGTGATTACTTCTGGCCATTGTCAAACAAGAACGTGGAATGCTCCATGGGGAACTTCTTCATGGACTTCGAGGCATTGAACATCCTGAGCTACTTCACGCGCATGACTGTGTGGGTAAGTTTTTTAAACAAACTTCGTGTTTGCTTGGCTGCATGCACATTTCCCATGTTTCAGCGAGTGTTTCTAGCAGGTTAAGTGTATGCAAAACATGTACTTACGTTCTTTTTCTACTTGGTTCATGTGTTTTTTTTTCAGGGTCAAGGCTTTCCGTCTGTGTGGGACATTCTGGAAACTGATCCGTCCAAGTGTATGCTGCCGAGCAAGCGCTTTCGTCAACAAGCATATACTCTCTCTGAGGTCGAGCAGCTTGAGGCCTTACAACTGATGCTTGACTTTGCACTTCAGCATGCAACATACGAGCCCGGATATGGAATTGAATTCTGGTGAGTTTTTTGTAGAAACCGATGCTACAGTTGTACACCCTCCGCATTAGTAATTTTAATTCAGTTCAGCCGAAAGGTGGGTGTAATCTTGCAACGCATGTACATAGGATTATCATATGTTTCCTGCATTCTTCTGATTTGCTTACTCGTGCTTAATGTGGTTGATTTTCTAGATTTCACAGTGACATTCTTGTGTCCTTGTCTACACGCAATATCTGGTGGTGCATGCAATGATGAAGATGTTTTTTTCACTATGTTGATAATTGTATGAAGTGGGACAACTATGTTTAATTGTATGTTTAATTGATTTTGCAATGTGATGTACGTTATTCGCCTTTGTCACTTGCAGGCGTCGGCTCGTTCACGTTGGCAACCTGGTGTGGCTGAAGCAATGGATCACGCAAAACCAGGAGCCACGCCTCCCCACAATGATTACGGCGGCGGTGTGTGGCATGGAGCCTGCTTGTGACGAGCATGACTCAATCCACATCAATGGCAGCAATTACCGAACTGCAGTCGCCGACCTTCGACAAACTGTTCGCCATCGCAACTCTGGAGTAATGGTTTATGGTAAAGAGGGGGTTAGGTATGGCCGCATCACACACATTCTGCATAGTTTCCTACGTGCCCCGACGGAAGGATGGAGTAGGCAAGTATTTTTAAAGGTCGCTCTGTTTGATGCCGGTTCTGTGAAAGAGCTCCCTTTAGAGGGATTGACGCTTATACCTTTAGGGGAGCGAGCGCCCAGGCAGGATGCTTTAGTCCTTCCCGGGAGTGTATGTTCAGTTGGTTTTGTAGTTGATCCAGAGTATGCACCTGAGATAGCTATCGTGCACTGTAAATTGCCATGGCAGATGGTAAAGGAAACGTGTAGTGCAGCCCAGCATGTATTGTCCCGTGCTGCGGGTGCTCAGCTGAGAACCACAGACGTGTACATATGCTGATATGAACCTGCAGCGCAAGGTGACACTTTGTGTTAAGCGAAGAGACATGACAACACGAGGTCGTTCACAAGGTAATTGCACTGCACCCATAGATCCACAAGCAACCACTGCACGCATGGCTGCAGAGCCACAAGCAACCACTGCACCTAATCGCTCACGTGGCAAGCGCACTGTTGGCACATTGGTAGAGCCACAAGCAACCACTGCACCAAGTCGCTCACGTGGCAAGCGGCCGGGCCCACTTCAAATGTTCCGCCGTCCAAGCCAAGTGTGTGACACTTTTTCGCTATTTTCGCAAAAAAAAAATAAAATTTCGCACGAGTTCGCGTGATTTTCGCGTGATTTTCGCAAAATTTTCACACATTTTCGCACGATTTCGCACGATTTCGCACAATTTTGCATGATTTCGCACAATTTCGCATGGATTTCAACCAAGGGTCGTTTTGGGGAGTGACGTTTGACAAAATTTCGCATGAATTCACACACGTTGTGCACATCAAAATTTTTTACCGTCGACATTTTTCACATGAAATTTCGCACAATTTCAGCAAATTTCGCACAAATTCGCACGATTTCAGCAAATTTCACACGATTTCAGCAAATTTCGCACAATTTCGCACGATTTCGCACGACGAATCACTCTGCAGAGTGACGATCGTCAAAAAAGTCAAAAAAACGACCAAAAGTGTCACACTTTTCGGAACATTTGAAGTGGGCCCGGCCAAGCGCACTGTTGGCACATTGGTAGAGCCACAAGCAACCACTGCACCAAGTCGCTCACGTGGCAAGCGCACTGTTGGCACATTGGTAGAACCACAAGCAACCACTGCACCAAGCCGCTCGCGTGGCAAGCGCACTGCGGACACATTGGTAGAAACACACACAGCCGCTGCACCAAACCGCTCGCGTGGCAAGAGCATTGCTGGCAAGTCCATGGCAGCGGCTAGTGGCAGCGCATCAAGCCCTGATGACATAGCTAGTGATTTGTCGCTGAGCAGCAACGGTGAGGCATGCATTCCCACACAAAGGAGAAGTGAGAGGCAACGTGTGGTAGTAAATTATGCGGACTCTGACAGTGCTGCATACACTGATGAGGAGTGGGATTGATTATATTCCTGGTAATGATGGATTGATGTAACTTGTTGTGTGCTTGTCACACTATTATATTTCTTTATTTCCAATGAACATGTGTGTCAACTGCATCATTTCTGCATCCACATATAATGCATAAGTGTCCTGTCTTCATGCACTTGAGAGTTCTCAAGTGTCATGCTCAGTGTCCTGATTTTCCTGATTTTTTGTGCCATGCTAAGTGTCCTGATTTTCCTGTTTTTTGTGCCATGCTAAGTGTCCTGATTTTCCTGATTTTTTTCTGATTCAGCGGGTTTTCTCAAGATCTTGAGATTTTTTGTGTTGTTCCGACATTTTTCTCAGGATCTCAGGATTTTCTCAGGATTCTCAGTGTTTCTCAGTGTGTGGCGAGATGCATCTCAGGCACTTCTCAAGATTCTCAGGAGAAAGTCCTGATATAATCTCAGGAATCCTGAGAAAAATCTCAGGTTTTCTCAGGATTCTCAGGATTTCTTGAGAAAAAAATCAGGAAATCTCAGGAATCCTGAGAAAAAAATCAGGAAATCTCAGGATTCCTGAGATTTTTCTCAGAACCCGACTTCCTAGTGCAGTGACTGAGGACTTATGCGCACGTGACGCAGTCACGTGTCTAATAATTAATTAATGAATCTAAGACCTAGTTACGGGTTGTGGGCACTACGGCCCAAATCACTGTGAATGCCATACTTGGTCACACGCGGAGCCCCCACTGACTTGGGGGTGGTCTCCTTCATTACTACCGGCCACCTATCCTTGCGAACCGGCCATCTGCCTCCATGCAGATGACAGACATGCTAGCTAGGGGGCTGCCCTGGCGTGAGCCCATTGCGACGTGGGTAACACAATCCATGCCTAGCCTATCCCGGAAGGTGACTCCACGGGTGACGCCCCCGGGCTGCGCTCGGCCCGGGGCACGCAATGTGAGAACAAAACGCCCAGGTTGCGCAGGCTTGGTGCCTGCTGAGCTATCCACCGTGTCTACACACATGATCTGTGCGTGCGAGGTGCCCGGCGAGGCCCAGGCGCCTGTGCCTAATAATATGGGAAGCATATGGTAAATCAGAAAAGTGCACTGCCTGGGAGCGGCATCAACGTTGCAAGGAGCTGGCGAGCTCACTAAACGCTTGTCTTGGCTCTTCAGCCTGCTGGAAAACAAGGTGTGAAGTTGTAGCTAGGAAGGTGAGCATGTGTGATATAGTTATCTCCTTCCTATATGTTTTGCTTCCATTAAACATGGCTGGGGCTTCCTAGATGATAAGGATCTGCAGGTGCTTATTATGACAATAAAGGATGGCCCTTTTATCCTTAAGCATCATGACTGGGTATTAGCTATGAGGTGATTCCCGCAAGTGGGCATGCCTGCTTGCGTAATGATTTAAGAGTCGGTGGATGTCTTCTTCAAGCATCTAGCATTTGCTTTATGTGCTTCTGCCCAATTTGCAGGGGGCAAGCTTAGGAATGTGCTTATGGTGTCCCTCATGCCACGGTGTACCAAGCATGCAGGATGGCAGCTATAACATGATGTACTAAGGGCAAACTAGCTCAGAATGACCTGGGATTTTGTGGCAAGCTTTTTAACATCATAAATGAATTAATTTGACTTGGTTTGGCCCAGTTGGTGGTGGGCTAGGGTGTAATAGGTCTGTTGTTTGTGCTCATAACCGGGATTTTCTGTCATTTTTTTTTTGCATGTTTACACCCATCAACATGAGTAAACGTGCTCAGAATGAGCTCAAACTTTGTGAGAGTGAAATTCCCACCCTATGCCTAGTATAAATATCATCACTGACCCAGCTGCATGTGTCTACTATTTGATTTATTTTTTTAGGACCAAAAAAATACGTGTTTTGGGCTAAACCCCATCAAATAGTCTAAACGTGCTTATTTTGTGGTCCTGAGTAGCCAGATTTATTTGCAAGGGTGGGGATTTTAGGAAAATATGTGGTTTGGTCACATTATGTTTGCCCAGTCTCCTAAGAAAAATCGGCCAAAAATAGCGTCTTTTTCTATTTTTAGCTCATAACTGGGTCATGCTAGGGGGTAGTACCACCCCCAAGTGGCTGGAAAATTTTTTTTTTCACATATTTATGGTTCCCAAGCATCACTGGATTTTAATCCCATGCACAGGTCTGTTTTCCAGAAAAGTGCACTTTAGATATGTCCCATCCCCTTAATCCTCATGGCTAATGTGCAGGCTAAATGGTATATTGAGCACACTACGCAGCCGTCTTGGTGACCGCGCCGTCGAGTCGCTGCTCCAGCTCGATCCTGCGTCAGCGTCCAGGTCTCGGCGCCATAGGTCAGGGTCGTGAGGATGACGACCTTGAAGAGGTCGCGTTTGACAGTCCGGGGCAGGGCGGGGCTGCTCCACCAGCGACGGTGCTCGTGGAGCTGTGCCCAGGCCATATACCAATCCGAGTCGTCATGTCGTCCTCGCAGTGGGGGAGCCAGCTGCAGAGCAGCTTGAAGAGACCGGAAGCGGGGAAGGGCACTGGGGTGTCGTCTAAGAGGCGGAGCTCAGGGGGGGGGGCGGCCAGGCCGAGGGCCATGGCTTCCGTCTTGGGGCTGATTTCGAGACCAGCAGCCCGGGCCTCGAGAGCCAGGCAGTCCAACCAAAGCTGGGGCTTTGGTTGGACTGCCTGGCTCTCGAGGCCCGGGCTGCTGGTCTCGAAATCAGCCCCAAGACGGAAGCCATGGCCCTCGGCCTGGCCGCCCCCTCGGCACTAGTCCGGCTGCTCTTAATGAGGGTGATGTCGTCGGCGTAAATGAGCTCAGCGAGTAAATTCCGCCCAGTGTTAGCCGGCCCCCCTTGGACCCCGGTCTCGTTCTGAATCGCGAGGCCAGGAGGGGCGCGGCCAGCAATGCTAGCAAACTTAGCGGGCAAGTGCTTGGCGCACAACATAGTCCACTACAATAATGAACAGGTACGGTGACAGGACGCAGCCCTGCCATGCAGACGCCTGTCTGCAGTGGACATCATTGGCGGGCCGGTAGTGCCGTGTTGAGTGCGCACCGAGGTGGTCGAACCCTCATACAGCGAGCGGATGACAGCAATCAGGGGGGTGCATGGGGATGCGAGTGCAGGCGAGAACGGACCAAAGAGCGTCCCAGAGAACACGGAGTCGAATGCCTTGATAAAGTCGACAAAGGTTAAGATCGACGGCAGGAAACTCACCAGGCTGCAGTATCGGTGCGATCTCCTCAATGAGGCGGGGCACGACGAAGATGGCCATGACGGTGTTGCGACCAGGCGGGAACCCCGGTTGGCTTTCCACCAAGTGACGGTCGCGAGCAGAATGAAGGCGGTTGAGGATCATGCGCATGAACAACTTGAGCGCGGCACTCTGGATGCAAATAGACTCCTCGGTAGTTGGCGGGGTCGCCAAGAGAACCTTTGTTTTTGTAGAGCATCACCCGGAAGCTGTGTTGCCATTCAGGGATAGGCGGGGCATCAGCCAGCAGAAGCCGGTTGCAGACGTCGAGCAGAAACTGCGTGAGCGCCGCCAGTTTAACCACAGGTGCGGGGAGCTGGTCGGGGCCAACGGCAGCGTAGACTGAGCGGAGCTGGCGGGCGGCGGTGCATAACTCGGTCGCCGTGAACGGCAGCAGCTCGTCAGGGTCGGCCAGGGGCGACGAAATTTTAAGATGGGGGTACGTGTAGTCCGACTCGGCGGCGTGGGCCGCGTGGGCGGGGCCGGGACACCGGACGCCGGCGCCGGACGGGCGGCCGCCAACGGACCAAGCGGCGGGGGGGGCTGGGGCCGGGCACCAAGGAGCCGAGACTGGGAGGAGTACCAGAGGTCCAGCTGCTGTTGTGGCGAACCCGGCAGCGTCGGGCGCGCTGGTTGTGCGCCACCAGCGGGTCGTTGGGCGTGGCGCAGGCGAACCCAAGCATACTTGCCGCGTTGGTCGTCAAGGTGGGCATGTCACGTTTGCGTGCAACTATCTCCGGCATGTCACTATAATAATGTCCTGGCCATTCAGCTTTTGGGAACCCCAGGTGAGCTATAAAGCTGAAATGCCTGGCCTGGTCCAGCACATGCAGCTGCCACATCTTTGGGAGACGTCACTGCCATATGTATCAATTACCCCCCTCGCTGGCGACCGGCCCCATCACGAAGACAGCGATCGTACCAAGACAAGGGCAGCGGTGACCGCAGTCAAGCTGCGGGAGGTAAACTGCGCAGCGGTGCACACTGGACAAAACCAATCCCCCTCCGGAATGCTGGTGACCACTGGCTGCAAACACTGCATGTGCCAACCACAGTTACACTGATCACACAATAACATGGACTCCGCCTGATCGACCCGGTGACAAACCTGACACTGGGCGTCCTTGACTTGGCGAGACGTGTGCGGTTGGAGGTCGTGGACCAAGTTGGGCAGCGAGCAGGGACTGAGATTGCTGACGTTGTTAGTCGTACGGCTCCCGTCAGCGCCCTCCAAAATTGCCACTCCCGATGCCGTTTGATAGCCACAATGCGCAAAATGGTGGGCCCCGTCTCCATATCCAAAGAGTTCTTCAGCTGAGTGCTTAGGAAAACATACTGCCCTGGCCTAAACCGCAGCTGGAGTTAATAAACGAATGGACCTCTCAATGCTCAATGGCCTAACGCATGTGTTTATTACAATAAATCACAAGCCCCGCACACAACGTGCACAAGGGCATTTAGCATTCTCGACAAGCAACGCCCTGCCCGGCTGCCACGTCTGGAGCAGCCGACAGTGGCCGTTGGGCTCTGTGGTGCAGCCTGAGTGGCGCGACGCCACTGCTAGACTCTCAGGACCCTCGTCCAACATCCGACACCTCAATGCCAGTCCCGAGTGGGTACTGGCGACGCCGTACCGCCAATCCTACTTGGGTACTGGCGTCCGTCACCAGGACTCGGCTATCTAATAGTCTAGCCTGCCGAATCACATATAGCCGGGACTTCTGACCCAGCCTACACGTGCGAAACCCCAGATAGCACATTGCTATCTGGTACTTAGCCTATGTCCACGACTAGAGGCTAACTCCAGTTTTATTCTTTTATTCTTTTATTCTTTTTATGCATCAGTGCTGCACCTCCAGTTTTTATTCCTTTTTTTTTCAGGTTACTTGGCAATATCATGAATAAGACATTGGTACAGGAAAACTCATATCAGACCACAATGGAAGTTGTGAATTAAAGCGCCCACAGACCCCATTGCCTTTAAATCTGACAGTGTCTTTGAGGTTTCTGAACCTAGGATCCCATGTTTGTACAAGTCAGTGGAGTGATGAGTGGCTATGGAAAAACCAGGGGGCACATCAAGAAATTATTATGTTTGTTGCCAAGTTGCCACCAGCTGGGAAAGACCATAGTCTGCACCATTAGTCTGGAGTGCCCTATTTCATCATCCATTTGTCTGACTAGACAGATAGGGATTCATTGCATCACACAGAAGCTGGTACTGGGTTGCTGCTAATGACGGAATCTTGGTCAATGCGTCAGCCAGGTTCTCCTCGTCTGGCAGATGCTGCCAGCTGGAAAAATAGCTTGTTTCCTGTTTCAAAATCACCCAGTCCAGATCAGTATGCACAGCAGCAGTCACAGATTTCTTGTTAAGGAAACTAATGACTGACTGACTGTCAGTGTGTAAGTGAGCATGCACATCAGCCTTGCTGCCAGCCTGAGTTTGCAACCAGGTTAGTATGTGCTGAAGGGATCGAGCATGCTGCACAGCAGACACCACAGCACGGCACTCAGCAGAGTTACTGCCAACAGCTTTTCTGCGATGCAATCTGCTGTACCACGACACCATGGACATATAGTCTCCCTTGTTGGTAAGGAAGAACACCCCAGCCTCCCTGGCATCCATTTTTGTTATTACCCTACTCTCCATGGAGCTGTCCATCAGACAGTTAATGTGAATATCTTCCATGAGGTTGAGTGGATGAATGACAAGGGAAGGTCCAGCCTTTAGTAGCTTCTGGAGATCCTTAGGTTTCATGGTTTGTAATACTGTGTCATCAATCCTGCTGACCACTGCCAGATGAGGTGCACAGATAGCACTCAGCCACCCTAATTTTCCTTTGACAGTAGCACACATGTGAGCAGGAATGCACGGAATATCAAGCAGCTCTAGGCATTCTTCTAAGTACTGGGCAGGCGGGGATAGAGTACACACCCACTGTTCCTGTTGCTCTTCCAGTGCTAGCATTATGCCACAGAACTGTAGGGGTTCTGGCCCCAGCTCTGTCTGCTTTCCAATCTCATATGACTGCTGAACCTGCTGAATGAACTTGTCAACTTCAGCTCTTGGTCCACAAATCAGTTGGTCATCACCATGCCACACAAACAGGAGCAAGCCAGAGGGTGTGGGCACAGCAAAGAGACAAGGGTCCAGATCATCATAAGTGGCATTAAGTTTCTTGAACACCTCTTCTGCTGATTTTCTGAAGATAGTGGGAGCACTTTGCAAACCTTCCACCCCTAGATTTAGGAGTAGATATGGCTCATCAATATCATGTGCCCATGCAGCAGGGGTGGGAACCACATAGACCTGACCCTTCCACACATCTTGCGCTTTATCAGGGTCCCCTCTAAGGAAAGCCCTTTTGATATCAGTAGCTTTGCAGGCATAATCTTGGCCAGCATTGAGATGGTGGAGGAAGACAGAGAGCAGTATCCTGAGGGATGTTTGCTGCAGCCCAGGAGTGTAGAGTTCACCCTTGGACAGTTTTGACATGCCTTTTAATTCTGTCACACATGGCCTAGCATGATATATAGGTGAGCCTACTGGCTGTGCCTTGTGTTTTAGCACAAACTTGAGTCTCAACTTTTTGGCACCTTCTGGAATTTCCCAGACAGGAGTGACAGGTGGCTTATAGTCAGGATGCTTAGGGTTTGGCAGCACCCACTCTTCGCGGGCTTGGTGCCTAATGGCTTGGATCCATTTTTGAAACCCTTTTTGTGTTTTGCATTGTTGGATTAGAGCATCATAGTTGTGAGGAGAGTGCATGGCTAAGTCCCACTTTCCAACCCCAAAGGACTGCGGGTGTGGCCTTTGATTGTGCACCTTTTTCTCTAGGTCAGGGATTTCACCTGGCCCATATTTGATGTTAATGGCCTTGATATAGGCATCTAATCCATGAACCAGTTGGGACAATGGAATCTTGTAGTGATCCAAGGGAATGGCTCCTACCCCAGTCACACGCAGCTGGCTAGCAGTGATGGTGACACCTGGGTAAGAGATAAAGGGTTCTCCCAACAAAGCATTGCCCATGTACCCTTCCACTACCTGGAAAGGTGTCTGGATGCCAAGTATGGGGATCATTACTTGACCCAACACATCTAAGGTTGTTTTGCCTGAAAAATCTTGCACCTGTGTCCATGGTGAGGGTGCAAGTTGCAGACCAGGAATGGCTTGTGCACTGATCACACTGACCTGTGCCTGAGTGTCCACAGCTAGGATGCAGGATTCCTGGCTATAATCGGAGCACACAGCAGAGACCTTGGCCAAACCTGAGGCTTGTTTAGCCTTGCTCTTGTGAGCCTTATGCAGAGCTGCCAGGGCTTTTTCTAGCTTGGATTTGAACTCAGCTGGATTGCCTTTGTTTTGCTCTGGTACCTCATGCCTGGTTGAACTCTGCCCAGAGGGACTTACACCAGGTTGTGGGGTGACACGTACCTCACTGAGGGGTGGAGGAATGACAGAGGGTGTGGTAGTGCCATCATCAGCTCCTGGTGTTGGAATGCTGGGTGGTTCTGCTTGCTCACCAGAGTTAAGGAGGGAATCCATGTTCAAGGGCTCTTCCCCTGGCACGTCTGCCAAAGGAGGGAAATACTTCTTAACTCTATGACTGCTCACCCTGTGTTTTCTCCCTGTTTCCAAACTTCGAAAATCCATATTTTTTCCTTTTTTGGTCATTCTTAGAACAGTGCACGGACCATACCACATGCCTGTCTTGCCATGTTTGGTTTCTTTGAAATATAGGACTTGTTCACCCAGTTGGAATACTGTTCCGGGGTGTGTTATGTCCTTTTCAGCTAGCTTATCAGCCACTTTAGCCCGTACTGTGTTATACAGAGCTAATACCTCTGGAGGGTACACACCTGCCTGTAAGCCAATGGGGAGGATTTCCCCCCATGGTGCATGCAACACAGGTCTAAGGTTAAGTGTAGCACAGATTTCACTGCACCACAGTGCTCTGTCAGCATAGCTTCCAGATGTGGCTTTCAGGTCAGTGGATTTCGCCACTAAAGTTTTGACTGACCTGATGGTTCTTTCAATGACACCCTGCCCTTCATGATCTTGCAATCCAGCAATCTCAATATTAGCATCCCATCCTTCACACTCAGCCAGACAGCTAAACTGTTGATCAAGCAGTATAGTAGTGTCAACTGGGTAGAATCTGGGCAATGCTATCACAAGTGCTGCACGCAGTTGCTCTTTAGCCATTCCAGGTAGGGGTTCCATGACAGTGAATCTGGACCATGTGTCTTTTAGGATCAGAAAATTTTCACCATCGATATGCACCCAGGTTGGAAAATACGTGTGCGGGGTATAATACGTGGACTTAAAATACGCGTATTATACGTGGGGGGTATAAAATACGCGGTGGTAAAATGCGCGACAGTTTTTGTGGTCCAATTGTCAGTCACCCAATTAGCACGCTCCTTGATGATGGTCATGCAGTTATTACAACTGAAATTTGGTGTATATGCTTATTTATTAACATCTTCCATTTATGCCCTGCAATCCTATCTGATTATGATTTGTTAAATGCAGGGGGGAGCATGCTGCAACGGGAATAGTAAGGATTCAATTAATTAATTGATTGTAAGGAAAGCCATCCACTATATAATGCATGAGAGGACATAAGACACAACTTCCGAGAAGGAGGGGTGACGTGCCCTCCTTTGTACTGGATCATGCCGGCCACCATCTGCTTGAAAGAGGCGCTCTCAGCCGCATTGAAGCAATGCCGTTCTCGATAAAAAATTCGGCAGCCAGCAGCTGGACACCTTTCTCGTCGACGGGAACCAGCCATTTGGTGATGCTCAGCTGGCCTTTGCTGGGAACCGACGACAAGTCAGCCGGCGCAGCTGCCCCTCCCATCTCCGCCATTGCCCTGTTCAAATTGTGCTGCTTCTTGGCGTCTGACTGCTGCGACTTGTTGTTATACATCCTGAGAAACCTGCTCCGGATATTCGGTGGAATTTTGTCGCAGGGTAACATCCCTTCCCCTGCGATTCCGGCAAAGTGTGCACGGACTCGGAATACGCTGATTGCCCCCGCCCCGTATGAGATCTAGAACTTCTTGTTGCAAAATGAGCAGAACTTATTCGACACAAACTGCGTTTTGTTACTAACAGCATCTGTGACTGCTTCTTTCTTCTCGAGAACGAAATCCCATTCAGGCCCTTTCTTCTTCATGGCTGCAAATCGAAAATGGCTGCACACTGTCGCACAGTCGCACTTGCCTCGTCGTCGCTATATTGCATTACACCGTCAGTAGCACAGCTGGCATTTGCTGGCACACTGTTATTTATGCGTTATGTACCTAGTCCTAGCTGTCTCCTACCGGCCAAACATTTTGCAAGGCTTGCGAATTTTTTTTTTTTGAGACTATATCGATGTGCACATGTGGTTTGGCTAAGCTTAGCCGCCTAGCGGCTAAGCTTAGGTAAGGTTTACGAAACATTTCAAACTTTTCATTAAAATTATATTAAAATATTTAAGCGCGACGCACAGCGTCTCCACAGACATTTTTCTACCTACAAAAGTCATACAATGTTAATAATGATTCTGGCGCTGTCACAAGGTCCGGCCGGCGACTTGCGCCGGAAATGCGCGGACTACACAAATTAATTTGGCACACGGCCACGTCCAGGCTGTTTGGGATCATAAAAAGACTTTCCTCACGTGACTTAGTGTTTTCCTGTTGACATCATGCCCATTTAATATTAATGCTGCTGTTACCCTGCTCATGACCATGCCCTGAATTCCATTCTTTGGTGACTTAGTGTTTTCTTGTTTAGGGGCTGGCATGCATGCGTTGGTTGACATGCCATGGATGAAAAACGCCAAGAAGAGTATATGGCCCCGCTGGCCAGCACCTGGTTGATCAACCAAGGGGATAGCCTGCACCGTGAGACACAAACACAGCAGACCCAGCAAAGCAAAATTTTTGTTTGGTTGTAAGCGAGTGGAGATTACTTTTGACATGCTTGATGAAGAAATAATTAACACACCTTCTATTGTCACACCTTCTATAAACAAATAGTTGATTGATCACCTTATACACCACGTAAACATGCTAGCAGACGAGCTCTTCAGTCCAGTGAAGAGTCCAGAAAATCCACGTGCGAAGCAAGTCAGCTTACGCAGAAAGCACCATGAATGTAAATGACGCCCCAAACCCGTGACCAGGCAAGCATCCAGAGGGGCTTTCCAAGCCTAGTATATTCCAGAAAAAAGCATCACAGATCCTTGGGCAACGGACGTTCACACAGGAAGATGGCGTCCTGCACGGCTAAGAAAATAAAACGCAACGCTACGCTATGTCTGCGACTAGGTGGATTCGGAGAAATGGAAAGAACGCAACCATATGAAAATGCATCAGAAAGAGAGCAGGTAGTACCCCGGTAGGTAGTACGCCTCACCATCGGCATCGCCAGTTACGTCCCGTGGCAAAAAATCCAGCGTTCTTTCCAATATGATGACACCAGAAACTCGTCGGCCCCACGCCTTCCACGAACAGCAAACTGATTTTACTAGGCACCCAGTACGAAAAGCAATTAAGCATGATGCTACAATACCTAAATCTACAACGACATTCCATTTACAGGTCGCCATGATAGCGACGCGGACCTCTCCCACGCAGGTATCACTCCGTTGACGCACCTCCAGCTCAGAAAATTTCGTACTTGCTCTTCAAACATAAAATTTTGACGTATAAAACCATGGCTGCGCATTCCCCATCCCAATTTTCTAGCGTACGTTTCCTGCCATCGCCAGCCAGCAAATTGCTCGCGGAGCACGTCACTTTGTTTTTCGTCCGGCGGCGTGGCCTGCGGCTGCGTTAATAATTTTTTTTCTTGAGACTATATCGATTTCGGGTCGTTTCCGTTGGATTTGTGACCGTTGGGGCCGAAGGCCGTTTGTTTTCCGTAGTTTGCTTGTTTTGTATTGGTTGTTTGGTGATTTAGTATTTGTACGGACGACCCGAGCCGCTAACTTAGCGGGTTTATCGCGTCCGTGGGATCCATCATCGGACGCTCCAGATTGTCGGCGGCTAACGTTTTAACTTTTTTCATTTTGCCTTCGTATATGAAAAGAACTGTACGCATCTACTTCTAGTAGTAAAAATCTCAAATGTGCAGTGAGCGCGCCGCGCCCAGAACCTGGGCACCGCGCCAGTGCCCGCTGCCCGCTGGTACCCCCGAAAAATTCTAAGTCCAAACCGCGTGGTCAGACGTAAAATACGCGTAAAATACGTCGAGGCCCATAATATGCTTTATCCCGGATTTTTATCGCAAAAGTGCGGCGTACAGACCAACCCGGATATGCACGACATCACCCACAATTATTCCCCTTTGGGTGGGTGGTGTTGCTACATGCCATTTGGGAGGTTTTGGGCCATGGAACTGACATTGCTGGCAGTGTTTTCTAGCCAACCTGACAGCATTCCTGCTGAGTCGTGAACCTCCTGCTCTTCTGGCAATCTTTTCTGCCACCACCTCATGACCCATGGCTATGTGGAGCTGGGTTGCTAGTTCCCTTAAGTCTACTGTGTCAACAGCAGCTGGGGTAAGAGCTTTGAGGTAGGGCAATATCACATTATACGTGGAGGAGATTTTCTGAGCTGCCTCAAAATCTAGCAGTCCCTTGTCTTTATCCCCAATGATAATGAGATCATATAAATCCACATAGGCGTGCTGTGAGGACGTACATCCTTTTGGAGCCTTGTCCTGCCGGTCGCACCACGTGCCGGGGGGCAGATGGCGGAGTGCTTGCACCGAAGCAGAGGTCCACGTCGCCTACTGCGGGGTTCCACTTGCAGTCCGCCCGCTGGTGTCCCTTGGTGCCACACCTGGTGCACTTGTTCTTGGGACCTGCGTGGGGGGGCTGTGCAGTGGGTGCAGGGGTGGGTGGGGCAGGTGTGGGGTGGGTGGGCCGCCTCCACTGGTTTGGCCTGAGCTGAGCAGGCTGTCCCTGGCCTTGGGGCTGGTCGCCCTTGGCCTTCTTGGACTGGCCGCCCTGCTGCCCCCCTGACTGGCGCTTTTGTCCTTGCCCCTTCCCTTGGGTCTGTTGGACCTTGGGGGTTGGGGTTGCAGACGGAGCACCTATAGCCAGGGGAGTCAGGCAGTCTTGGATATGGTTCATCCCCGCCCGGAAATCGTTCCACAGAGGTTTGAGACCTGCAACCACAGTGGCGTACACAGCTTTGTCCAGCTACGCCCAAGCAAGCTGACCCCATAGGCTCCGCCTAATGCTAGCTTCCGCGGCGGTCTAGCGGGGTTGTTGTGCGTACGTCGGTATAAGCACGGCCCCTTCGGGCACTTGTTGTCCGTATCCCGTGTAGGCGATACTGGGGCGTCCGGTTACCGGATCGAAATAGCCCGCGACGTCCTTCCCCGGATCGCTGACGAACGCTCTTGCCTCCTGGTACAACCTCTCGTACGAGTTAAAATCCTCCGTCGGCACGGGCGCCACTCGGTTCCTGGAGTGCCACCAATCCGCCAGTCTCTCCCACGGGAGAGTGCCCGCGCCCAGCCCGATCACCCCCACGGCCACCATCACCCCGCCCGCTATCATAAGCTTTTTCCATTTGGCCTCTTCTTCCCGGTATCTCTTCTCATCGTAGTCTCCTAGCAGGGTTTTGAACGCCCCGTACCCCAACATCCCCAGTCCGGCCACTCCGAGCACTCCCAGCAGACCGATCACAATCCACGTCGCGGACTCAGGCAGAGCCCACATGTTCCCACCTGACTGCTGGCATAATTTATCGGGGGGCGACCGGCCTGTTCCAGCACGAACAGCCCCTTGACCCCGTTCTCGGAACACCCCCGGGCGGATCCCTGCACTCTGATTGGCCGGCTGGCCCGATGGAAACAAATCCCTGCACGGTGATTGGCCCGTTTTGTAAAAACGCAACCACAAGTGTTCTGTTCCTGAAAAAACATGCAGAACGGGGGGGGGTATAGGTTAATTTATTGGGTTGGAGGACTGGTTTGCATTGTCTTGTCTACCTCTATACCATCTCCTCCTGTTTTGTCATAATTTTATGGTGAAAAATTTGATCATAAAATATGGCTAAATTTTATGGTGAAAAAAACACAGTAAAAGAAACACACACCATGGCATATGGGCAGTATACCCCCACCCACGCAAACCGGTCCCCCAACCCAATAAATTAACCTACCCCCCCCCCCGTTCTGCGTGTTTTTTCAGGAACAGAACACCTGTGTTTGCGTTTAGACCGTTTCGACCAATCACAGAGCAGGGATTTGTTTTCTTTTCGCCTTCCAGCCAATCAGAGAGCAGCAACCTGTTCCTGGCCCGCCCTTTCCCCCCCATCCAAGGTGGAACAGGCCCGCCCAAGCCGGAACACCCGGACCGGCGCGGCGCCATTTGGTTTTCCCGCCAAAACGCTCGTCCACCAAAGTATAAAAGCCGTCTCCGGTCCTGGCACGGTGACACACTCTCCATGGAGACGGCCATGGAGGAAGAGGCGGGGCCCAGCAAGAAGAGCGGTTGCGCTCACGGCAAGCGCCCCTCCGCGTGCACCAAGTGCAACCTGTGCCATCACGGCTCGTTCAAGCCGCGCTGCTTGGAGGGCTGCTCCCGTCTGTGCGAGCACGGCTCTCACAAGGAGAGGTGCACCAAATGCAAACCGAAATGCAAACACGGAAAAGCCTATTTCTGCAACGACCTCGAGTGCCGCCTGGGGATCTGCGTGGATCACAGCTTCAGGTGCAATAAGGCCCTCAACAAGAGCAAGTGCCCGTGGTGCCACCCCGGTCGCAAGTTCAGTCACAAACGGCGCCACGGCAACGACGACGGCTCCGGGTCGTACGACGCCGACGGGCGCGCCTCCGTGGACACCATGAAGTGCGAGCACGGCAAGTTCAAGTTCGCCTGTCGCGAGTGCGGCAAGTGCGCGCACGGCGTCTACAGGGCCGACTGCCGCCAGGGCTGCTTCGAGAGGTGCTGGCACGGCAAGCAGCCGGACAGGTGCATCACGTGCAACACCGCCCGCTGCCCACACGGCAAGCTGCTGAGGTGCAAGGAGTGCGGCCTGACCGCCCCTCCCCCTCGCCCCCCTAAGGGCACGCCCGCCACTTAAATTTCTAATAAACTAATTCTTGCATCCCTCACACCCCCAATGAGCCAACAATGAGTCCATAGAACCATAAACGTAGATGAGCCAAAAGCGACCTCTAGCCAGGAGTAGCCCGCAGCCCCTCAGCCCGCGGGCCGACTCGGCCCGTTCTCGACCCGCTCGGCCCGTACCAAAGGAAACAAACAGGGAGTTAGTATACCCGCCACCCTCCACGTGGCACCCGCAAAAGGAAACAACCGCGGGAAAAGAAACAAACGAAAGGAAACAAACGTCCACGCGTCAGGCGCCCATTGGTTCATAGGGAAACAACCCGCACTTTGGGGACGGCCAGGACGGTCGAACGAAACAATGCCAGCATAATATCTCACCCCGATGGTAAAAACCAAGGGTCCTCGGGCTAGTCGAGGGTTCTTCGGGTCGAGTCCGGGTTTCTAACGGCCGTCCTCGCGAGTGACGTCCAAGAGGTGGCGCGCATGGCGCTCAGTCATTGTGAGTCATGCCTGCAAACTCCACCCGGTTGTTGTCGAAATCAACCCCGTACACGTAAAACGAGCGAACGATAGGGCCGCAGTCCACCGGATAGCGCTTGCGCACCCTCTCGAAGACCACGCGGATGCCGAAGTCCGTGAAGATGTGCTTGTAGAAGTCCTCCTCGAACACCACGCGCGATCGCGGGTCGCGCTGGCGATTCCACTCGTTGAATCGACGCTGGAACTCCTCCCACGGGCAGTACTTGTCCGGCCCCGTCTCCACCCACGAGACGTGCAGCAGGAAGGTGATGAGCGGGTTCGACGCCTCCTGCGCCTTGCGTCGTTGCTGGGAGAACCACTCGGGGAGGCAGTCGTGGACGCACCTCGAGCCCACGTACTCGACGAAGCTCCTGTACGCCCGGTTCGCCTTGACGATGATCTTCGCGATATCCTTCTCGATGCGGCGCTCCAACAGAGTGTCCTGTCCACCCACCGGCTTGTTGTCGAACGGGAAGATCAGAAGACGCCGCAGGATCTGGTTGGCGTTGTCCCCCGTGCAGAACATCTTGTTGCCCGCCGCCAGGAAGGGGGCCGTCCACGGGCGAGTGACCGCGTCCTTGTGTTTCTGCGCCATGCTCATCTTCTCCCCGCTCACCAGCGACAGCCAATCGGCTTGAGAAAGGTTGAACTTGTCGTTGAGCTCGTAGCTGTATATCGCGTACTTGTCCTTGTGCTGCGACAGTCCGAAGAGAGCCTCGATGTTGTTGGCGATCACGCCGGCCTCCTCCTTGAAGATGAGCTCGATGATGCGCACGAGAGTCGACTTACCGGACCCGCCGATGCCCTTCAGAAACACCATCACCTCGAAACGGTCCATCTCCTTCAACGCATACAACATCCGACCCAGAGCCAGGGCCCAGAAGGGGCGCTTGATCGCCTCCGTGTACCCCTGGTCGTTTAGGATCTTGTCGACCGCCTCCGTCGGGATGTCGAACCAGTCCCCCGTCATGAAGTCCCCCCTGTACTTCCCCTCCTCGAACAGGCTCTCGTCCATGTCGATGTCGTCGAAGTACCTGCACGACCCCATCTCCTCCACCAGATCGTCCGACGACCACTCAAAAAACCTGTCCTTGTCGGTACTCAGCACGCCGTTGCGGAACGAAAACAGGTGCCGATCTCGGGGGATGATGGGGAACTCGCGCGCCGATGCCTCCTTGATGTAATCCACCACCGTCTTCTTCACCCCTCCGTTCCTCGTTACCAGTCGCCACGCCGCCACCGACGCCTCCATGTCCGTGCTGTCCGAAATCCACTGCAGAATCGTGGACACCTTTTTCCAGTAGTGCGTCTTGTTCCCGTTCGCGTCCACGTGCTGCTTGTAGACGTTCTCGTCCCCCTCCGGCCCACGGCGCAAACCCTCCAGCTTCCACAGGTTCGTGATGAGGATCAGCAACCTCTGGAAGTCGTTCACGTCGAGGTTCCCGCTGGTGAGACGGATGACAGAGTTGGGGATGGACGCCATCTGTCTCGCGTCCATCCTCGACTCCAGCAAAGTGCACAAGACCTCGCGGATGGAAAACACGCGGGAGATGGCCGTGTTCAGAGTGTCGCGGTAGTTCACCAACATCCGCTCAGACTTCCACCTGCCCCAACAGCCCGTGCAGTCTCGTCATGGCGGACGTGTTGCAATCGATCACGGACCCGTGCAGGTCGATGGGCACCGCCGTCACCAACCTCGTCCACGAGTTCGTGAGGCTCAACGAAGCCTCGATGTCCCCGGGCCCGCGCACGGCCAGGCCGAACAGGTCCGCGAGCAAGTCGGTATACGAGCATTCCACCACGTGCGTGCTCACCATATCCAGCAGGGCCACGATCTCGTTGTCGCTCTTGCCGGGAAGTTCGAACAAGAAGTTCACGCGGTCGTTGCTGTCCCCGAGTCGCCTCCGGAACTCCGCGCCCAGCCCGTCGGGGATCGCTCCCGGCGACGCCGCGCGCACAGGGAAGGAGTGAGACGAAGAAGGTCCGGAAGGTTCGCCGTGAGCTCTCGACGGTCCAGCTCCGTGCGCGCTCTGACTCTGGCTATCCTCCATCATGCGCGGAAACTGCGCCTCGTCGTCGTCTAATGGACCGTCGTCGATAAAGTCCCTCATGCTCGACCCCCCGTCGTCGTCGCCCCCCTCGCTCGTCTCGTCTCCCGAGTGGGCCGCCTCCATATCCACGAACTCCGCCATCTTTCTCACGCGTTTCGAGGGGCGCATGTCTGTCTATGGTAGAAAGGCAAAAAATATAGCTCTCTTCACGCGGACACGCGCTGTGCAAAAAGGCGGGAAAGCTGGATGGCGGCGCACTGCATCCAACGCCTACGTGGCCACTGTCGTGAGAAAAAGGCGGGAAAGTCAACTTAACGAGGGAGTGACTTGTATTTCAAATATAGTAAAAAGTAAATTTCTATCAACCAATTGTATACGCCACACATGGATTCGAACATCAAGCTGGGCCAAGACTTGTTGAAATCGGTAACCCACGTCCTGGCTTCATTGGTATCCTTTGCATTATTGGACGATTACAACATAGACGTCGACATTTTCAAGGCGTTCGTCATCTTTTCGGCGGCCTACAAGGCCGTCGAGCGCGTAGACGTATCGTTGTTGGTGACCGGGATATACTTCCTTTTGAAATCCGTCGTGAAGACGGACGGCACGCAAGTCGTGGCCGTCGCGCACCCTCAGCACGGGTTCGGGTCACCGCCGATGGCGGGCGGAGGCGGAAGCACCGCGGACTTGAAACCGCTGGGCGGCAATTACGCGAAATAAAATGGCCGTTCATGGTAGGATCATGGTATCATGTCATTCCTGACGGTTTTTCCGAAAGAAGTTCGATATGAGCACATCATGGCGCTCAGTCGCGCCAACCCGTACTTGAAAACGGAAATGCCGCTAAACAAGATCGATCCGCTCCCCCCAGGCGCGGCTGCGGGGGGTGGAGGCGGGGTACATAGGCGCCGGAGACGGCGGAGACGATGACCCCGACGAAGACGACGTCAGTCGGGCGTATTATAGCGATTATCAGCGAGCCTTTAATGAATTTATGGCTCACGTCGGAGGTCTTCACGGAGGTACCATTCACGACGCAAGAGTTCCAGCTCCTGGCGCTTTTGGACAGGGCCAGGGCCAGGGCCAGGGGCAGGGCCAGGGGCAGGGGCAGGGCCAGGAACAGGCCCCTCTCCTCCTTACGTGGTTGGGCGACGGTGCACAGAGTGCACAGGACGCACAGCAAAATGGGCAAAACGGGGGCTCGGGGGGCGGCGCGCGTCTTAATGCCGGACAAAACGGTGCACAGAGTGCACAAGACGCACAGCAAAATGGACAAGACGGCGCCTGGGGGGCCGGCGCGCATCCCAATGCCGGACAAAACGGTGCACAGAGTGCACAGGACGCACAGCAAAATGGGCAAGATGGCGCCTCGGGGCCCGGCGCGCGTCCCAATGCCGGACAAAACGGTGCACAGGATGCACAGGGCGCACAGCCACACGGGCGCCGTCCGGTCCGGCTCGGACGAAATAGACGAAACGAAGCAGACGGAGCCGGAGCGGATGGCGCCGGTCAGGAACCACCACGCCCTCAAGTCGAAGAGGAAGAAATGAGGAATGGCAGAAAACGGGGAACGGATCAGACGGGAAGTGTTAAAAGGCCTCGGATCGCGATTGGTTCCGACGAAGCGAACGGTTCCGCTTCGTCGCCACAAGTCGGTGGTCTCCCCCGACAAGACACAAGCACAGGTGCGGGGGCTATGGACGGGTCGGACCAGGGGGTAGGAGCTGGTGCCGTACAGGGAGATGTCGGCGGTTCATCCAATCTCCAATACGAACGTATTCTGAGTGAAGGGAGTCTTCATCCTCTTCCTGGTGATTCAGATCGGCCAGGCAGCCCGTCGCAGCAGTTGCCTTCGGAACCCATCGAAAGGCTCCTGAGTGAAGGGGCCCTCCCTCCTCTTCATGATGCCCCCGTTCAGGACGCCGTTTCGTCGACAGGTACCGGCCCCGTGTTGTTTGCGGCAACCAATGGAATCCCCGTACCCCCTCAGCCTAGTGGTACACTGGACGGAGTTTCTTCACGTGATGATGCTTGGGATGCGGAAATTGGCGACGGGGTGACGGTAGATACAGACCGGCCAACGTCGGCGTCGGCTTTGGCACGTGTTGACCAGGGGGGTGGAGGTGCCGGGAGACCGCAAACGGGCGAGGCTGTTTCTGTGGATGAGATTTACCTTGATGATTTTGAGCCTTACGTACGTGACGAAGATGAACCAGGCCGGGGTGGGGGTCGTATCGATGGAGCAGGACCGTCACAGACTCGCGACGATGATGGTTTTAGAGGAGACTTAAGCCCGGACGAAAGAGCGTCTATAATGGAGATATTGCGCAACAGGAATGATGGCAACAATGGGTTTGTTTCAATAGACGGACTAGGCGAAAACGAAAGAGGGAGTCTTTTGAGGATGATCCAAGATGATGACCCTAACTTGATCCTTGTGCGAGAACCCGCGGCAGAGCCGGCAGCGCCGGAACGAACGTCGGAAAGGTCCAGAGAAGAGCGCGTTTACGAGCTCCAGAATATGGGTAATAGGCCATTCGACCCTGCAAGCTTCAATCCGTTGGAACGCGAGCCACGAGACCGCTCGGGTCGAAACTCTCCCGAAATGGTTGGAAGCACTGGAGTAGCGGTGGGAGACCCTACGGAATTCATCAGAGGCCGTGATTATGAGATCGTCGTTCGCGGTAACACCCCTCCACCACCAGATCCTCCTCGGATAGCTCCGGACACTCATATACCACCGTCCCAGAGAGAGAGTGAAGGGGGTGATGCAGACTCGGGTTCGCACAATGCGGGTCCGTCGAGAGAATCCAGACCTCCGGTTCCTCCTAGGAGAACCCTCGACGACGAACAACTAGAAGGCCGGATTCTAGAAGTTATAAGACGCAATTGGAACGGATGGGACGTTCGCGAGTTCAGGAAATACATGGCCGTGCAAGATCACTTGAACCGCATGAACATGGGGAAAATCAAACGAGGCGGCGGAGAAGCGACTTTCGTCGAAATTCCGAATAACGTGCTCATTCATTTCGTTAATACGCCACCAAATGGTCAGATTAGAAACGATATCGTACAGGGCGTGCTGGAAGCGGGATATGACGATGTCGAACCAGGACGCATATTGTCGCGGCTAGCGGCTATGAACACAAGAACAAATCCCGCCAGAGCCCAGAGTGCGGGAGTGAGAAACAGAAGAGTCAATTCAGTGGCTCGTCCGTCCACGGCGAGATGATAAAATGTCTGTCAGTTATCAGCCGCGGGGAAGATGGATCGTTCCAATCTCGCGACCACGCCCGTGTAATCCATCGACCACTGCTTTTTATCGAATTCGAAAGCCGCGCACGCCATCTTGGCGCTCACGGATCTCTTTAACATGGAGGACACTAGCAAAAGCTGTCGCTTGTATCTCTCGAACTCGGCGTCGAATCGGGCCTTCTGGATCCTCATCCACCTGTCCAGGTCTTCCGTGTCGACGTCTCTCACGACCGTCATGTAATCCTCGTCGGGGAGTCGCACGGCGCGAAAATTGATGCCCTTGCGCCAGAGCGCGCGCATGGCGGTGTCTCGCCGCATGCCGCTCGACCTCGGGTTGTCGAAGTACCTCTGCCCCTCTTGGAACGACTCGCGCAGACGACGCCCCGCGCCGTTGTCCTTGTTGATGGAGACGCACAAGGTCACGAGACGGACCCACGTCCATCGCTTGTAAATGGTCACCGGCTCCTCCGCGAAATAACAGACCGTCAAGACGCGCGTGTAGTACTCGAGGCCTTCCGCCTGTCCGAACGCGTTCATGAAGAGCCAGAGGGGGACGTGGACCTGGGTGTTATTCACGATGAGGTCGAACGACTTGGTCAGCGAGTCGAAAGCGCCCACGCCGGGCTCTGGTACCGTCTCGATGTTCTGCAGGATCTGGAGCGCCTTGTGGTGATCCGTGGTCCACCGTTCCGCGTCCCCCGGTCTCGGGAGACACGCGTGGACGAGTCGGTCCAGTTTCTGGGCGCGCGGGGCCGGGTCGAGGCGATAGGACCGGATCATTTCGTCGAACCGCTCGACACACGCGCGGAACTCGGCGGAGTTCTCCGTGATGTCGACCAGACGGTGGGGCAGTTGGAACTCCTCCCGGCCGTCGTTGTACAAAGAAGCCCTCTGGACTTTCATGATCCCGGCGACGTGCGACCACTCGTGGGAGAAGCAGGTCGCTCGAAACATCTCGTGGAGACTCGCGGGGTCCAGGTACTCGGCGATGGAGTCCCACGCCCGGACGGACGTCAAATCGGCCATCACGACGACCCTATGATGGCGTTCTCGATCGTGATGAACGACCCGTGCTCCTGCTCGCTGGACGCCTCCGAATCCGTGTCCTCCACGCTCTCGCTCTCTTCCTCGTTGTTGCGGAGAGACACGTTCTGATAGTCTTCCCCGTTCTCGCACAGGTCCCACCGCGTTTTGTTGTTTTCGTTGCCCGTCGGCCAACCGTCTCCGAACGTGTTGCGGATGTTCAGTACGAACTGGCGAATCGGGTACTGACCGTACGGGCATCTCATCTCATGCTGAGACATCGCCACCGCCGTGTCGACGTGGTCGCACCCCATCCCATCGAAGAAGTAACGGCAAGGGAAATGAGAGCAGTTCTCTTTGTGTGACGTCAGCTCCTGCCGCACGAACTTCTCCGTGCATCCGTGGCAGTGGTTGGGACACTCCAGGAGCTCAAGAGGACAGCCCCCGTTCTTCTTATGCTTCATCACTTCGTCGACGCTCCCCTCGAACCGACACCCCCTCCCGAAGTTGGGACACTTGCGCCGGATGAGCTCCGTGATCCGCCCGACTTTCACGAGGTGCTGCTTCTTGTAGCGATGCCACGGGCTCCTGCATAGGATGCAGCGGCCGCTTACGTGCGCCTCCGGCCCCTTGCGATCCTTCTGCCGCCTTTTGAGCTGCTTGAAGCAAGGAGTGTCGCACACGAGAGCCTCGCACTTGCCGCCCTGCACGCGGGTCTGGCAACACAATACCACCGGGTTGTGGAGGATCCCCAGGCACACCTGACATTGGAATTCGTCCGCCTGGACCTGGAAAGTCCTCGACCCTTCCGCGCAATCCATGGGTGGTTCTACAAATGCTCGGGAAATTTGTGAGTGATATATGAACGAAACAAGGCTTTATTCATATGGTGTTCGATTCGATCATGGACAGAATGTGGCACCCGCTCCACAACAACATCGCGGTGCTTTTTTGGATGGAAGACGCGGTCGCGCGTCCCGAACTCGCGTGGATAGACGCGTATGGAAGCTACTTGTGCGATGACGTGCCGACGCACGGCGTGGACATATTCGCCAGAGAGGTCAGAGATCAGGACTCGTCATCGGACTCGGGCGCGTCCGCCCCTTCCTCCTCCGAGTCGACCTGAACCGCCTTCTTCGCCTTTCTCCGCAACGTCGCGCGCTCCTCTTCCGCGTCCGGACTCGCGATGGCCTCCCAGCACTTCATCGCGGCCTCCGTGTCGCCCCCGTGGTACCTCAGCAGCCTGTCTCGCATCTCCGCCTTCGTGGGGGGCTTCCCCTTCTTTGTCTTCTTCACGTACAGCTTGTCCCCCGTATTGGGAACGGTGCACACGTCCACGCCCGCCGTGACCATGTTCTTCAGGATCAGCTCGCACAGATCTTTCTTGCGCTTCTTGACGGGCAGCAGGTTCCTGGACGCGGACTTGATGGCGTCGTCCACCTCCACGAATTCGCTCGTGAGATCTCTCATTTCCACTTTCCACTTCTCCAACTCCACAACGCCTTCCATCTTTTCCGACTCCCGTTGTGGTTACCCGTCAAATTTTGTTTCCTTTTTTGAACGAGCCAGTTTACAGCGTGCCGACTTGCGACTGGCCGGGGATGCCCGTCATGCCCGCGGACGTCTTGGCCGTCGACTCGCCCACCATGCCCAAAGATCCGGACGACGCGACGGGCATGCTGAACACGCCGGGCTCGTTGCCGAACACGGGCTGCTCGAACAGGTCGCTGCCGAACGTGCGGCCATTCGTCAAGGCGGGGTTCGAGGAGTTGGGGGCCAGACACGAGCCGCCCGAGCAGGAGCTGGCATTCGAGTAGACGCCCTTGGTGGACACGTTGATGGCGAAAGCGTCCGGGGCCGCGGGGATCAGGTACTTGGGCCGCAGGAAGTTGATGCCCTCGGCGATCTCCCAGCTCGTGGGGTCCGACACGAGCCCCACGGCGATCTGGTTCTGCTCCAGCTGAGCGAGCGTCACGGTCGCGTTGTCAACGGGCTGTGCGAACTCGAACGCTTCGTCGAACTGCCGGTTCATGTCCTGAAACCCGGTGCCTTGCTGGAAAAGCCCGGGCTTCACGCGGGTGGACAGACCGAACGACATGTCGTTGGCGTCGTCGAACGGCAGATAATACTGTTCCGTCCCCACCTGATTCGTCGAGCTCGAGAGGATCGCCTCCATCTTGGGGTCGCCGCACAGAGATGGGAACTCCGTGGGCCTGCTGGCGGCGCCCAGGTAGTCCTGAGATTTGTTCGTGATCTTTGTACAATAAGCCATCGGATCGATATATTATTCCTAAGAGAATATTTATCTCGCGAACTTCACATACTTGTAAAGAGACATGTCCCATCCGATCTTTTGCAACATCTCCTCGTCGACGGCGTCCAACACGATCTCCGGATAGCTAGAACCGCCTTTATGAGGTCTTGACGGGCGCGAACGAGAAGTCCCGGGCTCGCACGTAGGATACCGGCCGTGGTGGTGTCTGAAATTGATGGCATTGACGCACTTGAGCAAACAATTGATCTGTCGCAAGTACAACTCAGCAGTGTCGGCATCAATCTCGCTTTTGTGCGATTCCCAATATTCTTTCCCGTAATCCCACAGGAGTTCCTCGCCCGGTAAAATGTGCGTTATCGCCACCAGGCCGCTGTTTAGAACCACGCAATTCTTGCGTCCGACACCGCCTCGAGGGTCGTTCGCCATGTGGGCATATAATGCGGGGTAGTCGAATCTAGATCGTCCGTTCGGTGGACGCAGGCCATGCGGACCGTCCGGCAGACGACCTGCCCCTCGCGGTCCTGCTGTGAACTGAGCAGTACTTGTTGGGAGTCCTCCGCTTACAGAATCTCCCGTTTTTCAACTGGTATTCGCATTGGTGAGTGGACATCCGAGTTTATAAATTATCACGATATAATTTATCGATATGAACTCCGCTCTCCAATCGTGCCCGTTGAAGATTCACCAATTAATCCGGCTCCAAACGAACGCAAATCCTGGTCACGGGGACGAACGCGGAACGAGACACCGTTTTCGAGTTGTCCCAGCCGGTGAGAAACGTCCAATCCTGTCGTCTGGTATGGGCCCAGATCCCGCCGACCGCCAACGGGTCGGCGGCCGTCAGCGTCCACCTCGGACGGGACCCGCTGACAAAAGTGTTCACCGCCGTCCCCGCGTCCGGATCCACGATGAACGCGAACCACTTCCACGCAGGCAGGCCCCACTTCTTCGTGGTGCCCAACGGCGTCGAGATCTACACCCCTGCCAGGGAGATCGACGACGCCATCATCTTCACCCCCGAACTAAACGGAGTCACGTCCGTCCGCGTGGAGATCTTCGACCTTCCATCCGCCTCGAACGAGCTCCTCGACCTCGGGGGAAACAAATTCACTCTCCTGCTCGAGCTCGTCACCGCGCACGCTTGAGCCGACGGCGAGGCACGGGATGCGATCAACGACGTGTTTCATCCAACACCTATTCAACAACGGGCGATGGATTCTAGCCAACCACGCGACGAAAGCGGCAACGAGGACGAGAATCGCGATCACGAGCATGGTCCCATAATAGACTCACGAATCTAGTTGCGCTTGTTGAGCGTGACCTTCCCCTTCATGAGAGCCTCGAACTGCATCCCCACGACTTCCGCGGGGTCGCCGTTTGAATCCCTGAGGCTTCGGGGGGCGGGTCTGGGACGCCACGGGGCGATCGCGGTAGGTCCGCGACCTCATCATTTTGTACAACTCTTTCGTCGCCTCGTTCACCCTGTTGATCTCGTCCTCCTGGTCCTTCAGGATCGGGCTGATGATCACGGGGCCTGACGCGGGCGGCGCGGGTTTGGAAGGAGCGACGGCGGCCGGCTTGCTGCGGAAGAAATCCATACGTCTTCTTTACACGTAGATAAAAACTACCGCAACTCCAATGCTCGTACGGCGTCGTTTACCCGCTGGTGTGTGATGTTATAGGGTGTGCTCCCATAGGGCGTGCTCCGAAGTTCGACCTCTTCATCCGTTTGCGGGATATCATCGAGCGATCTCCAAGGCGGCCTTCTCCGAGGTGGCTCGTATTCTCCAAAATCGGTAGTCGCGATCAAGCCCGTTTTATGATCGTGTAAGTAATCCCCTCCATAGAGAAGGTTCGAGTGGCGTTGAAAAAACGGACCGTGATGATCGTATGCACGCTCAGTAATAAAGTTACCTTCATCGTCATATAAGAACTCGTCGTGAACTGCATGAAGCATTTCGTGCGCAAGGAGTCGCAATATGAACTCCAATTATCCCGACTTGACTGCGACACCTTCATGTATATGAGTCAACGGACGTGCGCGAAACCGATCATAGAGATTGGCGCTCGCGATATCAGATAGGCGTCCTTCCTCCGCATGAACCCCGCAGCGGGCGTGACCATGTCCCATGTGAACCCCATGGCAGGTGGCCAACTACGACACCGTGTACGGTTCCGTCGGCGCCACCGTCAAGCCGGAGCTGAACACGGCCGGCGTCAGTCCCGACGTGAACAAGATCCGTCAGATCATCCGGTCCAACTTCATCGCCGGCCGCGTGGGTAACGAGATGTCGCAGGTGATCGCGGAGACGGGCAACCAACAGTGGGTCAACCACGTGATCGAGAACGCCTTCTACAGCGACAAGATCACCAACCTGACCACCACCGTCACTCCCCCGTCCGGACTCACGGACGGGACCCTCACCATCCAGTTCGAGATCGCGGACTACAACCTCCTCGTCGGCGGGGTGAGGGTCTTCAAGCTCTTGGACAGCATGATTTCCAAGGCCGACAAGTTCACCTTCAATCGCACCGTGATCACGCCCAACGACCGGGCGGCGTGGATCGCGAACCCCCCGAATTTCACCCCTAAGCTCCTCCTGCGGTACGTCTTTTTGGACGACGCCGAGCGCCAGGACTTCGCCAACGGGGAGTTCGAGTTCCTGATCACGGAGAACCAGCTCCACCAGCACTTCGTGTCCGAGGGGACGGAGCAGGTCTCCATCGACCTCAAGTTCAACCACCCGTGCAAGGAGCTGATCTTCTTCTACAGGGCGGACGACTGGTCCGGCCCTGAGGAGACCGCGAAGGGCTACTACAAGGGCTACTGGATGTTCAAGAATCCCAAGTCCGCCTTTGGAGACGGCCACCTCTTCACGAGCTGCAACTTGTCTCTGAACTCGCAGAACCTCTACGGCGACGGCCGCGACCCCGTATATTTCTCGTACGTCACCCCCATCCAGTTCCATAAGCGGGTGGACAGGGACCACAACCTGTACGTGATCCCGTTCGGCCTGAACCCCGGCAACTGGGACCCGTCCGGCACCGTCAACATGTCCCGCCTTGATGACGTCAAGCTGATCCTGCGCGGTCTGAACCGTTGTCCGGCGGGCACGATCAACGTGTATGCCCGCAACTTCAATATCTTGAAGATCAAGAACGGGATGGGTGGCAAGCGCTACGCCTCGTAAACGGGTGTGTGCAAAAGATTATAGCATCGATTTTAATAAGACATGTCCGTTCCGAAGTGTTGCGCCAAGACGGCGATGGGCGTGAAATGCAAGAATAAGAGGAAGTCCGGCTCGCAGAAGTGCGCCGTGCACTCGCGCAAAAGCTGTGCCGGTCACCGAGTGCGAGCGGGCGAAAATAAACGAAAGCACGCGGAGATGGCGACGGGTGTCAAGATCGAGGGCGCGACCCCGAAGGACATGGCCCGTCTCGCGTTTCTCTCTCGATACCCGGATCAGACAGGGACCGTCGTCCAGACCGAACCTAAGAAGTCGAATAAATGATCGCCGCGTCGGGCTATACCGCGACAAAAAAAATGTCGATAACTACTAGTATATCGTTCGCAACATGTCTTCGTCCGCAGCTATTATGGCCCTTCGGAGCAAGGGCAGTCAAGACGTGTCTCTGATCGTGGATCCGGACATCACGTTCTGGCGGGTCATGTGGAGTCGACACACGAACTACGCGATCGAGGACTCCGAGGTGACGCAGACCGCGGGTGTCGTGGGCTACGGCTCGTCGGTCGAGTTCAAGATCCCGCGGTCGGGTGATCTCCTGCACAAGGTCATGATCTACCTCGAGATGCCCGAGTTTCCGAACCTCGCTTTCTCCCCGTTCGCGAAGGACTTCGCGAGGATCCTGATCGAGCAGGTCGAGTACAGCATCGGAGGGTTCGTGATCGAGAAGTTTACCGGAGACTTCCTGCACGTCAACGACAAGCTGTCCAAGCAGGGGTTCGAGAGCGTGGTCGATAACATGCCCGTGAACCACGGTGGCAGCGTCCACATCGACCAGAAGGGCAAGATAGTCTCGTATTGCAACGGCACGACTCCCCAGCACATCTACGTGCCCGTGGAGTTCACCTTCTCCAACGACCCCGGCCTCTCGCTCCCCATGATCGCCATCCAGCACCACGACGTCGTGATCAAGATCACGTTCGCGAAGGCGGCCAACATCTTCACGCATTACGCGAACGATTTCCCCATTGACACCAGCGGGACTCCCGTGGACTACGGCGCGGCCCGATACGTCGCCACGGACCCCGATACGGCGGAGACGGGGCTGTGGACTCTGGCCGGCTCGCCCAACAACACGGGCAGCAACCAGCCGACCGCCACCGACCCCAAGGTGACCGTCTATAACGGGTACATCGTCGGTTCTCAATACCTGAGCAATTCGAGTGGCGCCACGGCGTATTACGGCGCCACCGCCAACCACGCGCGCGTCGACTTGTCCGATGCCGGGTTCGCCGGGGGGCTGGCAACCGCCACGGTCGCGGTCGACTACTACCACTCCGGCGCCGGTTTCGGCGATAACAGGGACAACGCCACCATTTTCTACTACGGCAACGGGACGGAGGGGTTCGGCCTCTTCCACACGAACGGCGGGCTGCTGAAGCTTAAGGTGACGAGCGGAAGCGCGGACAATATCATGTCCGTCACGGGGGCCGTGGTCGGTGACGGCAAGTGGCATAACCTCATCCTGACGAGGGTGGCGGCCGCCGCGAACAGCGCCCGGTGGAAGCTCTGGGTGGACGGCGTGGAGCACAGTTCCGTGATCGCCTCCTTGGCGGACGCGAAGGACCCGAACGTCGCGTCGAAGATCCTGTATCTCGGCACGAACCCGACTCAGGCGACGCATACCGGCGACACGTCCCGTTGGAGGGATCTCCGCACCTATAGCGCCCAGCTGACCGCGAACGACCGCGGGGCGATCCAGGATACCGCGGGGTCCCCGTCTCAGATGACGGTCGTCCGTCAGATCTGGAGCTTGCAGCCGGATACCGTATTCGCGATCTACAAGGGGTCCGAGACCAGGAGGGTGTACACCGGCAGTTTCTGGGCCAACAAGTGGGACAACGAGGGTCTGAGCCGGTTCAGCGTCGTCACCTGGACGACCGGCGCAGGCGGCATCTTGACGTTCGCCAAGGTGAAGATCGGCGGGCTCGGTTTCCTCGGTTCGGAGGATTGGTTCATGGACATGACCGCGTCCCAGATCCCGAACGCCGTCAATTACCTCCCTGGCACCTATCGTCCGTACGTGCACCCGCGGGAGTCGTGGATCCTGAACCCTCCCAAGTTCAACGTGAAGGTCCTCGTCCGCATGTTCTATCTGGATGACGTCGAGAGGAAGCAGTTGGCGCTGATGACGCACGAGTTCCTGATCACAGAGACCCAGATGATGCAGCAGCACGTGGGGGGGAGGACGAGCTGTCGATCGATCTGAAGTTCAACCACCCCGTGAAGGAGCTGATGTTCTGGTTCAAGCCGACGGACCTGTCGTTCGTCTCCAGCAAGTTCAGGTCGGACGCCGAATTCTCCTACAACGGGTACTGGAAGTTCTATAACGACAACAGCAAGTTTGGCGACGGACACCTGTTCGAGACGTGCAATCTGTCTCTCAACTCCCAGCTGATGTTCGGGGAGGGTCGCGATCCGATCTACTTCTCGTATCAGCTTCCGGCGGACTTCCACACGCGCGTGGAAAAGAACTCCAGGGTGTACGTGATTCCGTTCGCTCTGTTCCCGGAGTCGTGGCGCCCCTCAGGCTCCGTGAACATGTCAAGGCTCGATACCGTCAAGCTCATCCTCAAGGGGCTGGGCAAGACGGGAGGAATCCCCCAGGGCACCGTGGACGTGTACGCCAGGAGCTTCAATCTGCTCAAGATCCAGTCGGGCATGGGCGGCAAGCGGTTCGCGTCGTAATCGCCCTGTACTTGACACCGTGGCGTGTCACAAAACGCCCAATAACACGTGTTATAGTCCGCGAGTCCGCGCCGTCGGTCTAACTATTGGGCTCATTGAGTGGACATCAAACGCACACGAAAAATGGATTCTTCATTATAAAATAAAAACGGTTTTAACAAAGTAAATTCGTTTAGTAGCGGAGGAAGGGGATGTCGTTCACGTATCCGGAGCCGTCTTCCTTCAAGACCGCCATATCCATGTAAAAGGGAGTGTTAGAACTCGAAAGAATCTTCCTGGAGCGACCCAGGAAACCGCAGATCATCTTGTGATACTTCCAGTGGCGCCTCTGGCACTCCGCGGAGTGGTAGCGCGCGTCCGTGCACCTGGAGCACTTGAACTTCACGACGGCCCCCTCCTGGTCGCAATTCACGCCAGAGCACAACCCGCGCGCGCTCTTGTATTTTGGTGCCGACTCGCCGGGCTCGCGACCCTCGCGCGTGACCGTGGCCATGGGACATGGCGCTGTGACCCATGCGCCTGACCCTCGTGCGTGTGCTCTGCGAGTGAGGGACGATTTCCCCTCCGATAAGGAGAAGGCCTCGAGGGCGGCGGAGGAGGAGATATTCGCGGCCAGGGTCGACTCGGTCGCCGACGAGCGCCCGTGGACCTGGTGCAACTGTTTCTGGGGGGGCGAGGCGTGGTTCAACGACCCCGAACAGGTCCCCGGCCTGTGCACCTGCGGTGCCGCCCCTCCCCCTTGCACCCCCATGGAGATCGCGGTGTAGTGCAGTGCAGCCACGGTCTACCTTTTATATAAATTTCGTATATTCTAATCCAATGTTTATGTTGTAATAAACACGCAATGAGAACCCAACAGTGCAAAGTGTTCACGAAACGCGGCCCGCGGTGTTCTAACAGAGCGAAAAGGGGTGGGACGTGCGGCATCCACCGAAAGACGAAACACAGAGTCAGGGCGGGGGACGTGGATATGGGAGACACGACAGAGCCCCCGGGCGACTTCCCCCCGGGGTGGCACGACGGGAATTGGATGCAGGAGAGACGCGTGGCGCAGGGGCGGATGGCAGAAGACATGAGGGCGCTGGCGGACAAAGGCGGGGATCGCTCCATGGACGCCACGGATATGGTGGAAAGGACCCAGCAAATGAAGGACCGTCAACCCGAATTGTACGAAGAGATGAGGAGCACCATGCGCGATTTTTCCGGGCAGATAGCTCGGTTACAGGAGGAAAGGGACGAATTGCGAGCACAATACCCCGAATCCAGGGAGAAGATAGACGCGTGGTTCGAGTTCAATCGACACAACGCGGAACTGGATCGTCATAACAGGATCATGCGTATCCGATCGCAGGTTCGCACCGACAACTCGCAACCTTCGAAAAGAACGAGGAGGTAGAACTAAAACGCGCCTCGTGGACCGGGAAAGCGCGTGACACGTGGCAGGAGACGCTGCGCCCCCCCACCGCTCCGCGGCCCGGCCCTGCGGCCCCCGATAGCCCCGATAGCCCCGATAGCCCCAATAGCCCCGATGGCCCCAATAGCCCCGGCCACCCCAATAGCCCCAATAGCCCCAATAGCCCCGATGGCCCCAATAGCCCCGATAGCCCCAATAGCCCCAATAGCCCCGATGGCCCCAATAACCCCAATAGCCCCAATAGCCCCAATAACCCCAATAACCCCAATAGCCCCAATAGCCCCAATAACCCCAATAGCCCCAATAGCCCCAATAGCCCAATAACCCCGATAGCCCCGCCCGCCACCCCCCAGAAAAAACACGCTTATAAGGGGAAAAAAACGATGGATTGCCATCGCCTGCGGGCGGAGGGATCGCGTGGAGTGGCTACCCTTGACTGGGAAGATGACAGAACCGCGGACCCGAGGCTCGCAGCTGACGGGGCGGACAGGCGTGGAGTCGCTACCCTTGACTGGGAAGATGACCGAGAAACGCGGGTTCGAACCACCACACCTTTTGCTTTTTTGTTTCTTTCCTCCCACCGAGTCTAAGGGCCCTTTTGCCCCCACGCCCCCCACGGCCCCCACGGCCCCCACGGCCCGCCCACGGCACCCACGCGGGCCGACAGAGGGCCGACAACACACGCGGCCCACGGGAGGGAATGGGGGCACACGCGCCCCGAGGGGGGAATGGGGTCACACGCGGGCCGAGGGGGGAATGGGGTCACCCTCGTGAAACGTAGAGGTTAGCTTTTGACAACCAAGTATGCAGCAGGTAGCTAGCAGGCAGACCCCTGAGATCAGGGTCCTTTTCTACAGCCAACCTATAATTCTTGCAATCAGTGGCATAGTCTTGCAATTGTTGACCTGGTAAGCATTCAGGCTGTTGAAACCACGGATGGATTCAAACTGTGTCCTATCCACCAGCAAGTGCTCATCCATGAAGGCTGGCCACAATGCAATTGCTAGGTTAGGTGTCCCAGCCTTTTCTTGGTAGATCTGGACCAAGGTTTTGATGGCTGGGGCTGACCTATGGATGGTGGTGGATGCACCCAAGGCACTGAACCAGTTCTGGACATTCAGAGACTCAAAACAGTAGTTCAGGCTAAACAAAAATTCCTTGGCCTGTTCCTGGGTGTAACCCTCAGGTAAGCCAGGGATTTCTATTTTAGATTCTTTTTGTTTTGGGTTAAACGTACCTTTGACCGGGTCCTTCTTTTCAGCCAAGAAAGTCTTGACTGCTTGTTGAAGATCAGCCTCCTCCATGTTCGCCCTGCCCCTTTCCAGCTGGGAGATACTGGCCAGGAGGCCATCCAGCTGGGTGCGCGACAGGTCGTCCATGGGGTTGGTGGCCATGGTCTTGAGCTGTGCCGTGAGTATGGCAAGCAGCTCTTGTACGTCCCCCTTAAGGGTTGGGTCCACTGGGGTCCCTGTTGCCACCCCCTTGCCCTTATCTGACTGCCCTGGTGTGGGTGCAGTCTGCTGGGCCTGCGCAGAAGGTGTTTGTGTTCCAGCTTGCTGTGCTAGTGCAGTGGCTGGTGGTGTTCCAGCTTCAGGCGGAGGGTCTTGTTCCCCTTGCCTTACTCCACTGCTGCTAGGAAAACCCTTGGCCTGGCCGAGCCGCTGCAGCTCCGCTGCTTGGGCTGCCAGGCCGCCCTCACGGGCTATCATGGCCTCTAGGAGTCTATTCTCCACCACCTTGCGGCGGTGGAGCTCCTGGGCATCCGGGTCACTTGGGGGTTTGCTGGGGGAGCTGGGGACAGTGCCCTGGCTCTTGCCCTGCAGCACCCTTGGTGACACGGCCCCTCCAACCACCCTTTGGCTCAAATCAGTGCCAGGGGTGGGGAGGGTATGTGCAGGGAGTGCAGGCGTTTCTGCTGCCTGCATCTTCTCCTGCAGCTTGGTCAGCTGCAGCAGGAGGGAATTGAGTTGGTCCGCTGTTAGCGTGACCCCCTCGTCCCTCTGTGCAACAACCAGCTCATTGAAGAGGCGCTCATGGAGCACCTCTCCAGCTTGCATGGCAGCCAGCTGCTTTTCAGCAGTCATGTTGCGGGCCGCTGTCTTTTTGCGGTCCCGCTCTTGCTGTGCAAGACGGCGTGCCTCTACAAACTGGGCGGCGGCCTGTTCGACCGCCTGATTGAGTGGATTCATCTCAATCTCCCCATCAGAAACCCCTGGGGAGAGGGTGACCTCGTCATCAGACAGCTGAATGCTGCCGATCGATGACGGGTCCTGGGACCTTCTTGGTCCGCATTTTGAACATGTATGCGTCCCTCTTCAGCTTCCTCTCGTACCCCCCCGCTTTCTGAGCGGATGAGGGGACGATCGGCACCCCCGCTTGTTCTCCACCGCTTTTGGCTATTCCGCCCTCCTCCTGAGGAGGTTGGGACGGTGCCTTAGCGGGGAGGTCAGCGGGGCTTGCCTGAGGGGTGGGGGACCGCATACTGCTTACGGATTTTTGCGAGCTAGCTGGGCTAGAAAAAACAGATTTTTCGGCCTGTTCGGCCAAGGAGGTTACCTGTTTTTGCTGGGCTGCCAGCTGCCGCTCTTGGGCGGCTGCCTTGACGCTTTGCTGAGCTATCGCTGTCGCTAGCTGCCTAGCCACTAGCTGTTCCTGCTCTGCCTGCACCCTTCTTGCTTTTTTAATTTTCTTTGCCGCAGCCTTCTCCTCTACTGTTGGCACCGTCTGCCAGCCAGCATCATCTATCCGCTTCTTTTTAAATTTCAGGCCTGGCATAATAGGATCTCCCATGATTTTGTCTATGGTAAACGACTTTAATTCAAGTTAATAAACGAATGGACCTCTCAATGCTCAATGGCCTAACGCATGTGTTTATTACAATAAATCACAAGCCCCGCACACAACGTGCACAAGGGCATTTAGCATTCTCGACAAGCAACGCCCTGCCCGGCTGCCACTTCTGGAGCAGCCGACAGTGGCCGTTGGGCTCTGTGGTGCAGCTTGAGTGGCGCGACGCCACTGCTAGACTCTCAGGACCCTCGTCCAACATCCGACACCTCAATGCCAGTCCTGAGTGGGTACTGGCGACGCTGTACCGCCAATCCTACTTGGGTACTGGCGTCCGTCACCAGGACTCGGCTATCTAATAGTCTAGCCTGCCGAATCACATATAGCCGGGACTTCTGACCCAGCCTACACGTGCGAAACCCCAGATAGCACATTGCTATCTGGTACTTAGCCTATGTCCACGACTAGAGGCTAACTGCTGGCGAGCCATGTATGCGCCCCCCCGGCGCTGAGCGTAGCGCAGGGAGTCCCTATGCTGAGCAATGAACAAGTTGTTCATCGCGATGGGCATGACCTTCTTAAAAGTCTCTGCCCTGGCCAGCACCTCAACCAAAAATTGCTGAGCTTTGTCGAAGGCCATTGGTTCGGGGTGCGCAACCTGTGCCTCCGTATAGGTAACAGTAGGCAAAAGAGGATTACGCCCGAACAGAAGGAAATACGGGGAGAAGGTAGCGAGAGACTCCGGCTGGGGAGACATGCGATAACCCATGGCAATCCATGCCAACTCGCGATCCCACCTGGCCGACTCCGGCACCTGCAGGCTCCACTTGCGCAGCGCCTGCTTAACGGTCTGCACCAATCTCTCAGCCAAACCATTGGCCTGAGGATGCTCCCGAGAAGTGCGACGGTGATCAATAATAAGACATCCATCCAGCAACTCCTGGAACTCACCCCTGAGCTCACCACCCTGGTCCGTGACTACCTCCGCGGGAGCCCCAAACCTGGTTATGATGTCCGCAAAGTGCTTTGCTGTGGTAGCGGCATGCTTGTCAGCAATGGGGATCAACTCAACCCATTTGCTAAAGCTCTCCACGCATACCATGACATAGAGGTTGCCGTCAGGGCTCTCCTGAAACGGCCCGCACAGATCGACGTGCCAGCGATAAAACAAGCCCTTGATGGGAAGCGACATCAGCTCCTTGGCACCATGATCTGCGCTAAAGTTAGCCTTGGTTCGAGCACACGGGACACAGCTGGCCACGACCTGGGCCACCGTGTGTCGCATGTTATTCCACCAATAGCTGGTCCGTACGAGGCTGAGCGTGCGATTGCCACCCAAGTGACCATACCGCTCGTGGTACGCCTGCACTACAGCAGCGCGCTTGTCAGGCGGTGGGACGACCACCCTACGCTTGAGCAACAGCTTGTACAAAAACCCATCTTCCCATGCAACCATAGGTTGCAGCCCTGTGCTGCACCCTGTTCAACTCTGTCGCCTTCTGAGCGGGAGTCCAATCGACTGGAGTAGGAGTCAAGACAGCACCCTGCACTTGCTCCAAAACTCGACCATCTAGCCAGATATCAGCGGTGTAGCAATCAGCAAGAGAGCTACGCGCTAAGAGAGCCTGCACAGCGATCAGCTGCTGCAGAGAAGGATCAATGTCAAAGGACAGAGACCTGCCCTCTTCCATAGGGCACACAGCTTTGGATGGCGTGAATGGCGACGGCCGCACTCGGGTCGTCGCTGGTGCCGAAGTCCGCCACAGAGTACTCGACTGACACTGCGCCACCACGCATCTTCCTCATCGTTGGCCGCATACCCAGCAGCGTTCACAAAGACCACAGAACCAGACGAGCCCTCGGCACCCATGGCCTGGGCTCCAGTGTGGTCAACAGTGGTACGCATGGCGTATCGGGATAGCACATCGGCGTTGACATGGTCCTTGCCGGCCCGATGCGCAATGGTCATGTGGTACCCCTGGATATTGTAATCATGGCCCATCGGGCGAGCTTACCCGTCAGGTTGGTGTTGGTCATCAGCCACTGAAGCGGCTGGTGGTCTGTCACCAGAGTAAACACGCGCCCAAATAAATACGGGCGAAAGTGCTTGATGGCCCACACCACAGCCAGTGCCTCCCCCTCATAGGAAGAATACCGGCTCTCCGCTGCGTTGTTGCTGCGACTAGCATAAGGAATAACGTGCTCGCGCCCATCACCATCCTTTTGCGCCAAGACCGCACCCAGTCCTACCTTGGACCAGTCGGTATACAACACAAATGGCAAAGCATAGTCAGGGGCGCGCAGAATCGGTGCCGACGTGAGCTCCTGCTTAATCGTCTCGATGGCGCGTCAGTGCTGTGCGGGTCCCCATGCGCACGCCCACACGCACCCCTTCTTGAGTAACTCGGTCAAGGGCTTCACCTTGCTGCTGAAGTTCTAAATGTAACCTCGGTAATAGCCAGCCAAACCCAAATACGCCCGCACCCCCATGATACATCCGTGGGAACCGGGCGGCCTGCGCAATGGATTCGACCTTGGCAGCATCAGGCGTCCGGCCACCCGGCACAATCTGATGACCAAGAAATGAGAGGGTCCGCTGTGCGAACTTACACTCCTCAGGGTGCAGCCGCATATTATGCTCCTCGAGAGCCAGGAGAACCTGCTCTAAGTGCGCCACTGAGGTGCTCCTCAAATGTCGCGCTAAAGACGATTACATCATCTGACAATGTAACAAGCGCGGCGAAAGGAAGTCTGACCTGCAAGCACTTTGTCCATAGCTCGTTGGAAAACAGCACTAGCGTTGCGGTGCCCAAATGGCATGCGCACCCACTCATACAAATTGCCGCCCCCCCAGAATGCAAGCTTCCGCTGATCCTCCGGCGCAACTGCGATCTGATGAAAGCCGCTACGCAGTGTTACGTCCCAGCCCAGACACCTCTAGCCTGAGCTACGTAGCGAAAGATCTACCATGCCGGAATTAGGAAGATTCAAGGTGGCCTAATGCAGATTGCGCTTCACGACTGGGGTCGTGAGATATCTGGCACCGCGACTTGATGCCAAGCTAATTAATACACACTTATAATGGCTAGCAATACCAATTACAAATGGATAGTTGCCCCAGGTTTAATGTGTAGGCGTATTCGCACTTATCATTCATCAAACCAAGAGGACGAGACTCTCGTCCTCGGACCAATTTCACCCAGGTCTGCCACTACGCTGGCAAGGGGCGCCGACATGGCGCCGACCTTCCAAAGCATGCAGTCCACACAAGATCCTCGGGTCGACATCGACCCTCGCCTACAGAATCCACGCATGAGTACAATATCTCAACTAGCTATAAAGTACGCAGCGCGGCGCGACTGCACCGGCCCTAGAAGATACACGCATACAACAACCTAGGCCCAAAATAACTGGTCCGAATCACCCAAACTGTCATAGTTCCATACAAAAGTCCTGACCAAGGGACAATTCCCAAATTAAGTCCCGAAATGAGTCCCAAAGTCCTACGGACCATGACAACAAGTCAAACTACATAATTTATTCCATTGTTACGTCCGTCCAAAAGGGCTGGGACGTAACACTCCTCCCCCCCCACGGGGGTCGGTAGTCCCTACCGTACAAGAGATAGAAAGGAAACAAGTAAGCTACGCTACTATGAGAGTACTATGTCCCAACCCCGGTTCACCCGCGGGTTAGTAATACCAATTCCTCTAGAGGTTGATACACAGGACCAACCCTGACGTAGTAGCATGAAACAGGATGACAGGATAATTCCGCTATCCGTCATAAAACTCTCACAACCATCTCAGCGACCGCCGTTGTTGGCGCGCCGATCCACTGGAGCCATCTTAGGGGGCGCCACCGCGTGCCCTATCCCATCCACATAATAATGCACAGTCCATGTAATCGCGCGCAACCAGTACCGAGGTCCTGAGCAGCCTCAAACTTGATGAAATGTTGACCATAGGGGTACTATGTCCCAGCCCTTGTGCACCAACGGGCCAGTGAAACCAGGTCCCCCCAGACTTGCCACGCAAGGGCAACTCTTTATATAGCCAATCGGGCCTGTCAGCAAGAGGGAATATTTTTCCTGCATACAACTTGATGATCCGGCCGACGAGGTGGCCAGTCATGTATCCCGTCCAGCCGAAACCCAGCCTTACAGCGCGACTGATGCGCGTAATCACATGACGATTAAGAAGTACTACTAGCGTCGACGACGGTGAGGCACAGCATGCAGTGCAGGCCCCATGCTCAGAAGCGAGGGCGTGCACCAGAAGAATCTGATCCATCGCCTCACTACCGACAGTTGTACGCGTCCTCTCAAATACAGGCGCGCCGTGAGCCAACCGACCATGCAACGTGGCCGTCCCTGGCCGCCGCTGGAGTGGCTGTATAGAGGGGGGAAGCCCTAGCGTGGCCGCTAGAGTGCGCCTCCCCTGCATCTGCGAACGCATGCAGGTGCCCGCAAGGCCCTAGTGTGTCCACTAGAGTGCGCCCCGCCGTCTCTATCCAGCGCAGGAAACAGTCAAAGTCGATCAACACCGGAAACTTGGATAATATGGCACGTTAAGTGCCCAAAACTAGCAGGGCCCCAGCGTATCCACTGGAGTGCGCCCTGCCAACTCCTCCACGAAGCTGCAGTAGTAAGTTAGGCACAACACCACTCCGGCCGACGTGCATAGACCGGAGCAGTCGCCGGTCCCCGCATTCCTTACTGCCAATGTGCCTGAACTCCACCGCAAGCGGGGGAAAACTCCTCAGCTCGCAGTCACACCCTCCGTGTGTAACGAACCCATCCGGGTCGTGCGAAAGATCCTATGTTAGGGTGGTTAATATGGAAATCTGGGTCAACCGCTCACCACTCTCCGGGAGTGGTATTAACGGAGCAGTTGCGGCATTTACACTGCTACGGCTCACGGTGATTAATATTGCATTAATCTACACAACCCACATTCAGGATAGAGCCACCAAATGCAGTTGGAATTATGCCCCAGGTTCAGACAGGTGATAACACACACTTTATTCCGAACCAAGAGGACGAGACTCTCGTCCTCGGACCAATTTCACCTAGGTCTGCCACCAAGCTGGCAAGGGGCGCCGACATGGCGCCGACCTTCCAGCGAATTCCAAAGCATGCAGTCCACACAAGATCCTCGGGTCGACATCGACCCCCGCCAGCTGGCTACAGAATCCACGCATGAGTACAATATCTCAACCAGCTGTAAAGTACGCAGCGCGGCGCGAATGCACCGGCCTACTAGCTCTAGAAGATCTCGAACATCAACCTAGGCCCAAAATAACCGGTCCGAATCACACAAACTATCATAGTTCCATACAAAAATCCTGACCAAGGGACAATTCCCAAATTAAGTCCCGAAATGAATCCCAAAGTCCTACGGACTATGACAACAAGCCAAAATACATAATTTATTCCATTGTTGCGCCCGTTCCAAAGGGTCGGGTTCGCAACACTCCTCCCCCTCCCCGGGGGACGGTAGTCCCTACCGTCATGTAGATAAGGCCCAGCAACTAAAGGGAGAAAGCACACAACAAACATGTTACTAACCACACATGGTTACTCTACTTGCCTCGCAGGGCAAAAATTCAGGTTGACCATAGGGGTACTATGTCCCAGCCCATGTTCACCCATCAGACTAGTAAAACCAATTCCCCCAGAACTTGCCACACAAGGACAAGTTTTGACGTAGTCAAATAGTGGAATTCTTCCAACCACACTTCCGACCTTCTTGGTCAGCGGCCGTGGTTTCGCCGGCGATTCGCGGGATCCGGGGCCTTCTCATTTCGTTGTTGGCAGGCCCGCTGGTATGCCCGCTCTCCAATCTCTGTGGCCTGTGGACCACGGGTCCCAGGGTACGCCAAGAGCTCCTCCTCGAACGCCCACTGCTCCGGTCTGCCTGCATCGCGCCGCCCCAAAAGAGAGAGGCGGGTCCACGAGCCGAGAGGCCACATGGCCAAGAAGGCCGCCAGGTACTCCGGAATCGTGAAGAGGAGGGTCTTCGCACCCTTGTCCACCACCCCGCAACGGTGGTCCCGAATGTAAGCCTCTCCCATACCCATCATCACCTCAGACGCTAGGCTCCAATCAATCCAAGTGTTCTCGTCCACGCTCATGTCCAGGAAGTCAGGAGCCGTCGCGTGCAGGAACGCTGGCGCGTCCGGGGCCAGCTTCGGAGGCCCCACCAAACGGGTTTCGCCCGCCACCCGGTAGGTCCAGTTGTCCCCCTCGGGCGCATAGCGCGTCACCCTCCCAACCGTGAAGGGGAGATTTTCCCCAGGGACGAATGGTCGTGGACGTCGGAGGGGAATCCTCGGGTACAGACGTACGCGCAGCAGCTCCAGATAGGCGCCCCGGTCCTTGTAGCACCACGGTCCCGCCGAGAACACCAGGTCATAGTCCGCATACTCCTGTGGTGATCGGGGTTGGACCGGCGCGTCCGCACTCCAATCCACCCCCAATATTTCCATACGAGGACATCTGCCCCCGTGGGCAACTGTGCGGCCGGGTATCGGTCGGAGATAGGCCCCCAATGACCATGGCACATCATGGGGGAGGGGCGGCGGGCCCGGAATCGCTAGCGCAAGCGCCTGGACTTCCGGCATCTGGCCGCGACCCGCTGGGTGAGCGACGTCAGTATCCGTCCGTGTTGACTGCACGAACGAAGGGCCGGAGGCAGCCTTTCCGCTGGCTGTTGACGGTGCGACCTCCGGGGTCGACCGGTGGGCCCGTGCAGTAGAAGTGTCCGCAACAGCCTTGCCACGATCTGCCGAGGGCGCGGCCTCCGGAGCCGACCTTGGCGACTGCGTCGATGAGGGACCGGCTCCTGCCAATCCAACTGTCTTGCTCCGATCAGCCGAAGGTGCGGCCTCCGGGGCCGACCTTGGCGACCGCGACCCTTGATGTCCCGTCGCCCTGTCCCATGTCCGCCGAAAGGACCTTTCCTCCTCACGCGTCTCCGGGCGAACACCCACGCCACGGGAAGGCTCCCTGGAGCGGGACGCGTCCCGTGCGCTGCCGGACCTCCTGTCCTGACCCGGGGGTCGCCGGTCTCCCGAGTTCTCGCGGCGGGCCCCGGCATCGCGCGAGGCGTTGCCGGCTGAGTGGGCAAGTTCCCGGGGCGCAGGGCGCGGCGGGAACAGGTCGTCGTCCTCACTCCAGTCCTCCTCCTCATCGGGGCCCTCCCCGCCGCGATCATCCGCCTCGTCCAACTCCACGATGCGGTCGAGCGCCTGCCGGAGGGAGTACTGGCCTGCTGCGGTGCAGAACGGGCCCCGCAAGGCCCCATCTGGCGGCAAGCCCCGGTAGGCCCGCTGCAGGATCTGACGTCGTGCCGGTGCGACGAGCAAGAACATGAGGCGGGGGTAGGCCATGAGGGCCGACACCGTAGTCACGCAACGGTTGCAGGCACAGCTGGGTGCGTGGTCCTCCCAAGCTGTCCCTACCGCCACATTCCCTCGAATCGCCGTCCGGGTCTCGACTTTGAACCCGCAGTGCCTTTGCACGGATTCGCGGAACTTCTCGTGTCGATCGTCGGGCCACTCCAGAACCGAGGAGGCCAGGTAGTCTTGATCGGCCTTGCCGTGCCTGCGCCGTCGACGCGCCAAGAACACGCCCTCCTGGCCGTAGTCGGGCAGAAACGTCCGCGGATTAAAGGTCTCACGGTTGTTCTCGTTGGCGGTCGCAGCTATATCCGACCCCTGCTCCTTCATGTCTTCCGACCGTCGTCTCTTGCCACAACTGGCAGGCGGTGCGAACCCCGGAGGCTCCTCCGGGGAGGCTGGGGGTGTGAACCGCACCAAAGGACTGCTGGAGTCACTACCTATGGGGCGGGGGCTGAAGCGAGTCTCCTCCGGGGAGTACGCCTGTTGTACAAGGAATGACCACGAGCAGCAAGGCAACACCTGTGAGTACCGGTGTCATACCGACTAGTGTACGGTGTACCTGTGGTATGTACATACCTCTATGTGTATGTACATACCTCTAGTGCAACCTGTGGGCCTTCTTGTACGCGTCTAGCAACCGCTTGCAGCCAGAGAGCTCCTTCTCCGTCCGCCAAGAGGCCTCTGCCCCATATCTAGTAAACTTCCACCGGATCCGATATTGGCGTTGACGACCACGCCCGAAATCGCGATGGGCGACAATCTCCTCGACCTCGTCCTCCTGTTCCCCTGTCTCCGGGTCGTATTCCACCGGAGCCGGGGGATTGAGTCTACCCTGGATCGAGTTCTGGTGGTACAGCTTGAGCTGGTCGCGGTGGAAGGTTGTCGCGGTGCCCCATGAGATGGGCACGTCCACCTTGAACATGACATCATCCCATTTCTCCAGCACTTGGTGGGGCCCCAGGTACATGGGCCGGAGCTTCGTTTTGAGCTCCCCTTCCACCTTCTGGGAGAATCGACCGAGCTGGGGTCCCTCTACCAGGACCCAGTCCCCGACCTCGATGTCCGGTGCTCTAGAGTCCCGCTTGCCTTCCACGCGAGCCATGTTGCGCTCGGCAGCGGCCCGGTACCCTTTAACCGCACTGTTGTGAGCTTGGCGCATCTTTTCCAGCAGGCTGCTCACGCCCGCCAGAGTAGTGCGCAGCACCTCCGGTTCCGCCAGCGCCGGACTCGTCAGCAAGTCGGTCGGCGTCAGCGGATGCCTTCCCGTGTTGAGAAAGAACGGGGTTAGGCCATGGGCTGCCTGTGGTGCGTTGTTCAAGGAGAACTCCACCAAGCACAGCAACTCCTCCCAGTTGCTGCCCACCTCGTCGGTGTAATGGCGCATGGTTTCCTGTACCGTGCGGTTGAGTCGCTCCACCAGATGGGAGGACGAGCTGTGATAAGCCGTCCCTAGCGACACCTTGGTTCCCAGGCAGTCGAAGAACTCCTGCCAGAACCGGGCGGTGAAGAGCGTGTCCCGGTCCGAGATGAACTGGCGGCTGAGCCCGTGGAACCGGAAGACGTGGTTGAGGTACAGTTTGGCACACCCCTCGGCCGTGAGGTCAGCCGGACAGGGGGCCAGGTGACACATGCGCGTGAGTCGGTCCACGAACACCAAGATCTTGCTGTTGCCGTTCTTGGTCTTCTTAAAGGGGCCGACGAAATCCATCTGGATCGAGTCCCAGGGACCCAGGGGATCAGGTAGCGTCTTTGGGACAGCCTGAGTACCCGTGTTCTGGGACTTGGCTATCTGGCACGACGGGCATTCGCGTATATAGGCCGCAATGTAGTCCTTCATGCCAGGCCAGTAGAAGTGACGACGTGCCCTTGGTAGCAGTCGCCCAATGCCCTGGTGACCGCCGACTAGGGAGTCGTGGAGCTCGTGGAGCAAGGCTGCTCGACAGAGCTCGGGTATGTAGAGGCGCCACGTGTCCGGGCGCACCATGACGTATAGGCGACCCTCTTGGAACTTGCACGGGAGCCTACCCATCATCTTGGGGTGTGACTTGATCACCTCCAAGGCGGCCGGCTCGGTAACCGTGAAGCGGCTGATCAGCATCTCCAGGGGGGAAGTGACCGTATACGCATCGGCCTCGTCCTCCTCCTCCGGTTGGTCCAGCGCCGAGTGTAGGTACTCAGACACGACCACCGGGGATCCAAGAGGTTCCAGATGAAAAATAGCCTGAGCCACAGCGCCAAGGGGAACCCGTGTGTGGGACCCCTCCCCTTCCCCGGGGGACCGCGCGTCCACGCGCTGGTCGTCGTCGCCATCGGGGGGCGACAAGGCATCCGGAGTGGTATGACTCATGTGAAACAGGTGGCGCGCCCGCGGCGACCGTGGGAGGTCATCGTAGAGCGGGGCGCCAGGCGCCTCCTCACAGGTGGTATGGAGCACCCCCATGTCCTCATAGAACCAGTAGTCAGCACGACGGGAGAGGGCGTCGGGCACCACGTTGTCCGCACCCTTCACATACTGGATCTTAAAAGGGGCAAACTGGGAAAGGTACTCCATCCACCTGGCCTGACGGGGCGTCAGATTTGGCTGCGTCAAGAGGTGGGTCAGGGGCCTATGGTCGGTGTGAATAATCAAACGGGCGGGGTCGAGGTCCCCTGTCTCGCTGACTGCAACATCAAACTGCGCGCCCAACAGGTGGTGGCGCCATGTGTGGCAACAGTAGACCACAGCCAACAGCTCTTGCTGGTGGACCGGATAGTTCCGCTCGGCGGGGATCATTGTGCGGGAGATGTACTCAACCGGTTGCAAGCCCTTGCCTTGGTCCTGCAAGAGGACCCCGCCGATAGCCACCTTGCTCGCATCCGTCGCAACCACAAAAGGAAGGGACGGGTCTGGGAGCACGAGCACGGGTGCCGCGGTCAAACTGGCCTTGAGGGCCTCAAAGGCCTGCTGGCACTGTGCCGACCAGACGAAGGATACGCCCTTCTTGAGGAGAGCGTTGATGGGCGACGCGATCGTGGCAAACCGGGGGATGAAGCGTCGATAGTATGACGCAATCCCCAGAAAGCTACGCACGCCCTTCACGTCTGTCGGAGCTGGCCACTGTTGGACAGAGGCGATCTTCTCCGGGTCCGTGGCCACGCCTGCCGCTGAAAGCGTGTGGCCCAGGAACGGGACGCTGCGCCCCGCACGGACCTTAGCCCTGCGGGCCGAGAGATGCTCGTCCTCCATAATGCGCAGGACCGTATCGACGTCCTCCAGGTGCTCCTCGAAGGTCTTGGAGTACACGAGGATGTCATCCAGATAGGCCAAAGCGCAAGTGCGTTTCCAGGACCAGGGCGGCTTGTCCCCCTTGCGAGGGTCGCGCAGGTCACTGGATACCTGTGGCAGGTGTGCAGTCCCCATGACGGGCCGCAAGATGTCGTTCATGAGCATCTGGAAGCTGGCTGGTGAGTTGCAAAGCCCCATCGCCGCCACACGGAACTGGTAGTGTCCGTATGGCGTATTGAAGGCCGTCTTGTGACAGTCCTCTTCAGCGATGCGGAGCTGCCAAAACCCATCGGCGCAGTCGATCACCGTGAAGCAGGTGGCGCCCTGCACTCGATTGAAGATGTCATCAATGCGCGGGAGCGGGTACTTGGACTTGACAGTGATCGCGTTGAGCTTCCTGTAGTCGGTGACGAGCCGCCACTTGCCCCCAGGCTTGGGCACTAGGAGTACCCCAGCGGAGAAAGGGCTGTTACTGGGCTCAATCAGACCACGCTCAAGGAGGGCCATCAGGATCTTCTTGAGCTCCATCAGCTCGACTGGCCCCATCCGGTACATCGGGGACGTGGTGGGCCCGAAGCCTTCCTTGAGGCGGATATGGTGCAGCACAGAACGGGGCGGGGGAAACTGCGGTGTAGACTCGTCGAACAGCTTCTCCCGCTTGGCCAGGATGGCGTTGTAGCGCGCGATCTCGTCGTCAGTGAAGTCGGTGCCGATCTCCAGCAGCTCCTCAAGCAGGGGCACAGAGTCAAGGCGGTACATGTAGTACTCCTTGCCCTTCTGCAGGTTGCGCGCGAGCGTCTTGCTGCTCATCAGCATCTGAGATGCATGGCGTCGTGGCTTCTCGGGCCCCGCGTCGTGCTGAACGTTGTGCACCTCGGTGCCGTGCGCCAGATACTCGTGCCGTGGGCACCAGAAGGAGCCATCAGGGAACCAAACCACCCGTCGCTTGACACTGATCGTCACGTCCTGGGCGTCCTGCCAATCAACGCCCAGGATGATGTCAGCGGCGCCCAGCGGCGCCACTGTGGCTGTTACCTCCACTGGTATGCCCTGGACAACCGCCTTGAGGTCCACGAGGCCAGGTGACGGGTGCTTGTTACCATCGGCATACCGGACGTTGATGGGCGTCGGGTGTGGTCGAATCGTGTAGCCAGCGCGTCGCACAAGGGCCTCATGGATAAAGGATGTGGTCGCCCCCGTATCCACCATAAACTTAACATCCAGGATCGTCTTCTCCTTCAGAAACGGGTCAAGTGTGGTGGTAGGGAGCGCCAGTCCACCACTGAAGATTAAAAGTGTTCTGGTGCTTGGTGAAGCATAGGGCGGCGAGGCCTCCGGGGCCTGTCCGCTAGACCTATCTACACTATTGGCTGAAGCGGGGTCGACCGCGGTCGCCGACACGCCTGCATCTGAAGAGGGCAAGGAGACCGCTGGGGCCTGCCCGCCCGTCCTATCTACATTATTGACTAACGCTACATCGGCCTCAGGGGTGGCCGCGCCCACATCCGGTGCAGGCGGCTGTTCTACCTGGTTGACTAAGTCTACTCCTACTTCTACCCCTGTGGGAAGGGGCACTACGCGCGAGGATCGCGGGGCCGGGAGGCCGCCTCGTCCGACCTTCCGGTCCCCCCTTCCCCCTCATCCGAGTCGTCGTCGTCGCCGGGGTTGAGCGCCTCATACTCGTCACCTCCAGCCTCGGACGCCTGTTGCTGCGCCAGGATCTCATTGAGCTCGCGCACTGTCCGAGAGAACGATGCTGGGAAGCGGGGTGTCTGGAACTGGTTGGGCTGCGTGCGCGCGTCGCGCAGCTTGGCAGCCCGCGCGCCTGCGTTGCGCGGGCGAGCATCCCGCGCTGCCGGCGCTGGGCGCCTCTCAAAGGCGGGACCAGAAAACTTGGGGGCCTCCTTGGTGGCCTCCGTCGCCGTGCTGGTGCGCGCCTTGAGGCGCGGGCAATCCTTCTTGAGGTGCCCGACCTCGTGACACATGAAACAGCGGGCTTTGGACGCATCGATGGCGTGCAGTTGGGCAGCCGGCTGCTCGTCGTCATTGGACTCCTCCCCCTCCGACGGGTCGGGTTCCACCTCAGTGAAGTGGACACGGCGTGTCATCGTGGATGAGGCGAACCGGCGGGTGCTGGTGTAGCGCGGCTGCTTGACGACGTCGGCCACCTGTAGAAGGTACTGCTGGACAGCGTGGATGTCAAGCTTGTCCCAGGGAACCTCGGCATAGTGCTTCTTAACCTCAGCGAGGAGGTCGGGATGGATGGCCTCCAAAAACCGAATCTTGTACTCGGTCCACGTCAGGTCCCCGGTCAACCGCGCCGCAAAGGAATCAAAAGTGGTGAGGAACTCCGCCAAGTCAGTGTTGCCCTGACGTAGGCGGCCGAACTCAAACCGCTCGGTCAGTCGATAGCCGGGAGGGATGAGCTTGCGCCGGATGCGCTCGTGCAGTTCCTCGACCGTCTGCGGGTATGACTGGGCCGCCACACTCTCAACGTTAAGCATCCCGACCACTGATGGGTCCATACACTTCACCACCACGTAGGGGATCAGAACCTTGGTGGCCAGCTGCCACTCATGGTGTTCACACCATACAGTGTACAACTGTTGCCACATACGAGCCCACTCGTCAATCTCACGGGGAGTCATGCCCGCATGGAGCTTGGGCACCGCCTTAAAATCTGGCATAGGCGGCGCCTTGACAGGGTCAGGTCGCAGGGGGCCACCCTTGCTGCAGTACGCGGGGCTAGAAAAGGTGAGGGGATGGTGACACCGCGTCCGCATCTCCTGGTGCGAACCCCTTCCTGCAGTTTGGTCATGCCCACGTTGGGACACGAAGGTGTCCTCCGCACGCTCGGGATCGAAGTCGCCGGATACTCGGCGGGGCGCGTAGTCAGCGGACATCCGTTGTGACGCAAAGGGGGCCGACTCACGCCGAACGCGAACGGACGTGGGATGCTCATAACCGGGGTCATCCAGGGGCAGCCGGCTGAAGTTAGCGTTGGTGGGCGCGCTCCTTGCTGGGAGGGAGGTGGATACGTAAGGAAAGGGGCCCGGGGGAGCATAGTCCTCCTCCTCGGGATCGTACTGCACGTGGGCCGACCCTGACGTCTGCGGTGGGGGTCTGGACCAGCTCTCGTGCGCTCCAAAGGAGACCCGACGGGGATCCCTTCCAGGGCCCGGCCCCGGCCCGCCGCGGCCACGCCCTGCCCAAGGGTGAGTCAGGCTCGGGCGGCCACGCGCGTATGCCCCCAATTGAGAGGGCTGCACGAACTCAGGCGGCGGAGCGAACGGCGAGCTAGCTACCGGGCTAAAAGCGACCTCTATATCTTCATCTTCCTCCGGCACAACTTCCACGGATGGTGGTCGCTGCGTGGGAGGTACCCTGTTCCATTCGCCCAGATGCTCAGTCGGTCGTGGCCGCGATTGCTGCTGGGGCTGTCGCTGTTGCTCCGACTGCTGCTGCTGCTGCTGCGACTGCTGCTGTCGCTGCGGCGACTGCTGAGACTGATGCTGTCGCTGCGGCGACTGCTGAGGCTGATGCTGTCGCTGCGGCGACTGCTGTTGCTGACCAAACCCTAGGGCAGCTTGTTCTAGCTGCGTCTCAAGAGTCGTCTGCCGTTGTGCGGTAACCCTAGCGGCTGCCTCGGATCTCCGGGACCCACTGGAACTCCGACTAGCCGTGCTAGCTATTTCCTGTTCTTCCCTGCTATTGTCCTCCGGGGACTGTGTCTCTCTACGGCCCTCCGGGGGCTGTGCTTTACCACCACCTCGCTTCTTAGGCATTTTGGGCCCGAGTACCGTACCAGCACCAGTACCTTACACAATACCTCCCCAACACAGGCAAGCAAGAGAGAGAAGAGGAAGCCACAACTACTTCTAATAGTAATTATATATTATCTGCTAACTATTGTAGCTAAGCTAGTAGTTAGTATCACTATATACTGGTATCTAGTAGTGATAGTGGGGCTTATGCCCTAGAGGATGGGCCCAGGTGAAGCTGCTCCAGTGCACGCAACACATCCTGTGCTGGGATCTGGGTGACACGCCTATGCTGGTGCAGCCCTTCTGGGAGGGGCATATTATCCTAATAAACTGATCTGCCTCCGCTAATGTATTAAATCCCTGCCATCTAGCTAACGACGCTGGGTGTAAGACTTTATCCTTAATATGATTACTACACGCAGCCCAACTATAGAAAATTCCTGGTTGGCCTGTGGCCCCGTCGTGTGCTACTGCATAGTATAGGTATTGGGATCTACCTCCTTGATTAATACGTCTATATCCTCCTTCATTATTACGTCTGCTGCGAGAGGTTCCCATGAACTACCGATTAGGTATAAAGCAATATCACATGGTATTACAGCAGGCAATGCAGGAAGGGGAAAGAAAGGAAGGAAAGCCCACCCAGGTTACCTCTACGTGCAGGTGACGTGCTCACAGCGAGAGAGAAACACAAGGCAGAAACAGGACGTTCACAGACAGTACGAAAAACGTTGAGGTACAGCCACCGGCAACACAGTAAGGCAACGGCCAGCCGGTGACTACCCTCGAGCTGTAAGCAGCGTTGCCCTCCGGGGGTCCGCCCACAGCTCACGAAGGTCTGCCTCCGGGGCGACCCATTCACCAACAAGCACAAACATGAATAAAGAGCACGACAGAAAACAGAAACCCCGTTTCTACGCGCGTGGGTAAGACGGGAAGGGCAAGAAGGAAATCCTAGAATCTCTAACTTCTTACCTCGCTCATGGACGTCTAGCGTCCTTGAACACCCAACGATGGGCTAGGCGGTTTAGGATGGCGCCCCTGGCTGCGACGCTGGCGGCTATGACGACCCCGGGCTCGATCAGCACCCCTTTGCTGGGCTGGCTGAACCCGTTCAGCTCGATGCCTTGCCTAGGTTACGCACGGCTCCGGGCCGCCATTCTAAACTCCCCTAACCTAACCTCCGATAACCAGTGTAACGAACCCATCCGGGTCGTGCGAAAGATCCTATGTTAGGGTGGTTAATATGGAAATCTGGGTCAACCGCTCACCACTCTCCGGGAGTGGTATTAACGGAGCAGTTGCGGCATTTACACTGCTACGGCTCACGGTGATTAATATTGCATTAATCTACACAACCCACATTCAGGATAGAGCCACCAAATGCAGTTGGAATTATGCCCCAGGTTCAGACAGGTGATAACACACACTTTATTCCGAACCAAGAGGACGAGACTCTCGTCCTCGGACCAATTTCACCTAGGTCTGCCACCAAGCTGGCAAGGGGCGCCGACATGGCGCCGACCTTCCAGCGAATTCCAAAGCATGCAGTCCACACAAGATCCTCGGGTCGACATCGACCCCCGCCAGCTGGCTACAGAATCCACGCATGAGTACAATATCTCAACCAGCTGTAAAGTACGCAGCGCGGCGCGAATGCACCGGCCTACTAGCTCTAGAAGATCTCGAACATCAACCTAGGCCCAAAATAACCGGTCCGAATCACACAAACTATCATAGTTCCATACAAAAATCCTGACCAAGGGACAATTCCCAAATTAAGTCCCGAAATGAATCCCAAAGTCCTACGGACTATGACAACAAGCCAAAATACATAATTTATTCCATTGTTGCGCCCGTTCCAAAGGGTCGGGTTCGCAACACCGTGACACTTGCACAGCAAGAGCACGGTCAAGATGTTTGCGTAGGCCCATAAGCCTGTGATGCTCGAGGCCGCCGACGTGGACTGCATAGCGCCCGCAATGCCCGCACTTATATAATGCAATGGGCAGGTCGGGGAGTGACACGCCTTGCAGGAACTGCCGTATCAGTAACGTTGCCCCTGCGAGACACCGTGCTGCTCATGGAGTAGGGCCGAAGCAACCCCGCAGTCCCAAACATGAAGAGCTCCTCGGGCTCGATCGCGCCCAGCCCACAGGTGCTCAAGCACATACAGCGATCGTGGGCCGGGGTCAAACCCGCGCACGACCGATCCGCCTGTCCACCCCGCTTGGCTGTCTTGCCCAGGATCCCGATTCCCGCAACAGAAACACGCCCCTATGTATGCAGTCCCCACCGCGCATCGCCACATCCCCCACTCGAAGCTTGAAGGCCTCTCACCACCCCTGTACCAGTGCATGGCCATGGGGTAGAGTACGTTTTGAAGCCCACCCAGCCCGCCCGCCATGCACATGGAACGCCATGCTCTGAGTCCCTCATCCATGCAACCGGCGTAGGCGCGCGGACACGAGCCACTTGCAAATCACGCTCGATCGGCCTCCACCAGTGGTGCAAGGAACAACTCCCTACCGGGCTCAGCCCACAGGAGGGACGCGAACACTGCGCGATGGTAGCCATGCACAGGGTCGCGGGCAGTGACCAGGTGCTCAGACTCCAGCAGCTCGGTCCTGCCTGCCTCTCAGTCTCGGGTCGCCGTTACTACAGTCCCCGTGACTCGCCCTCGACGGCCAGATCCCGCACGTCCCGTACCTCAGTGCTCTGCCATGGCTCAGCGCGCGTCAGCGCCGGGTCCGCTCAGAGCGGATGTACCGGCCCTATGCAGTGATACCGGTTGTTACTCGGACACCGGCAGTCTGCGGGGCGACAGCGCCACATCATGTGGCATCGGCACCATGCACGCGCACTGTTGAGGCGGTGAGACAATGACCGGACACCGCCACCTGCTTCTGATGCAACCACGACCGGCACCAGCGCAACCAGTGCAACCACGACCGGCTGGGTCATCCACCACTACTGCCGGCAGTACGTGCTGTCGCCATGCAACTGCACCATGCCCGCATATGCTTGCAGCCCCGGGGGCCCTTACTCCCGACGGACGCGGCGGACGCGGGCGCGCCCCGCATGCACGGTTACTCGAGCCCAGGAGTGCCCTGACCCAGCTAGGCGTCGACTCAATGCCGGGGTAGCCAATTGGTTGGCTACCGACAATTCAACAAGGTGCTGTACATCTGTTTGCCGGCCGACCACGATTCAGTACAGGCTCCGCCCTGCCTGATCGCCCAGTCGCATCGGGGTTGCAACAGCCTCCACGCACCGTGCCGTCTCCATGCACCGTGTCGCAATGGTGAAATTAATCACGTACGGGTGCACGAGAAGCGAGGCGCGTCCCTCATGCGCCAGGAAGTCAGGGAGCCGTGACTCATAGCCGCCAGCCGGAAGACTCCCTATAATAATACTTGGCCGCGTGCCATGGGACTCCGCGTCCGTTGGTCACGCGGGACGCGACGTGCAGTCAGGCCGTAGTCTGGGGTCACTGGCACTCGCTGCCGAATCCGGCATCCCACGCGGAGATGCCTCGGTACGGACGCCTTAGTAGTAGAATCATCAAGCATCCGGTGAGCCCATGTCCAAAAAGGCCAGGACCATGTGCACATGCGGTGCTGAGTGCCTGACGTGGTCCTCTTCGGGACGACCAGTTCAAGCCCACCGCCAACTGCAGATTATCCCATAGAGAATATATCATGGAGAAAATATATTATATAGAAAATAGAGAATATCGAAAATATATAATATCCGCACGCTGGCGCATCGATCCCTGGCATGGCAGTAGAAGGGTCGTCGGAACCACGCGCGGCTGCGCATCGATCCCTGGCATGGCAGTAGAAGGGTCGTCGGATCCACGCGCGGCTGCGGTGGATTCCTACATAGATGGCCGGCTCGATCCAAAGCCGAACCGTGCCGATCATACAGGAGCTAAATATAATTAAGAAGAGTATGGTATCATAAAGAAGTGTAGTGGACCAGTACAAGTACTTAGTATATAAAAGGTAGGTATAGTAAAGAAGTATATGGTATTATTAGCAGCCATCTGGTTTCATACGCTCTGCGACCCCTCCCCTTCCCCCGGGGACGACGCGTCCACGCGATCGTCCAATTACTGCCAAGGAGTCAAGGATGCTGGACCGCCGGGCGCTCGTGTGTAATGCGATATGCCCTATACTCGCCGTCAGGGCACCAAAAGGAACCATCGGGAAAACAAACTACTCGCCGGCGCACGCGAATGTCCACATCCAGCGCGTCCAAAGTCGAGCCCAATGATGATGTCCGCTGCGCCCAGCGGTGCGATGGTCGCAGCCAGGTCGAACGGGGTGCCTTGCAGCACACCTGTGATATCTGCCAGACCGGCGATTGGTGTTGGCGACCATCCGAGTGGGTCAGATGCACGGCCGTCCGGTGTGGGGGCTGGGCGTCAGGCCCAGCCGGCGCACCAGTGCCGCGTTGATGAAGGACATGGAAGCGCCTGTGACGACCAAAAACTTGACATCCATGACGGTTGGTTGGCCGTGTCTGAATATATTATTACAATCTCATATATAAAATATCCCATTACCGCCAACGGTACCCTATATAAAACCACTAGTTCTAGACGCCTAATAGTAATTTCCCATTACCGCCAACGGCGTCCATGCATGGGGTCAGTGTATGATTCCAAACACCCCCCTTACTGCTGATAGCATGATAACAGGGTGACCTGCTACTGTGCAGGACCAATGCACCCTTCGTACTACTGACATCATGATAACAGGGTGACCTGCTACTGTGCAGGACCAATGCACCCTTGGTATTTGGTACAGATGTGGGGCAAAACAGACACCCCCCCCCTTGCCCTACACAGGTGGGCATTCTCCGAATGGCTAAGGTGGCCAGCCACTAGGACTGGAAAAGCGCACCGAAATGAACATATTATCACAATATAATTATTAGTTAAATATACTTATATAATATATATTATAGTATACTTCCCAGCGGCAAACTCGTAACCGGCCACTGCTGGTGACTCAAAGGTCACACGCTGTCCGGAGGCTAGTGGATGAGCCTCGATCTCATTGACCGCGCGCAGCACGCCCTTGGTAGAACTCATCGCTGGCGGCCGCGGCTGCTGGTGCTGAGTCGTGAACTGCCGGGCCTGCTGGCGCCCGCTCCTCCGCGTTGCGGGGCTTGTCCCTTGGGCCGGAGGAGTCCGGGCGACTGCCGAACGCCGGGCCTGAAAACCTGGGCTCGGTCTCCCCCGTGCCACGTCCAGCGTGCCTGCTACGGAGTTTGGGGCAGTCGCGCCTGAGGTGACCCACCTCAAAGCACATGAAGCAACGGGCTTTACTCGCGTCGATGGCGTTGAGGCCATGGTCAGCGTTCCCGTCCTCCAGGTCATCGGGGGAGTCCTCGTTCCCCTCGCCGTCGTGCGGGGGAGCTGGCCTGAAGAAACGGCGCACTGAGGGTGCACGCCCGCGAGCCACCACGTCGGCCACCTGTAGAAGATACCTCTGGATATTCAAGATGTCCCACTCCTCCCAAGGGACCTCAGCGTAGTGCTTGAATACCTCGTCCTGCAGCTCGGGACAGAGTGCCTCGATGAACCTGATCTTGTACTCATACCAGGTCATGTCGGTCAGATAGGCGGCGCTGGACTCAAACTTGGACAGAAACTCGCGATATGGAGTGGTCCCCTGGCGCAGCTTGCCGAAGGCGAGTCGCTCGTGGAGCTCCGCGTCTGGGGGTATCAACTTGCGGCGCACCCGGTCCATCAGCTCCTCCACGGTTTGCGGGTACGACTGGGATGCGATGCTCTCACAGTTCAGGATGCTCACCACCGAAGGATCCATGCAGGTGTTGACAACATGCGGGATCAGATCGCAGGTGGCAAGTTCCCAACTGTGGTGGTTGGACCAGACGGTATACTGCTGTTGCCACATGCGCCCCGATTCGTCAATCTCCCGCGGTTTCATGTCCGCGTGCAGCTTGGGAACATTCTTGAAAGTGGGCATCGATGGGGTCTTCACCGTATTAGGCTTGGGCCCACCGACCTCCCGGTAGGCGATGGAGCCGAAGGCTGGGGGCTGCGACCGGGGGAGAGATCCGGATCTGGTCGGCGTACCGTGCGTCCGCCGCACCTGTACCGATGAGGGGTGTTCATACCCCGGGTCATCCAATGCCACCCTGCTGAAATTCAGGTTGCTGACGGCCGCAGGCGAGTGGACCATGCTGCTGTCCTGCGCCCGAGGTCGCTGCGGTTGGGGGACGTGTCGCTGGACGGGTGTCTGAGTCCCCTCGTCGTGTGCGGTGGCGCTGCTTCTGTCACCCCCTAGCCGGGCCCGTGGCCTATGAGCTCCAAAGGGAGGGTCCTGTGCCCCTGGTTCCTCGCCTTCCTCCACGGCCCCCTCCAAATCGCCGAATTCGCCATCTGCCCCGGTGTCCTCCCCGTCATCCTCAGAGTTCCACAACACCATGGGTAGTAGGGAAGTACGGCCAAAGGACACTCGACGCCTGCCCCGGTGTGTTGTGGCCGGCGGAGGTCCCATGGCGCGGCCGCGCCCAGCCCAGGGCTGCGATGGTCGCTCCGTGGCTAGCTGAGCATGATAACGGTAGTACTGCGTGTTTTCATTCTCGTGCCCTGTCTGCTCAGGATACAGTTAACGTTCTTCGCACACGCAATGTGAAGGATATGGTTGCAATGCAGCAATGTGTGAATATAGTTGGAAACGGAGCTTTGTTAAATCGGATAATGTTTACAGCGCTCAACACTTGAGGCTTGCACACGAGCTTGCCAAGTCAAGGCACAACACGTGAGGCGGGCTAGCAAGAGATGCCCATTTGGCACTGGCCTATTGTTTATATACTTGTGCACTGTGCTTGCTAGTCCTGAGCAGCCTAGGAGGCCTGCTCAGTAATAACACTCCCGGTACAGTATTCACTACCTGTACAGCGCCCAGCTCCTATACAGTAGGTCTGCCATACAGGCACAGTGACCACAGAGTACAGTCACCACAGTGATTATTGCATCTGCACCTAGAAGTCCAGGACTAAGCCTGCGGTACCAACAGACCACAGGTTAAGGTTCCTATTTCCTGCGTACGACGTATTAATCCAATACCGTCGTAGGTACAGCACCTAATTCCTGTCAGCCCAGGAATTACTGTCGACCCCATATGTCGTCGGCAAATATTCACGTCCGACTTAGAAGAACAGCCGGCTCGCGCTCGCGCGCGACCGGGAAGTCGGAACGCCATAACTTTCTTGATACTTGTCGGAATGAACTCGTTCCGGTGCCGCTGGAATCGCAGAGATATGCCGAATCAGGATCACGCCAATGCGCTTGGCGTTAACTCCAATCCTTTCTTTTCTTGAGCTGTAGCAGCTCACACAAGTCTACATACAAACACACACAATGGGTACTGGATATCCTCCCCAGACTACAAGTCACAACCCGCTGGGCATGACAGTCAGCTTGGATTCCTTATTATATGTACATAGCACCCATACTGGCTCAGGAGCACAAACAAATTACAATGAGTCCCTATCCCTTCACGGGAGGCTCGTTGTGTTACCCATGTACAAGAGGTTGGCCAACTGTGGCAGCCCATAGGTGTTCAGTTAAGAACTTGAGAAGTATGTACAACCTTCAGGACCTTAGGCGAAACCCCACAGATCACCCACAACAGCTCATCAGAAAACATTGCTGACCCCCAGACGGGAGTCGGCGCCGGTCTGCTGCCCCTTATCGAACCAGACACAACATCTACGCGAAGCACATGCAAAACACAAGCTCCTCTACTCGTTCCAACCGTGGAAAATCAGGGGACCTGTCGCCACCTCACCAGCATGGTGGATGGGTCAGCCAGTCCGTGAAACTCCGCCTTAAGACGGCACCAGGGAATCGAACCCCGCCCACAAACCACAGATCTGGGGAAACCTCAGACTGAGATGAAAACCCCAGATAGACATCTCTCCATCAGAGACAATGTCAGACATTCCCACACCAGAGACATGTCTCACCCCTCAAGGTGTGCTCAGGATTATGTACAATCAAGCTCCCAGCCTGATATCCAGAGACTTAAGCACCCAGCTCTCAGCTTTTAGACAGATAGACCGACTTGACAGTCAGCATTCATGAGCTTCCTCAGTACATTGTACTGGGCTGGGGCCTTGTGTGGCAGCTTTGTCAATGCATCAGCAGGGTTCTCCTCGCCAGGGATATGCTTCAAGTCAACCAAACTGGCCAACTCCTTCAGCAACAAATAATCCAGGTCCCGGCTCCTGGCCAGCTGCTTGTGAACAAACTGGACCATACCCATGCTGTCTGTTAGCAACAACGTCTCCATCTGCAAGGTCCAAGGGGTAACTGAAGCCAGCTCCAGCATTAACTCCTTTATGTACAGGCTGGACTGGATCCCCTCGCATATGGCCCTGCATTCTGCCACATCTGAACTGATACAGACCCTCTTCTGCAGTCTGCTGTACCAGCTGAACAAACTTGCCCTGCTCTGATAAAAAGCAAACAGAGCAGCAGATCTCCCCCTGACCTTGGTAACCTGGCGAGCATCCATGGAACTGTCAACAAAGATCTCCAAGGTGATAGGCTGGGTAAAGTCAATCCCAGACAAAATCAGATCAGGGGTACTCTCCACCAACCGGGCTATGACTCGAGGCTTCTCATCCTCAAGCACCTCATCAGGCATTCTGCTATGGACCATCAAAGACGGACCACAGATGCTGGCAAACCAGGCCCACATGCCTCTCAACTCAGGTCCTGCAGCCTGGGTGATCTTCTCTGGCAAGGCCTTCACAATGGTCTGTTTATAATCTCCTCCAGCCTGAAGCCTGATACTCCACTCCCCGTCCCTCCTGAACAGGGTAGCCTGCATTCCACAGAACACTACAGGCTTGTTGGGCTCCTGCCACAGCTCCTTGCCCAGTGAAAACTTGCCACTGATGACAGGAATAAACTTCTTCAGCCAGGTCGTGGGGGCTAGCAAATGCAGATCATCTCCATGCAAACTAGCATACACTGGCAGACCCTCCCATTGGGCCAGCAGCAAACAGGGATCAACTGAAGACACTCTCAAGCCACACTCACTGATCAGAGCTTCCTGCAGCGTGAGTCTCCAGATGATTGGGCTCGACCTGAGTCCTTCCAGGCCCTTCAGAATAACCAGGAATTGTTGATGCAGCTCCAGCTTCCAGATGGCAGGCACCTCAACACAGTAAGGCTCATCCTGCTTCCACACCCTCCTGGCCACTTCTGGATCAGATTTTAAAAATGCCCTCTTGAAGTCCAGCAGCACTGATGACATAGCTGCTCCCCTGTTCAGCAACCCCACGTAGAGACATAGCAAAATTCTCCATGTGTCGTGTAGCATCCCTGGCGTGTATAGCTCCTCTCCTGGCAGACTCCCCGTGCCGTGATACTCATTCAGGACAGGCCTGACATGGGGCACTGATACCTCATCCACAACCTTCCTCTTCAGCACAAATCTCAAAGCAAGCTTCCTTGATGCTGGGGGACGTCTGTCTGTTGGTGCAGCACACTCAAACTGCAACCACTCCTCCAATGCCTTGGAGAAGGCGAGCTTCCAAGCCTCAAACAAAGTAGGCGAGCTCATCTCTTGGACCAGCTGGTCATATGTCAAAGGAGAGTGTGCAGCAAGGCTCCTGTGAGTTATGCCAATACTGCTGGGGTGCAACACAGCTGGAATCACCAAACTGGCCGCTGGGGGCACCTCCCCTTCATCCCATTTTACACCCTTGACCGGCTTGGCCCTGCACCTGACTGGAAATGTTGTCCTGAAATTTTCTAGGGGAATCATCCCCCAGCCATCTCTTCTCAGAGCTGTAGCTCTGATAGAAATCCCAGGATTGCCCAGAAAATTCTGACCCAAAATCACAGGGCCATCATAGTCCTCTAGGACAAGGAAGGTCACATCCACACCCATGACAGGGGCAGTAACCTCTCCCAACACCCTTAGATGCGTCCTACCACTGAAATCAGACACCCAGGGGCAACTTGGTTCTCCGACCAGCAGTTCTCCTGTATGCTGAGGTCCCATGACAGAAACCTGTGCATTGGTATCTATCTCCATGGCAGCTACCTCAGGTTCATCCAACTGGACAAGCTTGGACACCTTAGGCTCCTTCTTGGCTCTTTGCAAAGCCTGTACAATATCTGATAGACGCACACCCCTAGGCCTGGTGTCGGGCCGTTCCGGAGGTGCAGCCTGTCCGCCTGCTTGCCCAACCACCGTATGTGAAGGTACCCCAGGGGCCGGGCCAGGGTCACCCTGAGGGCTCGATACAGCTGTAGCACCCTGATCAGGAAGCTCCACGTCACCCCCGCCTTGTACACCAGCGGGCACCTGGAAGAGGTCTCCTTGATTACCTCCCCGGGGACGGATCTTTGACCAGGACAGACGGTGCACTGCTTGGGAGCCATCAATGGCCACCCAGCACTTATGGCCAGCGGCTTCTACTCGGGTCACCACCCCATCATGCCAGCTGCCACGTTTCCCTGGAAAGCTTGGTTCCTTCCACACAACAACCTGTTGTCCAACGTTAGGTTCTAGGACACTCCAGCCCTTGTCTTTCTGCCTCAGCTTGAGGAACTTGGCCTCTAGCTTCTCCTTCCATGCCTGCTCAGCATCAGCTGGCAGCATCCTGGTATGCAGCATAAGAGGATTGATGGCAATGTCACCAAAGAACATGGGAGTCCTCAGGTTCAGCCTGTCCTCCACAGAACGTAGCCATGCAGATGTCACAATGGCAGATGACGTCCTTGGAATCCTCTCCACCAGCAGCACAGTCTTGATCTCTTGGATGGCTCTCTCCACCACCCCTTGCTGGCCGTGGCTCTCCCTGGGTGTAATCAGCAACTCTGGAAACTCTGGCAGGTTCTCACAGCACTCAAACTGAATGTCACACTGCAACAACTCCAACCCAGGGTACCTGCTCCTTGTCAACTTCAGAGCAGCAATCAATGTAGGCTTCTCCATGTCAGGCAGGATCTCTAGGGTCTTGTACTTGGTATATCTGTCCACTGCCACCAGCAGCTTCAAACCCCTGATTCTCTGAATATCTACCTGCACATGGCCTGGCTGCAAAATAGGAGTCCTGGCATGAGACTGCTTGGGCTTTCTAGCAACTAGCCTGCACTTGCAAGCTTGAGCAACCTGTTGGCAGATGGAGTACAACTCACTTCCTCCCAGCCGTCTAGCAACTTGCAAAGACTGAGCTGCATGGCCAAACATGGTATGCAACCTTGAGGCAATGTCATACAAGAGAGAAAACCTTTTATTGTCATTATTAGCACTCAAGGTATGTACAGATCCCTTATGTACAGGAGGCACCAGGGTCGTGCCTGTCAGACTGTCTCCAGCCCTATCCTCATCCTGACCATCCTGTGCCAGTCCTGCACGGTCAGAATGCTTCTGAGATCCACCTGGGTCCACATCACCAGGTCCTACCTCAGGCTCAGCACCGCCATGGCGGGCACGTTGGCGAGTAACCACTGCAGCTACAGCTGGCATACTCTCTGTGGTAACCAAGCTTGCCCCATCGTGTCCAATAGGCTCTTTCACTAGAGCATGGGGCTGCCCCTCACTGCTGTCACTAGCAGCTTCATTACACACCCCTGGGGGCACCCTCCAGGGTTCAGGGATGTGTGCAGGCTCATATCAATGATCAGCAGCCTTGCCCTTGCCCTTGTCCTGGGATGGACCAGCCTTGTCCTTGCTGCCACCCTGAGCTGGCTTGCTCTGACCTTCCTGCCTCAGGTACGAGGGACACTCATTCCTGAAGTGACCCTTCCCCTGGCAGAAATAACATTCCACCTGACTGATGTCCCGTGAGGTCCCACTGCTGGGCCCAGCCTTGGGAGGACCACCCACCCTCTTGAAGTCAAACTGGGACTGTGGATGTCCCGACTTCGGCGGGGTCCCCCGTCCAGCCCTTCTGTCACGCCCCCTCCTGGACCTTCCTCGACCCCTTGAAGAGGTCTCAGGCCCTCTCGAGGACGCTGGGCCCCCGTGGCCCGATCCCCTCATGGACTTAACCGTGGGTTCAGTGGCCTCCTCATCATTCTGACGAGGGCGCTTACCCCCACGTACTTGCCGCTGAAACACTCATACAACTGATCCGTCATGGCTGCCCAGCCATGGACCTGTCGCATGTGGATGGTCACATTATCCATGGTGACCGGATCCAGTTGCAGCGACTTGAGAAAGTCGCCCATGGCCATCCGATCTGCGACGAAGAAGCCCTTGGCCATGGCGTCCTCCCTCAGCTTGACGAAGTCTTCAAAGGCGTGGACCACTAGTTGCCCCTTGATGGGCTTGTAGTCCAGGTATTCTTGCTTCAGGTGGGACCCATCTATGGTCCTCTTGTCACTCAGGAACACCTGAGTCGCGTCATAAACGCCGCCCAGGTGTCCCCCGCCGCGTGTCGCTCCCGAACAAACTTGAACAGCCGCCTCGCCGACTGCCGTATGTAGGCACTAGACGCCAGGATGCGAAGCTTGTCACCGTTGTATATCTCCGTGTACAAGTTCATGTCCTCTAACATCCTCTCAGCATCCCGGGGCTGCCAATTGTCCTTGATGGACTGAAACTGGCCTAGCACCGCGTACCCCTCAGCAACGGTTGGTCGCTTAGGCGCCGCTTGATCTGCGGCTGGCGCGTGCTGCCCGCCCTGCGATCCTTGGCTCTGATTATCTGGCACCTCAGCCTGGTCTCCCAGCGCCTGGCCGTCCCCGCGTCCATCGCGTCCACCGCGTCCATCGCGTCCATCTCGTCCATCCAGCCCAGCGCCGCGCCGTCCGAAGCCCATAAAGCCCGCTTGTTGGTTGATAGCTCCATCCTCCATGATGGCCTCTGTTCAGATCTGCTACAGCCAGCCAAGTGGCCAAGCAGCAATTAAAGCAATATAAGCTACTGAACAAGAAAGGAAAGTGCCAAGTGTTACCACTCAGGCAAGACCACCACGGCTGGCCCCAGGCGCGTCCTGGTTCTCCTTGTCGCTGTCGTCGTCGCTGTCGCTCACCACAATCAGCTCTGGTACCCTGCTACCTGCTGCGCCGTCGTCGACCCGCTGTCGGCCCGCGATGACTGAATCGTCACCGTTGGTAAAGTAGACAGGTGACAACCCGTCGTTGGCACCTCGCGGATTGTACGTTGGCACCTCGTGGTCGCCGAGTGCCTCGTCGCCTAGCCCAGCGACACCCCCTGCTCCTACCTCAAGGTCACTCTCGTACCAAGAGGTGCAAACTCCTCCCAACGCGTCACACGAACGCGAAGGGGCGGGGGCAGTTCCTGAAAAGGAACTCTTACTCGCTCTGGAAACCTGCCGACTCTTGTGCGCGCGGTCCTCCGGCGATGGCTTCCGCTGTCGCCCCGACCTCTGCAAGCCGCCTGTGATGCTCCGCTCCGCGTCGTTCACGCCTAACTGGACCCGCTGCAACACCCTCGTCGCCGATGCCGCCTGCGAAAGCACGTGGTACTCCCGCGCCCGCTACTGTCGGCACAAACTCGTGTCGCCCTGCGCCAGCTGCCTCCGCAACCTCGCCTCGCCTTGCTGCCAACTCCGTCCGCACTCGCTCTGCTACTGCAGTAATCACCGTCTGGATGCCGACCAACCCGTGAAGCTCCTGCTCAAGGTCGTCGATGCTCCGGTGCTCCGGAATGACGATGGTTTGTACGTGTCGCAGAATTCGCTCCCAATCTTCGACCTGGTCGTCGACGAATTGCACGAAGCTGCGATTTACAGGCGGACGATCTGCAAGCAACAAAGATAGATCCCGAACGACACGGCGTAATTCAGGAGAAATCGAACCCCCAGCAGACTGCCGAAACCGGAAATCCTGCTGCCGTTGTTCCTCCTGCACCATTCACCACCGGACGAGCTCCTCTCGTCGTCAAAGCTGCACACCGCAACCGGCAACGACCCTCCTGGCCGTTCCGCTGAGACTGGTTGTAATTTGAGTTAACGTTCTTCGCACACGCAATGTGAAGGATATGGTTGCAATGCAGCAATGTGTGAATATGGTTGGAAACGGAGCTTTGTTAAATCGGATAATGTTTACAGCGCTCAACACTTGAGGCTTGCACACGAGCTTGCCAAGTCAAGGCACAACACGTGAGGCGGGCTCGCAAGAGATGCCCATTTGGCACTGGCCTATTGTTTATATACTTGTGCACTGTGCTTGCTAGTCCTGAGCAGCCTAGGAGGCCTGCTCAGTAATAACACCCCGGTACAGTATTCACTACCTGTACAGCGCCCAGCTCCTATACAGTAGGTCTGCCATACAGGCACAGTGACCACAGAGTACAGTCACCACAGTGATTATTGCATCTGCACCTAGAAGTCCAGGACTAAGCCTGCGGTACCAACAGACCACAGGTTAAGGTTCCTATTTCCTGCGTACGACGTATTAATCCAATACCGTCGTAGGTACAGCACCTAATTCCTGTCAGCCCAGGAATTACTGTCGACCCCATATGTCGTCGGCAAATATTCACGTCCGACTTAGAAGAACAGCCGGCTCGCGCTCGCGCGCGACCGGGAAGTCGGAACGCCATAACTTTCTTGATACTTGTCGGAATGAACTCGTTCCGGTGCCGCTGGAATCGCAGAGATATGCCGAATCAGGATCACGCCAATGCGCTTGGCGTTAACTGATACCGCGGCGGCCACTGTGGTCGTTGCTGCTGCTGCTGCTGCTGCTGCTGCTGGAAACCCTGCTGCTGCTGCTGGAAACCCTGCTGCTGCTGGGAACCCTGCTGCTGCTGCTGCCGTTGCTGCTGCTGGAAACCCCCCTGGAGCATCTCCTGACTGCGCCCGTCCCCCCCTTGTTCCAACCTGGAGTCTGGACTGTCTTCATCTGATGAATCTCTGCGGCCCTGGTCTCTGGATCGTGGGGAGCCTTCCGCAGGTCTCTCCATAACCTCACCTGTACCTGTCCCTACTTGGACGTGCGGTGGTACCTCTACCACCTCTATACCTTGCTCGTGGTTGTCTGCCTGTTCTATCTCTCTGTGGACAGGTTCTCTCCGTTTCCGTGGCATGGTGATCGTACCGATACCTTACACAGCAGGCAACACCTCCCCAGAAAGAAAGAGAGAGAGGGAGAGAGGGCAACCACGTGCTATAGATCTTATATATGTAGGACCTAGTACTATTCCCTAGTAATAATCTCCTCTACTGTCTGCTAGGGCCAATGGTCAACTGAGAGAAGGTAACTGTAACTGCTGTCCCCTCCCCCTGACTGCTGATCGTGGGTGGCTTGGAGCATTCACGAGTGGTGTGCATCCCCTCAGGCAATGGCATGTGTTCCCTAACAAACCTATCTGCATCTGTAATGTTATCAAACCCTTTCCACTTAGCACTAGAGCCTTGGGACAATATCTTATCTCTAATATGCTCCTCACAAGTCTTCCAGCTGTAGAATATAGCAGGTCTACCCTTATCCCCGTCGTGAGCTACTGCGTAGTAAGGAAATCCAGACTGTCCACCCTTGTTTATTTTACGTCGTGGCATGTTACATCATAGTCTGGCAGCGGCTTGCAAGCAGGAGAGAAAGGGGAAACCCAGGCTACCTCTAATGCAGTGACCTTAAACAAACGAGGAGAGAGCACGGAGTGTAGCACAGCACACGCCCGAGCCTTCCGCAGGCACGGGCTATACGCACACACGGAGGTAAACACCGTCAACACAGTCGGCAACAGCCAGACGGTATCCACCCCCACGACAGGTCAAACAACGAATGTCCGTCTCCGCGACGTCCATGGGCTCCAACGACAATCACAACCTATAGAGGGTACAACGTAGAACATGAACCCCCTACGCGTGCGGTCCCGGAGAGAAGGCAAGCGTCTAGAAGGATAAATCTAAACTAGGGGACGTACCATCTTCGATGACGTTCATCCCTCCTGAGCTGGCCGCCACCCGGTGTCGTTGAAGGCAAGCCCTGGCCGCCACTTGGTGTCGTTGAAAACAGGAGAGCTGAACGCTTTCGTTGACAGCACCTCACCACAGGACTATTGCTAGCCCCGCCGAGTATCCCGGACTGGCCGCTTGCTGCCTAGGTCGTCGTTGAATCCCTTTACGGGCTGGCCGCCGACCTGTCAGCAATCGTTGAATTCCGGAACCTCTATCTACGCCAAGCACCGCCTTGGTATCCTAATTGGCTTCCCTAACCCTCTCCGCGAGAGTTAGCTGACCTCTCCAGCACATTTCCTCCGATAGCCAGTGTTACGTCCCAGCCCAGACACCTCTAGCCTGAGCTACGTAGCGAAAGATCTACCATGCCGGAATTAGGAAGATTCAAGGTGGCCTAATGCAGATTGCGCTTCACGACTGGGGTCGTGAGATATCTGGCACCGCGACTTGATGCCAAGCTAATTAATACACACTTATAATGGCTAGCAATACCAATTACAAATGGATAGTTGCCCCAGGTTTAATGTGTAGGCGTATTCGCACTTATCATTCATCAAACCAAGAGGACGAGACTCTCGTCCTCGGACCAATTTCACCCAGGTCTGCCACTACGCTGGCAAGGGGCGCCGACATGGCGCCGACCTTCCAAAGCATGCAGTCCACACAAGATCCTCGGGTCGACATCGACCCTCGCCTACAGAATCCACGCATGAGTACAATATCTCAACTAGCTATAAAGTACGCAGCGCGGCGCGACTGCACCGGCCCTAGAAGATACACGCATACAACAACCTAGGCCCAAAATAACTGGTCCGAATCACCCAAACTGTCATAGTTCCATACAAAAGTCCTGACCAAGGGACAATTCCCAAATTAAGTCCCGAAATGAGTCCCAAAGTCCTACGGACCATGACAACAAGTCAAACTACATAATTTATTCCATTGTTACGTCCGTCCAAAAGGGCTGGGACGTAACACGCAGGTCCAGCAAGGACACAAACTTCACATGAGGAGATATCTTATCCAGGACATCATCCACTCGTGGCATGGGGTAACGGTCCACGGGTGTGTGTGCATTCAGCAACCGCACTATCGGTGGCCATGCGCATACCCGTCCATGCCCCGGTGATAGCGTCCTTCTTGGGCGCAACGACAACAGCAGCGGCATAGCTGGAGGAAGATTGCCTGATCATTGATACCGGCATCCTCGAACTCCTTGCATTGCTCGGCTACAAAATCCAACTCGGCCTGACTCAGGCGATGCTGGCGTCGGAACAAAGAAAGGAGTGTCAGTGTCCAATGGAACACGCATGGTCTAACCATTCATTGAAACACCCCAGTTCATCACTTGTGAAAGCGAAGGCCCCCCTTGCAGTGCCTAGCCACTTTAGCATGGCTGAGCGCTGCGCATCAGAAAGGTGTTTGCCAATAGCCCAGGGGTGCGTATCCGCGGGATCACCCACTAACAGCTATACCGCATGTGCCTCAAAATGCGGCGCCCTAGCTAGCCGCATTGACAGGCGTGGAACAAGGAAAAGGCTGCCACACCTGGTGTGAAACCAACCGCCGGAGCCTCGCGTGCCGCACGGTGTATTACCCGATGCAGCGTGGGCTTGCCGGCCGCACGGTGCAGGGCGGTCATGAGAATGATAGTCCACACCTGTCGCAGACGCCACCCCCATGCTGATGCAGTCCCCGTCGCTGCAGGGCGCTTCAGTTTGGCTGCGCGCGCCTCAACCTGAGGCGGATTGGCTGGGGACTCCCCCCCAGACTGGCGCTCGGCAACCGATGCAAGCAGTACATATCCGACCTGCAACACCGACATAGCCTGGCCTATCAAAGACCAGCGCTCACTCTCGAGCACACCCGGCAGCGCCAAGGCCCCGACATGAAAACCCATGCTGGCCTCACGAAATTAATTCTGCGGGTGGCTGCACCAACAGACCGGTGGTAGTGTCCCAAACGAGACCCTTACCCCGATCACGGTATGCTGTCGACCTTTGGTAACTGACCAGGGTCGGCAGTGCACACATGGGGCTCCCGACCCGGTTGACGCGTGCATACGGTGGGCGATCCTCGCTATCCACCTTCTGCGTGACTAGGTGGGAAGGCAATGCTACCTCCGCAGACACACTCCGATGCTGCCTTGCTACGGCCCCCAAGACCGCCTGCACACCGGTCGCACACGCCACGTACGTTGGTCCAATAGGCACGCAAACGATGCGTGGGCCCACCCAACCCTGCGTTGTCACACACGATGGGCTCCCCCAGGAGTGCCACGATTGTAGCCCAGTCCTCCCGCACCTCCTGATGTGGGCTGTCACCCGCCATAACGTTCTCAAACAGATGCGCAGGCGGATGGGGCTGACGCGACTGCAACAGTCCCACCACACGCAACAGTTCCCAGAACAGCGCGCTACGTGGATCGGCTAGCCCCCGCCCTTGCCCTGCCTGGCTCAGGCCCTGGCACTCCCAACCCGCAATTACCGAGTCGATGGCATGATGCCTGCGCAACAACTGCTGCACCTGCACCTCACCGATGGCTCGGATATCCCGAGGACATTCCCCAAACGGGTCACGCCATGCTGATGCATGGCGGAAACTGCGCGGGATACTCTCGCGACAACACCGGCGCCACAGTGACTGAAGTACACCTGACGCGCCTTGTGCGATGGCTCTACCGCGATGAGTTTACGGCACACGCGCCGCCTGCAGCTAAAAAGCCTGCAATGCCCCCTCCGATCCCCGCAAACAGTTCCAACACTACCGCACCCTTGGCAAAATCAGGGACCTGCGGTAAGACTGCAGCAGAAAAATTACCTTGGGCCTCCGAGACACCCGGTTGCACTAAAGTGAGGCCATGGCTGGCCATGGATCTGAGGAATGGTGACGACGGCTTCAGTCATCCGCTTGCGCATAGCCAGCTGCCGCGTGGACGTCACAGCATCCAGCGACCACTGCGTGCGCATCTTGGCAATTCTCGCCGTTGGCTGAGGCAGCACCATCCGATGCTTGTCCCACGCCGATGAGCCCGCCGCCCGTACCTCCACCATGCTGACCTCCACCACGCCCGCAGCCGCGGAATGGGTTGAGGCGTGCAGCCCCGGCTGAAGAACTGAAGCATGAGACCGGCACATTGGCGGCCCGCTTCAGGCCAGCCCCATCCCAATCAGGGATGTAAGACGCCTCCTCCGCCCTGAAGTCCACCTGAACCATGGCGCGAGCAAGGACATCCACCCCGAGTAGTGCAGAATCACATCAATCCGGCGCAGCGCCGGGCTGTTCCCCGGTAATTCCCGCGCGAAAGTTGACGAAATTCGGTGCGCGCGTGCAATGTTGACTGAAATTCGGTGTGCAAGGCTATGGTAGCTGAAAATTTATTGCTCACGGAATACGAAGCCATTGTGTACCGGATTTCGCTTGTTCGAACGGCATTGTCATAGGGAAAAATAATATTCACAAAAAAACTCGCGAAACGCTGCTGTATTGGGTGTGAACGAGGACAAGCACGCAGTTGGCGCAGTTTTTGCTCGCCGTCCGACCAGACCCGTGCATCTTTAAGGTAAGGTCTCGTTGCCCAAACTACTTGACGGTGGAAACGAACACGTTCCACCAGTTCCTTACATCATTTCAAAGAAACCCAGCGTAGGATTTCCCTTAATTTTGCGTTTCCGATTTTTACGCCCCTTCCGCGAAAAAGTGAGAATTATAGGAGCGCTGACAGGGGCAACACTGCATGTCATGCTTTTAATCGCTTTTTCGTCTTTTCTTGCAGCTATATGACTTCGCTTGGGCGCAGCAACATCGCCCGGTGTTTATCCTGCGGGCGGGGCTTGCTGGCCCCGTCCGGAGTGTGCTCGGGGTGCGGGAAAAACCACAGCTACTGGTTTATAACGTCGACAACCCCCCATTTTCTGGTCATTAACCGGCGTATTCTTGTGGTTTAAGCTTCCGGCGACGGGCGAAAAGAGCTCTTACCATGACGGCATGCTCTGGGGAGGCGTTCCGAGAAGGACTGGGGCGGGCAGGCAAATTTACACGCGACAGTGCCCGCACGTCGCCTGCGCACCCCGGCGTACAAGGCAAAGCGCAGTGTTTCCCTCCTGGACGGCCCATCGCTGCCTTTGCCGGGCGGCATGTTGGGGAGGCGGCTCCTTCTTCCTTTCTTACCGCCCGTTTCATAGTTCATACCCCGTGAGTTTCCCAACGGAGGCGTGTTAATGATGAGCGGCTGCATGCATGAATGAACGGGTGTATGAATGAGGGAGGGGGGAGGGAGGGAGGGAGGGAGGGAGGGAGGGAGGGAGAGGGAGGGAGGGAGGGAGGGAGGGAGGGAGGGAGGAGGGAGGAGGGAGGGAGGGAGGGAGGGAGGGAGGGAGGGAGGAGGGAGGGAGGGAGGGAGGGAGGGAGGGAGGGAGGGAGGGAGGGAGGGAGGGAGGGAGGGAGGGAGGGAGGGAGGAGGGAGGGGGAGGGAGGGAGGGAGGGAGGGAGGGAGGGAGGGAGGGAGGGAGGGGGAGGGAGGGAGGGAGGGAGGGAGGGAGGGAGGGAGGGAGGGAGGGAGGAGGGAGGGAGGGAGGGAGGGAGGAGGGAGGGAGGGAGGAGGGAGGGAGGGAGGGAGGGAGGGAGGGAGGGAGGGAGGAGGGAGGGAGGGAGGGAGGGAGGAGGGAGGGAGGGAGGGAGGAGGGAGGGAGGGAGGGAGGAGGGAGGGAGGGAGGAGGGAGGGAGGGAGGGAGGGAGGGAGGGAGGGAGGGAGGGAGGGAGGGAGGGAGGGAGGAGGGAGGGAGGGAGGGAGGGAGGAGGGAGGGAGGGAGGGAGGGAGGAGGGAGGGAGGGAGGGAGGGAGGGTATGTATGACTGCGTGCGTGCGTGCGTGCGTGCGTGCGTGCGTGCGTGCGTGCGTGCGTGCGTGCGTGCGTGCGTGCGTGCGTGCGTGCGTGCGTGCGTGCGTGCGTGCGTGCGTGCGTGCGTGCGTGCGTGCGTGCGTGCGTGCGTGCGTGCGTGCGTGCGTGCGTGCGTGCGTGCGTGCGTGCGTGCGTGCGTGCGTGCGTGCGTGCGTGCGTGCGTGCGTGCGTGCGTGCGTGCGTGCGTGCGTGCGTGCGTGCGTGCGTGCGTGCGTGCGTGCGTGCGTGCGTGCGTGCGTGCGTGCGTGCGTGCGTGCGTGCGTGCGTGCGTGCGTGCGTGCGTGCGTGCGTGCGTGCGTGCGTGCGTGCGTGCGTGCGTGCGTGCGTGCGTGCGTGCGTGCGTGCGTGCGTGCGTGCGTGCGTGCGTGCGTGCGTGCGTGCGTGCGTGCGTGCGTGCGTGCGTGCGTGCGTGCGTGCCTACGTGTATGCATGGGTGGGTGGATACATGTGTATGTGTGTGTGGGTGGGTGGGTAAGGGATCGACGTGTGTGTGTGTGTATGTGTGTGTGTGTGTGCTTCTCTGCTTAGGCGTTGGAGCACACGCATGCACTGGAGGAAGGGGGTGATGAAAACCCAGACCAACTGTCGCACCCACCCCTCCACCTTCACCAAGCGTAAGGCCAAGCGTGCCATGGGGTAGGGTAGCGGACGCAAGTCACCAACGTCAGGGTGCTCACCAGGCTGGTGGATGAGAAGATGGGGGGCAGGCCCCTGTCAGATGCAGAGAAGAAGAAAAGGAAAAGGATGCAGCAGGGCCGTGAGAACGTGCCCCCGGGTGTGGCATTAGCCACTATATAGCTAGCTAGCTGGCTAGAGCTGTGTTATTAATGCATTGTACTATAGGCATGTGCCCCCAAGTATGCCTTCCTGCATTGTAAATATGATGCATAATGGAATGATGTGTTGTTTGGAACCTTCTGTACACCAAGGTGGAATGATTGCCATGAAACCCTTGTAAGAACAATAGAAAGCTGCTTTTTCTGTGGTATTTATGCTAGCATCTGTCACCAATTTGTCATCCAACCAGCCTGAAGCTTTGTGGGCAGGCTGCATGGGATGTGTTTCGAACATGTGCCAAGTTCCAGGTCCAACTGAGTTCATTTGATGTCATTATATATGCACATTAAATTAAAATTAAATTATAACATGCCTCCGTGGGGAGGTCATGTAGCACATATTCCATGATGGATGGGGTGGAGGAAGCCGCGTGGTCGAACTATACTAACGCTAGGCTATCTAGAAAATCCTAACTACACTACTCATCAAAACGCCTCCTCCGCTTGGGGGGAGGTGGCTTGCCCACAGGGTCGGGCGTGTGCGCCTTGACAATCTTCTTCCACCGCGTCTTGTCCTGCATGACAGTCCAAAGACGGGAGAGAGAGTGTATGCGGTGCTCAAACTGGGCTGGGACCACTAGGTCGTCCAGCAACATCTGAACGTAGTTGGTGACAGGTTTCCCTACCCTTTTGGGAATGTCCGCGGGGCCAGGCCAGGTCAGAATATGCCGCCCTGGCTGGCCAAGCCGCTGGGGGCCGGCCAGACCAAGGGTGGTGTCGACCTGGCTAGTGCGGGCAAGGTGTCCTACAAATGCTATCCTACGCTGCCTAATCTCGTCCGAAACACGAGGCATGCCATGATACAAAGACTCTGATGACGGACGCTCGGAAAAACCTACGTTAAGGACCTGCCGGAGCATCCTGTAAACTGTGCCGTCGAGCCGAGCTGCCAGTTTGGGTGGGAGGGTCCACGCCTCGGCGCCATACGTGAGCACCGTGAGGACGAGGACCTTGAAGAGCATGCGTTTGCGGTGCCCGTCCAGGCCCTTCGAGCGCCAGTAAGGTGTGAGCGAACGGAGCTTGGCCCAGGCGAGGGCGATGCGGGTGTCCACATCGTCGTCGGTGTCAGGAAGCCAGCTCCCCAACAGCTTGAAGCGGTCGCGGAACGGGACCTCCGTCCCGTCGAGCAGGCGCGGCAGCGGTGGTTTACTGGAGGCCCCTATCACCATCGCCTCAGTCTTGACACTAATCTCCAACCCCACCGCCCGCGCCTCCAGGCCCAGGCAGTCCAGCCAGGTCTGAATGTGCTCGGGGCTCTCGATGAGGGTGGTATCATCCGCATAAATCAGGTCGGCAAGGCGGTACCCCGGTCTAACCCCGCCGTGCTCTTTCACGTTAAGGATGTCCAAGCCTGGCTCGAACCCCTTAAGAGCAGTAAAGCGCGCACGTGCCCGGCGCATGACGTGATCCACGACAATAATGAACAGGTATGGGGACAGGACACAACCTTGCCACACCCCGTGGTGAAGGGGGAATGGTGGAGTGGTGCCCTCCGCAGTCCGCACTACTGCCTGTGAGCCCTCATACAGTCGGCGAATGGCAGCAATAAACGCAGGTGGTACCCGATCCAGAGCTAGGATGGCCCAAAGAGCCTCCCAGAGAACCGTGTCAAAGGCCTTGATATAGTCAACAAAAATGAAGACCAGCGGCAAACTGTCAGGGGGAAGTCGACGCACCTCCTCCATCAACCGGCGCGCGACAAACACAGCCATGACAGTGTTACGACCACTACGGAAACCCATCTGAGACTCACCCAGGTGTGGGTCCAGCGCGGCGCGGAGCCTGTGCAGCATCATGCGCATGAAGACCTTCAGCGCGGCGCTCTGGAGGCAGACACCCCGGTAGTTGCCGGGGTCAGCAGCAGAGCCCTTCTTGTACAGCATGACGCGGATGGCCGTCTGCCACTCAGCAGGCGGAGGCTCGTCAGAGAGCAGGACACGGTTGCAGAACGCCAGCAGAAGATCCCTAACCGCCAGATCAGGGGTCTTCAGCAGCTCAGCAGAAAGGTGGTCGGCACCGACCGCTGCATCGTACCGCAGGCGAGCAAGGGCGCCGTCCAATTCCTCCAAAGTGAAGGGGGGACAACGTCGTCAGTGGCAAGGCGGCCCTCCTGCAAGGCGGGGACTTGGTAGTCCGCGGCCGAGGAGGGGGCGCCGGTGGCGGCGGGGGTCCGGCGACCCCGAGGCGGGCGGCCGTCTCGGGGTGCAGCGGCGGGGGGGGGCGCGAGCCCCACCGGTCAAGGAAACATTGTGGGCCAACCAGCGGTCAAGGCTTACCGGCGCCGTGCCGTCCCCCGTATGCTCCACCGGGGTGCGCTGCCGCCGGCCGCCGAGCCGGTCGAGGTGGTACCACATGTCCTTGCCCTGGTTGCGGCCTGGCAGGCCTTGGCATCCGCGATGCACTGGGCCGCCTCCGCGTCCTGAGCGTGCGCGTAGGCCTCCACAAGGGCGGCCTTGAGCGATGGTTTCTGCAGCGGGTCCCGGTTACGCTTGAGGCGGTGCCGGGCGGCCAAGACCTTGGGGTCCTGGCGGTAGAGCGGGCCGGGGCGGCGGCGGGGCATGACCGGCAGGTGCCGGGCCGCCAGCAACGGGGCACGGGCCGCAAAGCCCGCAAAAACGGCTGCGTTGGGGGCACCATTGTCCAGCTTGTCGACGTCCGCCCGGGCGTCCAGTGCCGACAGGTACTTCCGTCGGCACCAGTTCCGCTCGTGCTCGGCGTCCGTCCAGTCCTCAGGATCTCCCTTGACCGGACGTAGAGCAGACCAGTCAGGGCGGACCACTGGGCGCGGCGCGTGGGGACGTGGAACCGGAGCCGAAGGGTCGCGCGCACCAACCGGTGGTCAGAGCACACCGTGGGCGTGTCAAACACTCGGGCGTCCAGAACCGAGGTACACCTGGGCTGCCGTACCACCACATAGTCCAGACAGGCCTGACGGCCGTTAGGGCCACGAAAAGTGACCAAGTCCTGTGAGGGACGTTGGAATTGACAGTTGACAGCAACCATCCCGCTATCCCGCAAAAAGGCAGAGAAAAGGGGAGTATTGGCGTTAGCTTCCGTGTCAGCAGGCGCAAAGCGACTGCCAGCAGTGCCCACGGGGAGCGTGGCATTGGCGTCGAGCAGCATAACCAAAAAGTGGCGGGCCGGAGTGACCCTCTCAAGGTCATGCAAAGATTCGAAGAACTCCTCACGGGCCGAATCAGGTAGACCACTGTGGGGTGCGTAGCCCACCCCCACCGTGAGGTGGTGTTTAGACCGCCCCTCGACAGAGGTGAAATGTGCTACCATAAGGCGTGGGGTTAGAAACTTAAGCGTGCTGAGGCTAGCAACTGCCAGCGGCGAACACAAAAGACCAACACCACCTTGGCCAGACGTACCGCTGCCAGCGAAGTAAAACCGCCAGCCACCCGCCAAGCGAGCAGTGCTCACCAGGCCAAGTGGCACCGTGCGGCGGTGTTCCTGGACGCCTAATATAGATACACGATGCTCAATGCAAAATGCGACTAGCTCCTCGATCCGGCAGCTATGGTCGTCATCTAGCAATGTGCGGGTGTTAAAAGTGGCAAGGGCCAAGGATGCCTGCTGGCCCACCAGGGGAGAACGACGATGGGTGATGGGGGTGGGTGCGGCGGGGAATGGAGGTGGGGGTGGAACGGAGGGGGGAAGGGAAGCGGTGGAAATAGTGCTTTTCATCGCATTTATTTTGTCCTGCAGGCGTAGGATGCGAGCCTGCCGCCTGCTCTGGGTATTCGGGGATGCTTGCGCAACGCAGAGGCGTAGGAAATCTAGCATGCGTTGGGTGTTGCTAATCTTGCTGCTGAGAGCTGTCGTTCTGGCCCGAGATACCGGCACCACCATGTGTCTCAGTCGACTGTTAGGTCGATGCATGGTAGTGGAACGGGACTATTTAGAGGCTGTCCCCGAAGCCTGTTAGCCGCGAGCCGACGAGGAAGGTTGTCTACCTACTGTCTACCAACAGAGGCAGCACCCTTCTGGCTAGACGCCTGACGAGACTCCGCTCCGGGGGTGTTAATCGGAACACCTGTAATCCTGTGCCCATCAAAGAATGCTGCAAAGGAGCCATCCTGAAGCAGACGCAACTTAATGCGCTTACCCTTGGTCTCTTGCTTCTTGGTCTCCTGGACGATGGTGCTGTTCCACACCGCGCTCCTCGCCTTCAGTTGAGCCGTCGTGTAGTCCTCGTCGAGGCTGAAGTCACCGCGTTGGAGCAGACGACGTGCTCCCAGCACGAGGCGTTTGTCGTGCATGGAGGCCATGGTGACGACGACCAGGCCCAGAGGGCCTGGCAGCCGAATGGCACGTTCAATGGCAACACGGTTCTGGAGCTGCAGCTTCCCCAGAAACGCTGGGCCGCGCAGCTCCTCGGCAAGTGAGTGTGCTGTCTCCTGTGCTGCCGCGCCTTTCTGGAAGCCTTTGATTACCATATTGCGTTGGCGTTGCTGCACTTCATTCTGGGGGCGGCACTTCATTCTGGGGGCGGCACTTCATTCTGGGTGACCATATATGCACATGTGTGATGAAACCCTTGGAAAACACTGAAAAACTGCATTTTTGTGGTATTTATGCTAGCATTTGTCACCAATTTGTCATCCAACCAGCCTGAAACTTTGTGGGCATGCTGCATGGGATGTGTTTAGAACATGTGCAAAGTTCCAGGCCCAACTGAGTTCATTTGGTGTCATTATGTATGCATATGTGTGATAAAACCCTTAAAAAACCATGAAAAACTGCATTTTTTGGGTATTTATGCTAGAATTTGTCACCAATTTGTCATCCAACCAGCCTGAAACTTTGTGGGCATGCTGCATGGGATGTGTTTAGAACATGTGCAAAGTTCCAGGCCCAACTGAGTTCATTTGGTGTCATTATGTATGCATATGTGTGATAAAAGCCTTAAAAAACCATGAAAAACTGCATTTTTTGGGTATTTATGCTAGCATTTGTCACCAATTTGTCATCCAACCAGCCTGAAACTTTGTGGGCATGCTGCATGGGATGTGTTTAGAACATGTGCAAAGTTCCAGGCCCAACTGAGTTCATTTGATGTCATTATATATGCATACATGCCAGAAAGTGCTGAAAATACGGTATTTTTTGCTAGCAAATGTCACCATGTTACCATGGTGCCGACTCCCAAAAATTTTTTTGACCACATGGCATCATAAGATATCTGATTAGGTACCTTGGTGCCAAATTTGAGGCCAAACTGACTATTAGCCTATCTTGAAATAATTACCAGGGAACAAAAACGCGTTTTTGGATTGATGTGATATCCACACTTGTTGACCACCATGCAGCGCATACGCGGACACGGTGGTCATGCTAGAGGCGCGCAACGGATTGAAAATCACATTGACTTTAACCGCCGTCATAGCGTACGGCTTACTAGCCGGACCCTGCCAACCTGACACAGACACTGGGCTTTCCACTAAGCCACCGTTCTCGTAGCTAGGTCAGGTTCAGCATGGTGGCCAAGTCTATGCTGATGACTAGCGGCTGAGCACCGCTATCAAGCTTGACTGCGCCAACCAACGGACATGCGCTGGTTGTCTCTTTGATGTCACCATGTCGCTCCATACATCTCCACAGGCTCCAACTGCTTGGAACGCTATGGAAGGCTCACCATTGGGGTATGGAACCACCGTGGGAACCTGGGGGACTGCACTAGTGCACTGCTGGCTACTTGTGCTGACCACTCCCGCTTGCACCACGGGCACTGCGGCTTCTACCGGCTGGCGCCCATAGGTGACGGACTCATAATTGCTCAAGGTGCGCGCATCATGCCCATCTGCGAACAACTGGATTTCGGACACAACCGACCCCAGCCACTCAACCCCCTTCTGCCCGAAGGTGTCGACCACCTTGTCAAGGACATGGTCCTTGTATTGTACCCACCTGCCCTGACTAGACAGTGCTGCTGACTGGCCACTGAGATAGAGTTTGTTTTAACGTTTCTACAGAACTTGTCCCGGTTTAATTTGGACAAGTATTTAGTGAGTTATGGCCTGTCAAAGCTTTCCTAGTGTCTTGGCAGCACAAGTGGCAACTGATCTGACATGACAGTGTTCTGACAACAGTACTGACACCAGTGGTCATGCCAACCGGTGTCACTCACTGAACAGATGTGGGTGCTCTTAATGTTTGACAAGTGTCTTTTCATTAGAATAGCTAGGTGTTTCAATATTATCATGACAGATGGCAGCTTGCTGTTTCATGCTCAGAACTTTCTAGAAACCTGTGAGCTGGACAGAATATTCCCAGCATATGCTAGAGCATATTCCTAAGCATCTGCGGCCACAACATCTTTCTAGCACACTCTCAGCATATTCCTAGAATATGCTGCAGCATCTAAATGACATCTTTTCTATTCTAAGAAACAATAAAAGGAGTAGCCCCCCTATTGAGGGTACTCTTCATTCTGCCTCTATCAAGTCTCTGTCTCTAGCTGAGTCTCTTCACTCGGACCTCCATAGCCTGCACCTGCAAGGTCAGGCACAAAGGGTTCCAATCACAGCATTGAAAAGGCAAACCCTGTCAGTTCTTTCAGCACACCTGCCGTGCTGAAAACATGGGTACGTCCACAATGAACGGCATTGGGTACACAGGCGCCAATCGCCTACACTGCTCCAGCCCAGCAGGCCGGGTTCGCATGCTCAAAAGCAGATTGCACCCCAGCCAGCGGCATAGAAAAGGACGCGGGCAACTGCCCGGCAGGCAACATGGGTGCCTGCTGAAAAGAAAGCGGGCTGCGCGCCTGCTTGCCTTTGGTCAGCCTCCGCAGCGTTGATCTCGATGTCACCGGCATGGGCGCCCAGAATGGGTCCTCTCGGTACACCGTCGCGAATTGGTTGGGGGGCGCCGTCGCCTCGATCCTCACCATGCTTGATGGTAGCGACCTGGGCTTCCATCGTGTCGGTCTTGCCTGCCATCTCGGCGAAGTGGACCGTCTTGATGCCCGCGGCTGGACACTTGTTCATCAGGTGCCACTTCGTGTCTGACCCATGCGGCTCGTGCAGCGGCTTGGACACTCGCGACTAAGGTGCCCATCCTTGTCGCAAAGGTAACATTTACCGCGTGACGGGGTGGGTGCGCCCAGCGTGCCTTGCACGCCCTGCGCCTCCTGAGTCCCATCCGAGGTGGGCGGGCGACCGCCTCCGCCTCGACCACCACCGCGACCCCGACCATGCACCGTAGCCACTGCCGCCGCCACCACGACCGACACAGCCGCTGCCACCCTGATCGACCGCCACGTACCGCCGCTGCCCCCGTGACCGGCGTTGCCACTGCACCCTGACTGCCGACATATTCACCGCGCCCCGCACCAGGCAGCCGCTGGCCACCCTTGACCGCGATGGCCTTCTCCATCTCAGCCATCTTCTTGCGCATCTCAGCCAGCTCAGACGAGATACCCTTCTCGCCTTCCGCACGCTTCCTGAGCAACCGCTTGAATGCTGCACAGAGAGTCACCAAAGTCCACTCCCCACCGGGCAGCTCCGGAAGATCGATGGCCAGCAGGGGCACTGCACTCGACCGCCATAACCGGCAACTAGCCTTGGCTTGCGTATAATCAGGCACTTTCCGTGCCCGCAAATGCGAGGAGCCGGTAAGGGAGAAAGCCGGATCCTCACCCTCGGCGACGGTGAACGCTCCATGCATTCCATTCCGCGATGGCCTTGACGTGCTCAACTGGGTACTCCAGCCGCAGTTGCTGCCACAGCTGCTCTGCCGGGTCAACATCGAAGATGATCGAGTCGAGATCCGGTGTGCCCATGTCCGTGAGCGCAAACCAGATGTCCGTGCGATGACACCGGTCCACGAGCGCTCGGTAATGCTGGACCAAAACCTGGACCTTCTTCTTGGTCAGGTCATGGAAAAAGAGGCGAATAAAATCCATCACCATCTCATGGCGAAGAGGACACCCCGAGGCGTAACGATAGGTGTTACAATGAGCTCGGAAGAGCTCATAGGCTTCCTCTAACGTCGCACCCGTGCCTACTGAGGTGAACTTCTCGCGAAGCTCCACCTTGGGCAGCGATGGCACACGAGTGGATTTGCCATGCACGCCGTACTCGCAGATATATGACATGAGAGAGGAAAAAGGAATGAAGAGGAAAAAAAACATTGAAACGAAATGGGGACCATGCAAAAACGCGTACATAGGCACTGAGGCATGCGAAAAAACGTCCCGTCTCTCGGCGCGTCTGACGTCCGTAGCATCAAAGTTGCTACTACCTTGTAAGTTGGCAGGAATGGCCTGATGAGCAGATCTACTGAGAGAGCCAGAGCGGAAACTGCTGTGCGATTGAAGTGCGCCGTTCGAGACCAAACTATTGGCTAGTGCTACATATTGCCGCGTGTTGGTCGTCGAGGTGGGCGAAAGTTTGCATGTAACAACCACTCTAGTTACGAGTGCGTGACGCAGTCTACGTGTAAATAAATAAATTAGTTTATCATTGATTAATAATTAATTAGTTAACCCTATAGTTAATAGACACGTGACTGCGTTTATCATTAATGAAAAAACATTACAAACAACTGCCGTCAAGTGGTTAAATCTAACACGTAGACTGCGTCACATGAGCATAAAACCTTAGGAATTGATTGGGCTCATATAGAATGCATGGATGACTTACTACCTATTCTTTAGTCATAGGGTTGCGGGCGCCCCGGCCCATTTGAAGCGCCATGATGGTTGCTAAAGCTCGTCACACATTTCGCCCCTATAAATGTACATAATGAATGAATTAATAACACGTGACTGTGACACGTGAGCATAAGTCCTCAGTGGGAGGGGAACATAGGATGGAATGGATGGTGTAAGCTATCTAGGTCCTAGTTACAGGGTTGTGGGCACCGTGGCCCGAATCGCTATGAATGCCATACGCGGTCACACGCGGAGCCCCCACAGACTTTGGGGTGGTCTCCTTCATCACTACTTGCCATCTATCCTTGCGTATCATCTGCCTCCATATTACAGACAAACCAAGAGGCTGACCGGGTGTGAGCCCGTCACGTCTAGTGTAGCACATGTCCATGCCGAGTCTATCACGAAAAGTCCACAATGTATATAATATAATTTCCATACACATGTCAAAATGACCGTCATTGTACCACTTTCTGAGTGTACAACTATACGGGATCCGAGGCAATCCGGTGGCCAGCCGCGACGGGAGACGCTCAGGCCACATGCACTGCAACAAGTGCCGAGACTTATTAACCAATAAGACCCACGCCATCATAAACGCCTTCCGGACCCATCAGGGCCACAGCTCCCTGCGCATCCTTCTTCACCTCTTCTGCTGTCTTGGTTCTGAGAAGAATCGGAAACTTGACATGCAGCATCGGCACATCAGCCTCAACGCTACAGCGTGAGTTTTTCAACTCTTTTCCCCAACATTTGAACTTCCCCACAACGGAGATGGCGCCCAAACGGGAGAGCCTATGAAGCCAAAAAACAACGTCGTTGAGAGCAGGCCTCTCGCCCAATTTCATGTGGCTAATCAAGTTGAATGGGTTTTCGCACAATATAGAGGAAAGCCTGAATGACCCTGACGTCTCCAGGCAGCGCAACGTGCTGGCATCGTACACACCACTCGTGTACGCATTGTGTTTTTCGCTGGCCACTGACACCATGCTGAAGACTGTAAAGAAAACAAGGAACTCAGAGGTCCCAAAACGCCTTGGAATCTCATGAGAGTTGTACTTCAAGCTTGCACCCGTGATAGCCAACAAGCATGCCACAAAGCCGAAGAGAGCATGCCCAAACAGGACCAGGCCCCTGAGGTCCCTGTATTTAGCTATCACCTCTCCAGCCTCGAGCCGTACATTGGTCTTGCCCTTACCAAGGTCTACACCCTTCTTGTAATAACCCACACTTGTGCTAATGAACAACCAGGTTAAGGAAACTGTAATAAGCAACGTAGGAAAAAAACCCAAGGAGGCTTTTCCTACAGTGTCAGCTAGAAGACACTCATAGATACACAAACCAAGAATACTGGTGACCATTATGTGCCCCGAAGAGAAGGCCGTATCCCAAACCAGTCCAACTTCAGCTGGAGACGACCGGGGGGCAGAGCTTCGTCGCATGTATTCTACGTTCGCAAGACACCCGGCCCTCAGTATACCGGCTACAGGTACCACGTCTCTTACAGGTGAAGGCCCCGTAACCTTCTCGTTTCCCGCAGGATCGGGCACCAACCCAAGAGCTTTTGCTTGCAAATGGTCAAACATTCGTGACAACGGCTCCACGAATACGCTCATGATGGCTGAGAAAAGAACCCGAACAGGCCGAAACTCAGTTAAAAAGGAGAAGATTTCGGGCAGATGTGGTAGCACCACAAGCACGAGCCAGTAGAGAAGGCTGTCATTGTAACGAGCTGAGTCTAACAAACGCCACTTAAGCTCCTTATTACGACCTGCGTCCACGGCAGCTTGTCCAGTTGCAGCGCCTGGCTTCGCTAGTTGGCGTGCCCGATCTTTCGCAGCCTTCTCTGCGGCAATTCTCGTCAAGGCAGTGGAAGCAATCCTGACGGATACAGCAGCGTGATCTTTTCCGTGAATAGCAGTATCCCACCAATAATTGCACATCTCGGCAAATGAGTAATACTTGTAGTAGTCAATAGTCTCGTCAATTGAAATAGGAAGAACCCTGACATCCACCCTTGAATTGCCGCCATAGACTAGTCCCCTGTCTCGTCCCTTCCATGCTCGACACATTGAGGGGATCCAGAGATACAGAGACAAAGCGAGACAGGCTAAAATTCCCAGAAACAGCGCCATTATCTAAAAATGGCCTCTTTTGTTTCCTCAACGAAACAATTTACTGCTCCACTAGATAGATGAAGTCCTGCAAAGAACTGGGATTTGGAGCTCGTGGGAACGGGGGAGAAGGCTCTTCCAGGCACCTTCAGTACGTAGAACACCAGGCAGGCCAGGGGTAGGCCCTCGAACGAATAATAATTGCCCGGAAGATGTGTGGTTGGGCTCGCATGCAAATGGGCGCGGGGCCGCGGGCGCCAGGCGAAAGCTTTGCGCAACAAAAATGTTCTCGCAGGTTGCGCAGGTTGTTTTTAGCCAGGATCTGCCGTCTGCGTCACCACTCACCAGACAGCAGACCTTGAGACCCCTGCGGAAAGGTTCGGCATGAACTGGAAAGTGGAAACGGTTACATCAGGGTTGTGTACAGTCATTCACGCCTTAAGTTGGTTTCGACGTTTTTGAGGGGTCAACCCAAACTTAAGGCGTGAAAAAAACTTAAGGCGTGAATACCTATAAATAATTATACTAATTTTAACTAAAGATAGTAAAAAATAATATTCTGAACTGCTCTGAAACTATAATGCCGAAATCCTATTCGACCCAACTAAAGATGACGGTCCCTGCGCGAAGTTTATGGCGCCGATAAATTCTACCCGTCCGTACCGTGAAAAAGTGGTTCACGGTACTCCGCGCACCCCTAGCGGAGCTGGCCATGGCGACGGCTTAAATCGATCAGGCAAAACTAGACAAATATTTATATATATAACATGCGGAATGCAGAGAAATCGCGAGAATCTTGAAGACGATGAGTTTATAATGTTATTTCATAGCTAAGTTTGTGCGCTTTGCAATGTTGATAATTTTATTGATGACCATCGCCGCGGGGGTCCAATCCGAAATTGTCGTCGCGAGGGCTAAATTAGAATGCACGCTGGCGGCGGTGATTGTCAGGTTTTATGGGCTTTACTTAGCGTCAAGGATGCGTTTGCATTGTTATTATAGAATCCTAACGAAATTCGCCGCGGTTTTGCAAGATCTCCGTCATTATCGGTGAGACACTGTCCAGGCTCGCCGGATGCGCGTCTCATCCTTCCATGGAAGGTTGGTCTTTCTTGCGCCGCTGGGCAAAGGACACTGCCGGTAATGGTACGATCCCGTGCGTAGCGTTCCCCTATACATGTTTCGCTTCTTTAAAGGGTTGTCAACGCAAGTTTTCGCCTTCTTTCCGCGCAGTTAGCGCCAGGTAGTATGCCATTCCGTGATGCGCATCGCCAGATTCCTGGCAGCTTTCAGTGATTTTATCTAGGTTGCATTGCTGGGACGTGTCAAATCGTCAGCCGTGGCATGTTGGCAAGTTGTCAGGGATTTGTCGAGTGGTTTCTTGGAAGCAGTTTGGTAAAAACACTCAGTTTTGTATGAATATTGACGCACACTTTCTTAGCAGCGGCTTCAGTGTGCTTAGCTAGAGCCTCACAAGGTTGAGGATGTTTCTTAGCGAACAATTGCGCTGGAAAGAAAGGCGATAGTGGGCGTTCTGAGGGGCATATTGCATGGGTGGAGCTGCATGTAGGTAGGGGGTACCATTGTTTTCTTGGCCTCTCTCCCACTGAATTATGGGATAGCCCTGTCACATGCTAGCAAAGTAACCATGGTAAGAAGCCCTGGCACGCAACATTTATGACTAGTATGCTTCCTCTGTGGACTGTCTGTTGTTCCCCTTGGCTGGGCAATCAGTGGATATGGCTTTCATGCGTCTATTTGCATTGGACACCTTGGTTTTGGTATGATGCTCACAACATAAGCCTAGAATATGCTTCAGAAGTGTTGGCTAGACATGTAGAGCTACCTGCCTTGTTGCTGTGCACTCACCCATGAGGTTGCCCATGCCAAGGTAAGGCAAGGGCGCATGAGGTGCCCAGCCACCTCCTTGTACGTTGTGCTCGAATTGGGCATGGTCTGGAGCCATCTGGATGGCATAGAACGTGTTAGTGTGCCTTGATACTCACTATTGCCTTCCTTAGCGTGTGCACAGGTGGCTAACTGCCCAACGTTATTTCTTCCGCGTTTGTAGTCAGAATAAGCTCAAACCTTGTGGGATTATGTTTGTCTATGTCTAGTAATCGTTTATATCTCCCCAGGGCCAAATGATGTGTTATTGATTGGTTTTGTTTTTTCCAGCCCCCCAAAGTACCCTTTTTGGGGGAAAATTAATTACTAATAGAATAATGATTATTTTGGGGTGCCAATTAGCTGGAAAATTTGCAAACTCAGGGAACTAAATGGGAATATATTGAAACATGCAAAATGATGCCCCGATTGTCCTAGGCAAAATGTGCCATATATAGCATCTTTTGCTATTTTTAGCACAATACCGGCCTATTATTGTCAAGGAGACAACCAGCGCAGGCCAGTATAGCACCCTCAACAAGTGGTGGGATGGACCCCAATATATCCTATTTACATGCCAAAATCATCTCTTGGGTACCCCTAGGCCAGCCCTGCATGTTATTCTATGATATGGTTTTAGGGGTGCTTGCATGGGACCCTCACCTTAACCCATAGTCCGTAAACCACCCGAAATTTCGGGTAGTTTGACCAACGGTCGTAATTCGCGCCGCGCCGCAAGCGTCGCGCGCGCGCCACCCGTGACGTATGCAAGTTGTCCGGTGGGTCCGGGAACACTTAGGTACGAAGGTGATGCATAAGTAAGTAAGTAAGTAAGTACTTGCGTGTCATGCGCAAAGGCATGCCACGGAGTACTATGCTAATCTCATTAGAAAAATAATTACACAAAAGTTTAAACAAATATCGTCTGCATCATCCCCCAACTGTTAAGCACTAGATGGGGATGTAATCCTGATCCGAGCTGTCCTCTACTGTAATGGCGAGGCGGTAGTGTAGCGGCTATCCTCAGGACCAATAACCTCCACCTGCGGACTTCTAAGGTTTTTAAGGTGATGCATAGGTTTGGGGGTAATATTCGCCATAGCCTGGTAATTACAACGTGCCTTGAGACAGTATCACGTGACTTTGGCGGGAAATTTTCGCTCGCGCGCGCGTAACGAGATATGGCTGCCTACGTGCCGTTATCATTGAAATTTTGCGTCTCGCGGCCAGAAACGGTTCAGAATGTTGCTCAGAATGTCGATGCGTGATTTTCGTAGGTTGTGCATGGCCAGATTTAGAGGATTGGGAAAATACAGGTAGGAAAGTAGTGCTTTCTTGGTCGTAAGTGCCAGATGAGTCATCGGTTATCATATGTCGATTTTCTCCTTATGGCCGGGCAGTCTGCGCCAGCCCAAGCCTACGCCCAAGCAAGCTGACCCCATAGGCTCCGCCTAATGCTAGCTTCCGCGGCGGTCAAGCGGGGTCGTTGCGGCCCGTGGCGCCACGTGTCAGTTTTTATTTGGGTCTTGGCCAAGGATTCTATGCCCGTATTCGTTTTCATACATTCCGTGCTGTTGAATCTGGTACTCCTCAAAAGCACGCCTGCCAGCCTCGTTGTATCCCTGTTCCCTGTACAACGGTGTCACCTGATTCTTTTCTCCGTCACCTCCTAACGCCCATGTCAAAAAAGCGACGCCCGCTATGAGGAGCCCAACGCCCGCCAGCACCCCGCCCGCTATCGTAAGCTTTTTCAACCTGGCCTCTTCTTCCCGGTAGCTCTTCTCATAGTAGTCTCCTTGCGGGGTTTTGAGCGACCCGTACCCGAACATCCCCAGTCCGGCCACGGTGAGCCCTCCCGCCAGCACGATCACTGACACTCCACGTCGCGGCCTCCGACAGACCCCACATGTTCCCACCTGACTGCTGGCATAATTTATCGAGGGGCGACAGGGCTGTTCCAGCACGAACAACCCCTTGACCCCGTTCTCGGAACACCCCCGGGCGGATCCCTGCACTCTGATTGGCCGGCTGGCCCGATGAAAACAAATCCCTGCACGGTGATTGGCCCGTTTTGTAAAAACGCAACCACAAGTGTTCTGTTCCTTAAAAAACATGCAGAACGGAGGGTGGTACGACCATCAGCTTTCGGCTAGGACCCCGTGTTTGCGTATCACTGTCCCCTTGGCTATCTATTCTCCCATATTCTTCATAATTTTATGGTGAAAAATTTGATCATAAAATATGGCTAAATTTTATGGTGAAAAAATCATAGTAAAAGAAACAGGTATGGCATGGTAGGGGCACCCCTGTATACCGCAACCACGGGATCCTGGCCGAAAGCTGATGGTCGTACCACCCTCCGTTCTGCGCGTTTTTTCAGGAACGGAACACTTGTGTTTGCGTTTAGACAGAATCCACCAATCGGAAGTCAGGATTTTGTTTCCTTTAGGGCTTCCAGCCAATCACGAAGCAGCAGCCTGTTCCTGGCCCGCCCCTCCCCCCCGGTCCAAGGCGGAACGGACCCGTTCAAGCTGGAACAGGCCCGGCGGCGCGGCGCCACTTTCCAGTTTCCCGCCAAAGGTGCGCGTCCTCGGTGAGCGCAGCGTGGGCATGATGCGAGTCAGGCGGGCATAAATAGAGACCTAGGAGAGGAGAAGGACACACGCACCACACCCAACCATGGCAAGTGGAAAGAGCTACTGGAAACGATCCGAAGGCGGGTGCGAGCACGGCAAGCGTCCGTCGTCCTGCTCGAAGTGCAACCTGTGCGAGCACGGGTGCTTCAAGCCCCGCTGCCTGAAAGGCTGCTCGCTGCTGTGCAAGCACGGCGCGAAGAAGGAGAGGTGCACGGAGTGCAAGGAGAAGTGCGCGCACGGGAAGGCGTACTTCTGCAAGCACCTGGAGTGCCGCCTCGGTATCTGCGAGGAGCACAGCGCGTTGTGCAAGAAGGCCCTCCAGAAGAGCAAGTGCCCGTGGTGCCACCCGGGCCAGAGGGGCAAGGCCTCCAACGAGCGCTTCGTGAGGGACGCCGGCCTCTCGTCCACTTTCATCGACCTCTACGAGCGCGGCGGGTCCGCCCGCATGGACACGGACCGTTGCGAGCACGACAGGTTCAAGTTCGCCTGCCGCGAGTGCGGCAAGTGCCAGCACGGCGTCTACAGGCCCGACTGCCAGGAGGGGTGCTTCCTGAGGTGCTGGCACGGCAAGAAGCCCGATCACTGCGCCACGTGCAACCCCAACCGCTGCCCTCACGGCAAGATGCTGAGGTGCGCCGAATGCGGCATGACCGCCCCCATCTTTATCGAATTCCTGGTCCTTACGCAGCATTGTCGCGTCCGTGATCTATCACGTCCGCAATTCAGATTTTAGCTACCATGGTACGAGTAGCTACCAGATTTTAGCGTAATTCTGACGTCCGCAGCCTTGTGCGGGTTGCTATACCGCGGCCCGGTACTGACGCCGCGGATCTCAGTTGTACTCACGCGCCAAGTCCGCTGAATTTGCTGACGGAACTTTTGGGCGGACCTGAATTTCACTAACATTCGTCACAAGGGCAGTTTGCCGAATGCTGGTACACAGCAAGCCGGCGAGGCACTGAGCAGATGTGCAATTTCAGGATGTCAACGTGGGACACCAGACACAAATGCAAGGAAGCCCCAGGCGGTGCCTGGCATAGCCGATAGATTTGCCCTTGTATATTTGTGTTCGCTTGACAGATAAAGCTTGACGTGTAGCTTGTCGGAAATTAGACAATGTTATGATTGGCTGATGTCTAAAGTGGCGCTAGTGGCGCCAGCCGCCAGGCTTGAGCTTTGAGTAGTATGTATAGAAGGATGAGCAATGAACCATGGTGGTCGTTGTTCGTCCGTTTCTCTCCCTCACAACTGGTTTGTTGTCTTCATGGGGTGAAATAGTTCGAGCAGCCCGGAGCAGCCCCCGTGAGTGGTTGCATGCAGTCAGTTGCCATGAGGATGGACTGACGGATATGACAAGGTATTGTTTTTGTTAAGAATGTGTGTAAGACTGAGAACGAGACAAGGGACAGGGCCTTCGGGCACCCTGGTCGTCGTTGGCAAGAATGCCAGTAGGAACTAGGTCGGGAACACACGCGCACTGCCGCCACAAGGGGCCTGCAGTGGCGTCAACCAAGGGACCTCACAGCTGCTCTTATAACTACAACATTACAACTCGACACTCTTTGTAATTCGTCATGTTTCTCATTGGAATTGAAAGGTCTTTTGGTTGCTTTGATGATAAAGCATGGTCTCAAGAAATTATCGGCTGGTTGGGCCGGATTGCCTGTCATGAAGGTGGCGGTGCCGTTAAAGGACCGCACCTTTCATTCTCATTTTTTTAGGTGGCATATCACACACATGATTACTGCTGATGTCAGTGGATGCATTCCAAGTAGCGGTATAATGACCAGTCCAGGATGATATGGCACGCGAGCTATGACGACTACCAAAGCAAAACGAGGGCTGGAAAAGGAGCTGGCACAGCTTCCCAGCGCCCAGCCCAACCCTCTCGCCCTCGCCATTGTTCAGCCGCCAGGCTTACCCGCCAAACCCTCGCCAAGCGCCTCGCCTGAGCCCAAGAAACCATGCCACGATCGCCACAAATGGAGCCAATACTTGCCCGGCGACGGAATGTTCTCCCTCCTCGAGTGGCAGAAGCTGTCGCCGCAGGAAGTCGTCGAAGTTCTCCAGTTCCTCACACAGGAGCGGAAGCTCTTTGTGGCCTGGAGAGGGGGGACGGCTATCGACTACCGCGACACGTCCTGGCTCTACACCTGTGGCGAATCCCGCCAACGCACGGTTATCTTGACCAGCTACTACCAGCGCAGCTTCGGCGACATCCACAGAGCACTTCGGAACGCACTCAACGCCCCAGCCCCCGCACAGCCGGCAGCCCCATCGGCTTCCTCCCTCTGCAAGGATGACATCCGCGCAGTGCTGGAGGAGCACGTGACCTGGCCGTTGGCCGAGAAGCTGACCTCGCTGAACACGACGCTCAACACGGTGGAAGCCCGGGTCTCCAACGTGGAAACCAAGGTCGTCCACAAGCTACAACCCCAGTTCACGGCGCTACACACCGCGGCGCAGGCTTCGGAAACGAATGCTGCACTTGTCTCTCGCCTTAACCAGGTGGAGGGCAAGTGTGGCGTGCTCCTGAAAAAGCTTGAGGCCATCACCGCCCACTCCGAGGCCCTGGCCACACAGGTCCCCAAGATAGCGGAGCAGACGGCCACCATTGCATCCCAGCCACCCCGGCAGGATGCTGGCGACCTCCCGCCGCTCTCCTACGCGGACCTGCTGCGGTCAGCGACCGCCTCCACCACCGACGCCATCGCTACAAAGCTCCAGGAGCTGGAGGACCACCGCCAGGCCCAGCAACGGGAGGTCACCGACCGCGCTCGCCGCGAGTGCCGAGTGGTGCTACGTCGCTTCCCCCAGAAGCCAGGTGAGACGTCAACCTCTCTTGCTGACGAGCTCAAGAACCAGCTTCTTACCCTCATGGGCCTGGTAGGTGAGGTAGAACTGCGTGGGTGCCACCGCCTTCCCCACTCACGGGACAAGGCGGCTCCCCCACCAGTCCTACTCACCTTCCCCTCCCCTGCATGAGGATAAGCAGCGGTTCCTCTCTCGTCGCAAGCGGTTGCACGACCTCACCTGGACGCTGGATGACGACCTCACCCCCGCTCAGCAACAGCAGCGACGCGACCTGTGGCCGGAATACCTCCGCCATAAGCAGGACCCCCAGAAGCCCAAGGTGTACTGGAGGGGCGGGGACCTGATGATCAACCACAAGATGTGGACGCCCCCAGCGGGCTAGAATAGCAATAGCCCTAGCTCGTAACCATTGGCGTCACTGCCGCTAAGGCAGCCATGCCTAGAATGTTGCCTAGCTGAGCCAACACACCTAGTCACGTGCCGCCAACGCACGGTACACAACCAGCCATAGCCTTAGCCTAGTCCTAGTACAGCCATGCTACGCCCTGGCTATGTTCAGATTACTTGCCCACGCTCCTTGCTATGATATGCTCACATGGGTCTTATTGCACCCACAGTTTGCCGGATCGTTAGCCTGTCCTTTTAGCTAGCCGCGCCCGATTGCAGCTGTGGCATGCCTTTGGCATGAAGGAGACTGGGGGTCTCTGCCCTTTCTCCTGTAGTGCACACACAGGGATTAAAAGCACTTCGGTGCTCCGTGACTCCCCAACGGGAGCACGAGTTTAATTAATTAATTAATGGCACGCGAACGCGACAGCATAGATAGGTATTACTGGGCCTTTCTTCTGGGCCTTTTTCCTGATGGCGTGTGGGCCGATGTTTTCCTCACTGTAGATAGGCATGATAACGCGGACGACGTGGCCCACTACCATGCGTATCTGGATGTTCTGCTGGCCTCGCGTGGCACCTACCAGACTGATGGCAACTAGATAGAGGGCCTTAGGCCCGACCTGAGGGTGTTGTCCCTCCGGTATATGGAGTCGCCCTCATATTCTGGCCAGTTGATTGGTCGTTCTTGGTCCTTGGTGCTGACTTTGTTCACTCTGTGTGTCCTGCCCAGTGCCGTCCCTCCCGGCAAGGCCTCTGTGCCAGGCAGTTAGGGGATCCTCCCACCAGGCTTGGTGCTGGTTAACCCTACACCACTCGGGGTGGAACCGAGTTAACTTGTTGGTGCTTTGTATATCTTGGATGGCCTGTCGATTGTGTTGGCGTGTGCTGGGTGCGTTAGGTTATTCCTACAGTTAATAAACGAATGGACCCCTCAATGCTCAATGGCCTACTGTAACGCATGTGTTTATTACAATAAATCACAAGCCCCGCACCCAACGTGCACAAGGGCATTTAGCATTGTCGACAAGCAACGCTCTGCCTGGCCGCCACGTCTGGAGCATCCGACAGTGGCCGTTGGGCTCTGTGGTGCAGCCTGAGTGGCGCGACGCCACTGCTAGACTCTCAGGACCTTAGTCCAACATCCGACACCTCAATGTCAGTCCCGAGTGGGTACTGGCGACGCCGTACCGCCAATCCTGCTTGGGTACTGGCGTCCGTCACCAGGACTCGGCTATCTAATAGTCTAGCCTGCCGAATCACATATAGCCGGGACTTCTGACCGAGCCTACACGTGCGAAACCCCAGATAGCACATTGCTATCTGGTACTTAGCCTATGTCCACGACTAGAGGCTAACTCCTACCCCTTGGTTTCCTCCCTGTGCGTAGGGAGAGGGCTCCCTACCTTTGTGGGGGGGGAGGTGTTACGTCGCGTAACAATTCGTTGTAGTTACGGACGTAAATTAGGTCTTTTGCCTCGGTCGTTCCTAGGTTTACGTGTAGTGTGTACTGGGACACTGTTGTCCTCGACGTAACAGTACCGTGGTGCATTGGATGCTTTTGGGCGTCGCGCCGCGCACTTTATTAGTGGTCCTTATCCTTCGGGTAGAATGTAGTGGACCAGCGTGCATCTGTACATTTGTAGGCGAGGGCCAGGTCGGCCCAAGCATGCTGGACCGTTGGTGACCATTTATGCACGTTCTACCCCTCGTGTTGGCACTCGGCGTGTGTTAAATGAATTAACACATATTAGCTTGGGTCATGGCAGTGTAGTTGTGTTTCCTTCCTCTATTCCTGGAGTAAACGGGTTTGTGTAAATGGCTTATATGGCGTATTATAGTAGCACATACGTAAATGCATTGAGATCTGGATCGTCTCGTTCGTCTTTCGCTAGGGGTTTAACTAGAGGTGGCCTTACTAGTTTAGGTAGCATTAGGCCGGGTAGAGGTAGAGGTGGCGGTAGAGGTTTACTGGACGTAACACTCAGTGATCTTAATATCATTTCAAGTGTTGTAATGCCTAAGCTATATCCCATAATCGATTGCCCCCATCTAGACAACTAGCTTCTACAAAAACCTAAAGTGACCCCCTTTTGGAGGGCTGACAGGCATGCACAATAACATGGCATTCCTCGTGGTAAAGCATGGAAATAAACACATGTAATGATATTTATTAATGAAACAATTCTTTATTCCAGATTATATTTCATGAATGGACTCTGTCACGTGTATTGGTGCTGCCACCACCAAGAAAAAGCCAGCATGGCTGTGCTGGTGCTGCCACACTACCATCATAGCTGTCTAGTGTGCATCTCCCTCGTCATTATCCTCCTCCTCCTCATCATCATCATCATCACCATCATTGTGCCCATCCTTGGCATCCACGTCCTTAGGATCATCGTCCTTGGGATCATCGTCCAACGGGATTGCATTGTCGTCGTTGACACCCTCGATGGCTCGCTTCACAGAGGCCTGCCACGCCTCCTTCTCGGCACGGAGTGCTTCCAGCTCGGCCATGATCTCTTGCTGCTTCCTCTCGCTAGCCTTGAGCTTCATGCCGATGGCCATCGCAGCCCGCTGGGGATCCTCAAACATCTGGCCGTCGCCTGCGCTCTTGGGGTTCTCCCCGCCGAGCTTGCTTGGAATGGTTGTAGGGGTGCGCTCGCGCGAAACCTGCTCGGTCTTCGTGCGCTTGTAGGCAGGCTCGCTCCCCCCCTCCGCCTGCCCCGCCTTCTCCTGCATTACAGCCATCCATGCCGTTCTGATAGCAACGTGGTTCGTGCCAAACTTCTTAGCAAACTGGGCGGACTGCGTTCCAGTGAAGGTGTTGCAGAAATTGATGATCATCTCGTTGCATCCAGGCTCAAAATTTGAGATGGGCAGCCAGTCAAAACGCTGGAGCGATTTGCCCTGGCGGTTGGCCTTCTGCCTCTCCTCGTCTGTGTAAAACCACTCCACAAGGAGCTCAACAACATTGTCGACCATCTTTGCATCTATTATTTTGGACACGTCAAAGTGGTCGTACGAGTCATTCTTCGCATCTTCAGCAGGCGCCCTGCTTCCTGAAGCACGTTTCTTGTCACGATTGTCCGCCCTCACACCCCTCTCTGCAACGTTCACCTCTCTCTCTTTCGACTTAATATCATCGTCGAGACGCTTCCCTAATATCGTGAGAATCGTCTCGTAACTGGCACGATTCATGAGAATTGCAAGGTTGTCTTTCATTCTTGATCGTTACAAGTTGCTGTCGACGGCTATGGAGTTTAATTCATCCCACCCATTCTTAATAAATTCCTTTGCATTGCGGCTAGGGGCCGAGCATGCATTGTGCAAGGGCCAATTGGCCCAGTGGGTACTTTGACAGTAATTAGCATTGGTCAAGTGCGCGTACTTTGTCAGTAATTAAATTTGCACAAGTCCCGAGCACCGTGTCATACGCCCTTACTTCTGTCGTACGCAGTACCGGCGCGGCGTTAGGCGTGTTTCTGTGCAAAGTCCCGAATTTTCACCAAGTCCTGGGCACTAAGGGGGCCGTGCTAGTAAGTGTAGCTCCTAAACGGCTAAGTCTTTTTGAATTCTGTCACTTGCACCCTGTTTTGTATGCTTAGTATATGCTACGTACCTATTGCATTTGTTAATTGGCCTATTTATAATGCATGAGATGTGAGGACTCTTTGTTTACGTAAACGCTTTTATTAGAAAATAAAATACAGTAATCATTTCAACACTCCTTTTCTCAATGTAGGAGTGGAAGTACTTATTTGTACATCGCATGCGCCTTCCTCCGTTCATGGCTTGGCTTCAAAAGGCTGCACTCCCTGCAGCTGACATAGCCATTGGCCAGTTGGTTCTTCCACACGTCTAACTCCCAATTGCACAGTTCCTCCATCTTCTGCATCCGGGGGGGCGGTGGTGAGGAGCCACGCTTGTCTCGAGGGCCTTGCGCACCGCCTCCTTCATGCGATTGATGAGCTCGAGCCCGTGCTCTTCTGCCGTGCGTTCCTTCTCGAGATCCGGCACGGACTTGATGTACTCGTGAGCGACAAGGTCAGCGTCGTGTCCGAAGACGATGACAGCCCAGAACATCTTGTCAAACACATTCTGGGCAAGGCACGCCAGATGCTTCCTGTAGCAGTGAGCCTCGGCGACCCACCTCTTCGCTTGACGGAGAAAGATATAGGGCTTCTTGCCAATCAGCAACCGCTTGCACATCTTGAGATCGCATGAAGTCATGTGGCGCAGCTCGCCAGGGTTCCTTCGGCGTCTGCGGGAGCGCATCTGAATCTCCTTCTCAATGGCATTCAGCAGCTCAGTGGCTTCGATCGTCTTTTCCTCTTTCACCTTCTCAAACTGGACCTGCGTGGCCTTGTTGATTCCACACAGTTTGGGCCACGAGAGCTCCACGAGGCGGTGCACGATTTCTGCAGGCAGGCTGTCGAAGGTGGCAGCCATAGCTGGTTTTGCGGAGTCAGCCATAGCTGTTTTCGTGGTAGTGGTGGATGGAGAGGAGGATAGCTGCGAGAGTTGTTGCGTCTCGCGACTTAATAGACGAAGGGATATCCACATCTGCCACGGGATTGGTCCGCGTCCTGTGGATAAGCGCGGCGCGAGCGCGACGCGCGCGTCCTGTGGATAAGCGCGGCGCAAATACGGAACGGCGCGGCGCGAGTACGGACCGGTGCACGTCCACGGGATTCTGCCACGTGGCACGTGCCATTTCCCGTGGTGACGGCGCCAGAAGTATAAATCTAAAACCGCGCTAAATTCAAATTTTTGCCAAGTCTCAACGGCTAAGTATTATTAAATTTGGACACTTGGGACGTGTGCAATTGTTAATTTTACTTTGATTGCAAGCATGGAAAATAAGACATGATGTTCGTGTGAATTGTTTTCATTAAAAATATAATTACTCTTTAATTGTACACAAGTCCACGGGACTAGAGAGATTCTCTGAACTATTTACAGGGCACGCGGGGCGGCCAGTTGGTTCATGACAGCTGCATAGCAGGACTCTGCGGAGTCGTAGCGGAAAAACGGGAAGCACAGGTCGTGCTTGGAGTCCTTGCCCTCGCAGATGGGGCAGGAGACACTCTTGGTGCCAGCCTCCCGCAGAGTGTCGAGGACGCACTCGCTGCAGACGACGTCGTTGTCGATGCTGTGGCCGTTGGCGGTGAAGAGGTAGTGCGCCTTCTTGTTGCACACCTTGCAGGTCTTGGAGGGCACGTCCAACTGGTGGTTGCAGCCCATCTGCTTGCTGGCAGCCTTGACGCCGCAGAACTTGTTCTTCAGATGCTCGAACTCCTTGGTGCCGGGAGTGACGGTGCTGGTGAGGTTGGACTCGGACAGCGTGAAAGAGACGAAGCTGAGGTGGGAGACATAGTTGCGCTTCTCGCACTCCCACTTGATCCTGGAGATCTCCTTGGTGAAGTCGCTCTTGAAGTTCTCGATGTCGACCTTGGGCTTCTTGATGGCGTCGTTGAACAGCCCGCAAGACCTCAGGTAGTCGTTTGTGTCCTCCTGCTTCCTCTTGTAGCCACCGCGAAGAAAGGGCTGGTCGCGCTCCTCGACCTTGACGTTGACCTTGCCAGGGTCGGTGGGGCCGGTGAGAGCAAAGTTCGGCTCAGAGACGGTGTAGGTGCCTGGCGTGGGCCACTTGATGAACTCGGCGGTGTCCTCCATATCCGGGTAGATCTGGAGCAGCTCGGGGAACCTCTTCTTCGTCCGCTCGTGCTCGAACGCGAACTGCTCGAATGCGGGGTCCCAGCAGCTGATGCAGTGCTCGGCCTTGCCGTTGCAGTCGATCTTGAGGAGATCCACACGAGTCGGCTTCTTGCACTTGGCGCAGTCCTTCGTGGGGATGCTCTTCAGCATGTTGTTCTGCTGAAGGTACTCGCACGAGTCGCAGAAATGGCCGTCGCAGGGGGAAAAGCTGTGATTGTTGCGCATCTTGTAATCCTCGTCAAACTCGCAGAAGTGCTTGAGAGACCTCATCTTGTCGCAGCCGACGCAGCGAATGCGCTTCTTGTTCATCATGATGTTGCTCGTCTCGTAGTGATCCATCATGTCGTTCAAAACGCTGCGAGAAGCCTCAGGAAGGTGGACTTCGCATGCATGCTCGCCGGTGACTGGGTGGAAAAGAATGTTGAAGTGGCGAGTTTTCTTGACTTTGGGAGCACTGTGCGGCCCACGCTGGCGAGGAGCAGAGATGGCGGAGGAGGTAGCCATTGGAGCTGGTTGGTTTTGGTTGCTGAGAGAGCTGGGTGGATGCGAGTGGGATGCGAGGCGAGGTGGTGCAAGTCCTGCATTTATACCCACGGGGCTGCAATTCCCGTGGTCTAGAAGAATTCAGCAGATCGACGGCTCGTGGCGAGCCACGAGGTTTGTAACGGGAAACGGTATGACGGTTACGAGGAAAAATTTCCCGTGGCCATACATTTTGAGCGTTATTTTGCCACGGGATTTGTAACGTAAAAAATCTTTCCCCGTGGCAAAAATATCCGACAGTTACTTTGCCGCGGTACCGGAATCGGATTTTTTTCTGTCCCCGTGGACGGATATTTTCGAGCGTTATTTTGCCACGGGATTTGTAACGTAAAAATTCTTTCCCCGTGGCAAAAATATCCGACAGTTACTTTGCCACGGGGCCCGAATCGGTTTTTTTCTGTCCCCGTGGACGGATATTTTCGAGCGTTATTTTGCCACGGGATTTGTAACGTAAAAATTCTTTCCCCGTGGCAAAAATATCCGACAGTTACTCTGCCACGGGGCTCAAAACCGAAAATCCTTAATCCCCGTGGACGGATATTTCTGACCGTTATGCTGCCACGGGATTTGTAACGTAAAAAAACGCGTCCCGTGGATAAGGTTTTGGCGCATAAACGACGAGCGCGCTTCCACGTAGCCAGATTGCCCGTGCAAGACCACGTAGATAGCCTGCCAGCCACGGGACTGTCTCGTCAACCAAGGCCTGCGCAGGTATAAAGACCAGACTTCCTCGTCTCCTCGCCACTCGCTCACCTCACATCAGCTCAGCACACCAAAACTCTCTCACTGGATATGGCTTCCCGCCCCAGATACGCAGCTAGCTACAACTTTGGAGTTGGATGGAGACTAGGAACGACGAACAACTGCTGAAGCTGAAAGCGAATGATGATTGTATTACAATAATACAAGGAGAGAGCGATGAAAGCTGAGGGCTCAGAATGGAACTGGGCAAACTCGGGTGCTGTGGCACTCCCCAGTGCTACGCCTATATGCCTATGGCGGTGCTACCTGCAGCACACGACCAGTGGACAACTGTACACTGCAATGCCATGCGACCACGTCACTAGCAACCAGCTAAGACTCGGCCCGTCAGGCCCGGCTACACCGGACCTGGCGGGTCGAGCTAGCACCTAGGAACAGTCTGGCACTAACCGCACATCGGTCCACATGACACCTCAGTACCGTACACCCTGCCGTACTGTACTGAGGTGTCCCGCTCAGCCGCGGTAGGCAATACGCGGCGCGCAGGCCGGAAATCCGTGTGTCAGCCTAAGCATCTCATCTAACTCCCATTATGTTTTCCTTTCAGGTTGAAGGCTAGCGACTTCAAGCCTGACCCTGCCCAGCTAGGAGACTGACTCCAAGCTGACTGAGGTGCTGAGCAACTGACACCCATACTGCAACATCTGGACTGAAAAAGATGGGCCCCAGAACTCGTGCAATACTTGTGATGGCATCACGTTTAGCTCAACATGCCCGGGGACTTCCTCCTCCTCGCGAGCTCACAAGGGAGATAGCTATGCCTGTCTGCCTATCCAGGGAGTGCATCACCAGCCAAGAGAGCCAATGTAAAAATGCCAAGGTAACCGTTTAAGAGGTTCCATGTTGTTCCATCATCATCGCCCACTCAGAGAAAAAATACCCAGCCAGGCTGGGTCAACTGAGCTCAGGTTACCTGCAACCTGAGGAGTGACAGTGGACAGGTTTATTGCACCCTGCACTGTCCATGTTGTACCTGCACAACATGTGAGGACCAGCCACCCCTGCCCTGCACAGAGGGGGCTGAAGTCCGAGTGACAGGTGACAGGACTATGACATCCTGGACCTGGCCACATGGCACCTGCACCACGTGTGAGACCAGCCACCCCTGCCCTGCACATGGGTGACTAAAGTCCTGGTGACAGGTGACAGGAATATTTCATCCTGCACCTGTGCTGAGCACGTTGTACTAGACAACATGACAGCACCCATGCCTTTACTGCCACTGAACAGTGAGGCCAGGTGGCTCAGGATATCCACAGTGAACTGGGGTCCTGGGTAACCACCTGTCAAGGGAGCTTTGACCCTCCACTTGAATGGGGGGCACCTGAGCCACTGAGCTCAAGGCCAATCCACCAAGGCATACGCCCTAGTGTATAAAGGTGTGAGATACATCCCATGCCCACCTATGAAGGTGTGCACAACGAAATTCCATGGTGTTGAAAAAATCAAAACAGATTTTATTGGGCATCGGGCACGCAGATGTATGAAAAACAGACTCCAACCAATCCCCCGTGCTGGAAGCCACAACCTAGTACCCCTTGGACCTGCCCAAGGGGTACTGGGTGACCTAGGCGGCCCTGGTGAACAGGACCCTGCTAGGCGTCCCCCCTATGGGGCAGGGTTGCCTGCTTGCCATAGGGGTTCATCAAGTGGTACAACAGCTGGTATTGGTCAGCTGCCTGCTGAGGCACTTTAGTGAGTGCATCAGCAGCGTTGTGTTTGTCCTCCACGTGACGGGTGGACTCCCAGTAGGTGGACTCCTGTTTAAGGACCACCCAGTCAAGATCAGTATGCACAGCATAGGGGTTAGCAAGGAAACTGAGGACTGACTGACTGTCAGTGAGCAAGTGTGCCACCACCCCAGCATTGCTGCCTGCTTGCATCTGCAACCAAACCAGCACATGATTCAAGTACCTGGCATGAAGCACTGCTGACACCACTGCCCTGCACTCAGCAGCGTTGCTGCTGACAGCCTTGCGTCTATGCAACCGGCTGTACCATGAAATGAGAGACAAGGGTGCATCATCATTCTGCACAAAATACAAGCCTGACTCCCTTGCCTGCAACTTGGTAATCTGCCTGGACTCCATGGAACTATCCATCATAGCTTGGATGTGAATGGTTTTGTGGAGATCCAAGGAATGCAAGATAAGGGGAGGGCCCTCCTGGAGAGTTTTGGTGATGGCTTTGTGACCTACTTGCATCAAGACATCATCATCAACTCTGCTAACCACAGCCAGGTGAGGTGCACACGTTGAGCACAACCACCCCAGCTTGCCTCTAATGGTAGGACAGGCTCCAGGTTTGATTTTTGTTTGCAAAACCTCCAAGCAGCTGTGCATGTAATCATTGGGAGAATAAAGTGCACACACCCACTGGTTTTGATGCTGCTGGAGTTGTAACATTGTGCCACAAAATTTTATGGCAGTGGTGCCCAGCTCTACTTGCTTGCCAATCTCAAAATGCTGTGACACTTGTTGAATAAAATCATCTACAGCACGCCTTGGCCCAGCAATCAGCTGATCATCCCCATGCCACACAAAGGTGAGTATGCCATGAGGGTGTGGGACCACAAAGAAGCAAGGGTCTATGTCATCATATCTAGCCCCTAACTTTTCAAACACAGCCTGAGCTGACATCCTGAAAATGCGAGGAGCTGATTGCAGCCCTTCAACACCTATGTTAGCTTTCAGGTACTGCTGAGGGATGTGTTTTGCCCAAACTCTGGGAGTGGAGACTACGTACACCTGACCATGCCACACTTGTTGTGCTATCTCAGGTGAGCCTTTCAGGAAAGCCCTTTTAATGTCTGTAGCCTTACAGATATAGTCATCCCCATCATTGAGATGACCCACAAAGACAGACAGCAAGATTTTTAGGGATGTTTGCTGAATGCCTGGCGTGTACAACTCTGCCTCTGTCAGATCAGTGGTGCCCTTGAACTCTGTCACACAAGGTCTAGCATGAAAGATGACTGACCCATCTGCTGCTGGCTTATGTTTACACACAAACTTCAGGCGCAAGTGCTTGCACCCTGCAGGCTTTTTGTCAATAGGTGTGACAGGGGGAGTATGAGAAGGACTAAGAGGATCTGGCACTACCCATTCTTCCCTGGCCTTGTTAAAGGCCTCCACCCATTTTAGAAATCCTATGTGTGTGCGACAGTCTTGCTCTATCTGTTCATAGGAAAGAGGAGACATTTTAGCCACATCATGCTTGCCCAAACCAAATGAGGTGGGGTGAAGTTTTTGGTTATGAACTAAGTCTGCCACACAGGGTTCTTGCCCTGGGGCATACTTGGGTGTGGCAAATTTTACAGAAGCAATGTTGGTGTTAAGAAGTTTTTCAAGAGAAATTTTGAAGTGATTCAAATCAACACCACCCAGGTCCTGAATGGATAGTCTATCACTGGAGATAATGACACCAGGGTAACAGAGAAAGGGATCCCCCAACAGAGCATTCCCTTTATAACCTTCCAATACCTGAAAAGGAGTGGGGATACCAAGTATAGTCAACATGACCTGACCTAATACCTTGAGGGATGATTGCCCTGAGAAATCAGCCACATGGTGCCAGGGTGAAGGTTCCAAAGGCAAATGGGGCACAGCCAGGGCACTGATAATGCTGACCTGGGCTTGTGTGTCCACTGCAACCATAAATCGGGGTTCTTTGAACGGAGTTTCTTCTATACGTGAATGCGGGAACAAGAGGCCGCTGGATGAGCGGCTTATAGGTCGCAGTGTTTACTCGTAGCTGTTTGGCTAGAGCTTTTGTGATTAGTAGATGCAATATAGTGCATGGTTGAAAAATGAATTAAATAAAATGTGCGTTCCGCGCTTGGGTTGATTATACCCGGGCGGAACGGGGCGTGAGGTGCAGTGCCCCTGAAAAGAACAACCTACGCATTATTTAATACTAGCCGTGCAGATTCGGGATATTCTACCCCCGGTCTGTACGGTTAGCGTCTTACTAGCATCCACTAAACATAAGGGTTTAATGATGTCAGTTAGCTAGGGATAAGGGAGGTTTTGCGACTAAAAGCCGCTCTGGCTGGTTTTGTCGGCCTCTTTCTTTGCTCGTTGTCGTTGCGGCGGCAGCCGCAGCTATGGGTGCTGCGGAGCAAAATCCCAAAAGCACTGGTTGCACTGGCCACTTGGCCAGTGGTGAGACTTCCAGTTGTTAACCGGCCAGGCGTAGTTCCTCGCCCGGTTAACTAAAAGAAAAGAAAAAGATTACCTCCGGTCCGCACCTTTTCCCCAGCTTGGGGTCTTTGGTGGGCCGGATGCCGTGACAGGTGCTCAACTGTCGCTTGGTCGGCCCAGTGCGCGAGCTGGTGCTCCGTACCTGGGGATGCTTGCACCCCGGGTTGGAGCCGGATGGCTGGCACTGGCGACCCGTGTCTCGGTCCGCGGCCTGCGGCTTTTTCTTCGGAAATTGCTGCTGGCCAGCAAACTTTGCAATTGCCTTCCGCCGAGGGGGGGTTGGTTGGGGCTGGGGACGGCGATGGGAAAAGCGTCTAAGCTAGAAATTTTTTCCCCACGCATAGAAACCTCGGGGGGAATGCGGTCTTGGCTGAACGGACTCTCGTTCAGCCAGGTGCCTGGGGCTGTGGCCTCGGGCATCCGGGCTGGCGGGGCCTGGGCTAGGTCCACGTTTTTTCTCGAAGCACCCCGGGTCTATGGGGAGACGGCCATAGCGGTACCGACTCGGGGCCCCGAGAGGGGTCATGATAGGCTGGCCGTGCGCAATCGCAGTGCAAATGCGCTGGGCCTTTTTGGGCCTGGCCATGCATCCACAGCCGCCGGGCACACGCCTCCCGATGTGGGGGGGCTCCCGTTTTGCGGCAGGGCGGTCACTTGTGACAACGAGCAAGGTGGAGTGCGGCTTCAAGGGAAAGCCAGGGCGGGGGTGATTGGGCAACGTACTTCATGAAGGGCCTTGAACGGCGTGCCTCCGGGCATGTCAATTAGTGTCACATGTATGCTTCCACTTATTGTTTTAATGAAGATGCTGGTTTTTGTGGGAGCTACGTGGGACATGAATCGGGGTTCTTTGAACGGAGTTTCTTCTATACGTGAATGCGGGAACAAGAGGCCGCTGGATGAGCGGCTTATAGGTCGCAGTGTTTACTCGTAGCTGTTTGGCTAGAGCTTTTGTGATTAGTAGATGCAATATAGTGCATGGTTGAAAAATGAATTAAATAAAATGTGCGTTCCGCGCTTGGGTTGATTATACCCGGGCGGAACGGGGCGTGAGGTGCAGTGCCCCTGAAAAGAACAACCTACGCATTATTTAATACTAGCCGTGCAGATTCGGGATATTCTACCCCCGGTCTGTACGGTTAGCGTCTTACTAGCATCCACTAAACATAAGGGTTTAATGATGTCAGTTAGCTAGGGATAAGGGAGGTTTTGCGACTAAAAGCCGCTCTGGCTGGTTTTGTCGGCCTCTTTCTTTGCTCCCCACCCACCCACCCTTGTCTTGGTTGCCTCTAGGGCAACGTACTTCATGAAGGGCCTTGAACGGCGTGCCTCCGGGCATGTCAATTAGTGTCACATGTATGCTTCCACTTATTGTTTTAATGAAGATGCTGGTTTTTGTGGGAGCTACGTGGGACATGAATGGGCTATTGTCATTCTGCCCAACCTTCCCCACCTTAGCTGATCCTGCAGCAGTTTGAGCTTTGGCTCTATGAGCTGCTTGTAAAATGCGAACAGCGTCTGCTAGGCTGCGTTTGGAAGGTGCAGCTAGTGGCTGAGCTATGTTCACACTTGTAGAGGTGATAGGTTGCTGATCACCTGTTTTGCCAATGTGACCCTCTGCTGCAGGGGGCCAATCCTGCAGTGACTGCCTGCAATCATCAAGGGTGACCTGGGTGTCACAGTGGGTGTGGCTCTCACACTCACCAGTGGGTGTTCCAAACAACCACTCACTGGGCAACGCTGGGATGCCAGGCAACTGTACAGGGCTGTCGGCCAACAGCTCTTCCTCCTCTGCCACGTCTGACACAGTTGGAAAATACAATTTCATCCTGTGAGGTGAACACCTGTGAATTTTTCCCGTGTCATTGTGTTTAACTAACACTGTCCTGCCAGTGGTGTTAAACTTTAGGATGGTGGCTGGCCCATGCCAGGTACCCACCTTGCCTAGTCCCGACTCCTTGTAGAATAGGACCTGATCCCCTTCTCTGAAGGTGGGACGTGGATGCTTTGCATCCTTGACAGCTAACCTGCTAGCTGTCTGTGCTCGCTGTGCGTTGTAGAGGGCTAGTACCTCAGGTGGATAAATGCCTGCATGCAATCCATCTGGTGTAATGACCACCCCTTGTGGGGTTTTCATGAGTGGCCTCCTGTTGAGGACTTGGCACAACCTGGTGGACCACAGAGCTCTGTCAGCATAGGACCCACTGTCAGCCAGCAGATTGCCATCTTCTTTGGCTACAAGGGTTTTAATGGACCTGATGGCCCTTTCAATAATGCCTTGCCTCTCATGATCTTCTAGCCCAGCCAGATCAATAGCCTCACACCCTGGTTCATTGGCAAGACATGTGAACTGCTGATCCAGTAACAATGCCTCCACAGGGTAGTACCTGGCCTGAGCAATCAAGAGAGCCCTGAGCAACTGTGTCTTGTCCATTCCAGGTAATGGTTCAATGGTTGTGTACCTTGACCATGCATCTTTAAGTGCCAAGTAAGATTGTCCTTTGATATGAAAGACATCTCCTACCACCCTGCCCTTGCTCTTAGGTGGGGTAGCTACATGCCACTTAGGGGGTTTGGGTGCATTGAACTGACAATGCTGGCAGTGGGATCTGACCACCTGGCATGCACGTCTGAGTGCTGCCCCCCCTATTGCTGCTGCCACCACCTCTGCACTCACTTCATGCCCATAAAGGAAATGCAACTGCAAAGCAAGCTCCTGAAAACTGATCTGAGCATCCTCTGCTGGGGACACTCTGCACACCTTGGGAACCATAGATGTGAAGGTTGGTTTAGAGACATAATCTTCTGAAACCAGCTGTAGCACCTTTCCAGAACTGCTCACTGCTCTGACAGTGGGGCATGCAGAAGAAGAAGGTGAAGCAGGCACACTCAAGCCAGCATGAGAGGGAGACTCACACTTCTTGCCGTAAGGAGGCCGCTTGCAGTCCTTGGGGTCACCGTGGGGCGGCCCGTGGCACTTGTGGCACAGGACGTCCAAATGCCCCAGCTCGTCCACGTTCTTGCGGCAGGTGGGCCGCAGGTGGTACTTCATGCCACAGCGGGTGCACCGCTGAGAAGACTTGTCCTCCTTGTCCTGCTTCTTGTTGTTGTTGTTGTTATTGTTGTTGTTGTTGTTGTTGTTGTTGTTGTTGTTGTTGTTGTTGTTGTTACTGTTGTTGTTGTTGTTGCTGGAGCTGCCCCCCTTGGAGGGAGACTGCCCCTTACCCTTGCCCTTGCCCCAGCCCCTGCCCTTGCCCTTGCCCTTGCCCTTGCCCTTGCCCTTAAACATTTGTCCCAGCAGGGACTTGACTTCTGCCATAGTGACAGGTCTCTTGCTCCTGTCTTCCCTCTCCCTATCCTCCTCCTCCCTCTCTTCCCCCCTGACCCTCTTTACAGAGGTGCCCATGGCCCCCTGGCTAAGGGGAGCCAAGGCCAGCTTGATATAATCCAATGCCTCCTTCATGTCCTCCCAGTACTTTGCCATCCTGTGGCAAGCATAGCGTAGGTGTTTTTGTCAAGTTTGAGTTTCTCAAGGAAAGAACGCAGCAAGAACTTGTGATCTAGCTGCTGGACATCAGGACGTGCTTTGATGGCTAGCTCATATTTCTTTGTCTCAGCCACATAGTCCACTGATGTGACCCTGTATTCCTCTACCCACCTGAATGCCCCATATATGTCCACAGATGAGGGGGTGGAGAGGAGGTCAGTTAGCTCCTTCATGAAAGCCTCCCAAACTGCCCTAGCCTGCGTGTCCTGCCACTTGGGATACCTACGCTGGAAGACAAGAATGAGATTCTGAATCTGAGAAGAGGACTGATGGTAGAAATCCCCCTGCATGAGAGATCCAAACCAATTCTTGACATTCAGTTCCTCCCTAGCCAGCTGCAGAGAGAGAAGTGCATGATTCCCCTGCTCCCTAGTATACCCCTCAGGCAGCCCCCTGACATTAATCCTATCCACAGGACGGTTTTCATTGTAAGTGGGCAACCTAGAGGGGGATGCAGGGGGAGAGGGAGAAGATGGTGTTGCTGCTGCAGCATTCACAGGAGAGACCTGCTGAGAGGGAAGTGCTACTTGAGTGAGCTGAGCAGGATGGGCAAACATGGGCTGTGTAGGAGGGTTAGACAACATAGGGGTGGGCTGGTTGGGGGTGTGAGTGTGTGTCACTTCCCGCCTCCTGCTGCGGGCCTCCTCCCAATCATGGAAGGTGGGAGAGAGGGACACTTCATCGTCAGTAGGGTTAGTAAGATCATGATGCAACCAGGTAGGCAGAGTTAGCCACCTACCCGCCCCTCTCAGGATGGCGTTGTGCAGGAGCTCCAGCAAACGCACCAGACGCACCCTGCTGCCCTGCACCCTCCTCCCTGAGAGGAGAGCCTGCAGGGCAGGCAGCAGGTCGTCGCACACCCTACGTGTGCCCGCTTGGAGGTTGGGCAGGCCCAGGATGTGCGTGATGATTGCACACACCAGGCTGCCCGCCTCCGCGACATGCATCTGCTGGCTCCTGTCGGCCAGCCCACGGAAGGAGGCTGTGGCTGTCTGTATGGCACGCCACACGGCCTCATCACCCAGGGTGATGAAGTCGCGACCTTGCAGGTCGCCCTCCAGCAGTGCTGGTTGCTGCCCAGCTGCGGTGGGACCCTGGGGCCCCTCCGGCCCTGCCAGGGACTTGTCCTTGTTGCGACTAGAGGGGGCCTGCCCCCCAGAGCCGCTGGAGGTGCCCGTGACACCCTCCATGGGGGCTGCATCCCCCGCCAGCGCCGGAGGCGCCGGCGTCGCTGCCGGGGTCCCTGCGACCCCGGGCGCTTGTGTCGCCGCCGGGGTCCCTGCGACCCCGGTGGCCTCCTCAGCCACCTGGCCCCCCACGCTGGGCGGGGGAGCCTGCGGCTGAGGTTGGACCCTCTGACCTGCCAGAGGGTCCTGGGTGGCTTCACCACCCATGGGCGTGTTGGGGGCGTCTGCCGCCCCGCGCCCCGTCGCAGGCGGCATCGCAGCCGCCTCACGCCTATCCGGGCCCCAGCCAACTGGCGTGACTTGGGGCCACGGCCCCAACGGAGTCAGCGCGATCTCTGGTCTGGGACCACGCGCAGCGCCTCTCTCTGGCGCTGCCTGGACGCCCACTGATCAACAGTGCCGGGGTTGTGCCTCGGCCGATTGGCGAAACAGTACAGCCAAACCGCCACCTGAACCAGTGGGATCTGCATCCTAAGACGCCCCTCGATCAGCGTGTGCACCCGATGAACCTCTATCGCGTGTATCTCCTCATCTGGAAGCAACTGAAAACGTTGGTGCATGATCCGGCCGTTCACCGCAATGAACGCCGGGATGTCGTCCTCCCCAAGGGGGAGAAAATGGGGGGGCGCCCGAACGCGACCGGGGGCGGAACATGTTCCCCATACCGGTCAATGTCCATGGTGGCCATCTGTCGGCCCACGGAAAGGTTGCCAGACGTCGCAGGTGTCTGCGACGAAAGCTCGAGCGAAGGCCGAGGCCTCGCAGGCGGCACCTCGCCATCCTCCTCGAGGAATCACTCCGCTCACGACCCCCGTCACCTGCGACGGGGGAATTGCGTGCCCGGGGGACCTGCCCCCCAGGTGCCATGGCGGACGAACCGCCATGGCAAACGGACGACCGCTCGCCATCCCCGGGCGCCGGGCCCCACCTGCGGGCCCCGACGCCTGGGTGGTCAGCGACCACCGTGCGGAAGGGACGTTGGGCGTCACCCTCGCATCGTTGGTGGAGGGCGTGCCCTCCGGCGAAAGCGGGGTGAGGTGCGCCTGGCAGGCGCCTTCCCCTTGTTGTTGTTGCCGTTGTTGCCGTTGTTGGAAGCCATATCTTTTTTTTTGCTTGTAAAAAAAATATCGAACTTTTCAGTCCAAGTTGGATGGAGACTAGGACGACGAACAACTGCGAAGCTGAAGCGAATGATGATTGTATTACAATAATACAATGAGAGAGCGATGAAAGCTGAGGGCTCAGAATGGAACTGGGCAAACTCGGGTGCTGTGGCACTCCCCAGTGCTACGCCTATATGCCTATGGCGGTGCTACCTGCAGCACACGACCAGTGGACAACTGTACACTGCAATGCCATGCGACCACGTCACTAGCAACCAGCTAAGACTCGGCCCGTCAGGCCCGGCTACACCGGACCTGGCGGGTCGAGCTAGCACCTAGGAACAGTCTGGCACTAACCGCACATCGGTCCACATGACACCTCAGTACCGTACACCCTGCCGTACTGTACTGAGGTGTCCCGCTCAGCCGCGGTAGGCAATACGCGGCGCGCAGGCCGGAAATCCGTGTGTCAGCCTAAGCATCTCATCTAACTTTTGGCCGTGGTGTTACTGGAGCTAGTGGCAGTGGCAGTGGAAGTGGCAGGGGAAAGCGACGTGCTGCGAGGAACACGACTACTGGAGAAGCAGGTTTGTGACGAGCCTTTGTTTTTTTGCACCCAAAAGCGCTTTTTCTTGTCGTTTCCGCCTTTTGGTACTCATTTCTTGTTATGTTTTCTTGCCCCCACACACCCGTGCATGCAGAACTGACCGCTGAACAACGGCAGCTTCACAGGGCTAACAAGCCTGTGCCCGTGCACGATAATCACGGGGACTTCGACACAAGAAACAACGTGTTTCCCTATCTGGAGAACACTTTCAAGGTGGCGAAGCTCGTCCTGGACTTGAGCAAGATCGAATGCGCCATTTGCGCGGAGGAGAGAGACAAGTATGTCACTCTCATGCTCGAGAACGAGCCCGCGCACGCATGCTCCATCATCATCTGCGACACCTGTGCCACTACCAAGCTTCACACGTTCAGAAACCAGTGCCCGCAGTGCCGCAAGCCGCTGAGCTCGTCTGGGCAGCTGTTCGTCCCCAACCCGCAGCTCAACAGCCTGGCGTCGAGGACGCAATACCGGGCCTGCGAACACCCCGGCTGCTTTACGATCATCCCAAGCAACATGATGGCGGCGCACGAGGAGGAGTGCGAGTACAACGTCTACACCTGTGGCAACACCGTCTCGTTCCGCCTGCTGGACAACGAGACGCTTTCTTCCAAGATGTGCTGCGGCTATGAGGGCAAGAAACGCGCCGTCGAGGAGCACATGGAGACTTGCCCGGAGGCTGAGTCTGCGAAGAAGCTTAGCGCCATGATGGGCGTGTTTGACAAGGTGGAGGCGCTCTCAGCTGCAATGGAGCGCGACAGCCCAGACGTCTTCAAGCGCATGGCTCAGTTGTTTGGGGTGACCACGGAGAAGGCCAGGCGCATCCTTGCCAGCCTGCCTGGAGCGAGTGCTGCCGGCCCTTCTTCCCAGCGTGCTCCTCGTCCAGGGGAAGCAGTGGACACAGCAATTCCCGTCGACGCCCCCACTGACCCAATCATGGTGATCTCGTGGACGCCATAGACGCTGACGCTGCTGCACAGGGCGTCGACGACGAGGCTGCAGACCCCACCTGGACTCCGGCTGGCAACGAGGACGACTGAAGAGTTACAGATGACAGCATTGGATGTCAAAAACCCCTCTAGTTTAGAGACAAGGGCCATAGTTAGAAACCAGCCCATCCACGGGGTTTAGGTGACAGGCAGTAGAAGAAACACACCCCACACACTGGGGACTTGGACAGGAAAGATGTGGATGTTTGTAATAAAGATGTGGATGTTTGCAAAACCAGTTTGAAAAAATATCTAAGCTGCACATTAGTATAAGTATGGTAAGTTTCCAGCAGGCCACGTGGCAGCCACAAAGCCCGATCCCCGTGGTAGCCTGCGCAGTACGGATCCCGTAGGAATCCACGAGATATTTCCGAGATATTTTAGATATTTTCAGATATTTTGAAAATATCCCAGGGACCCCGTGGACTCCCAGGGGAATCGTAACCGAAAATCGGACTCGCGGCCGGCGATCGGAGGAGCCACCACGGGAAAATCCCGTTTTTTTTTCGGGTGTGTCTTCAGAACGTTCTGCGAACGCGGCAATCATTTGGAACCTCCGGGCATTTGGAACCAAGGTTTCTCGGACCGAGAGCTCCGTTCCGATGGTAAGAAAAAGGTCGTTCACGCGAAACTTTTTGCTCAATTCTTCTTTTTTCGCGACTGCAACGACGTCGTATTCGCGTTGGGTGGCTTTGTTGATGGCGCACCCGTAAGGCCAAGACTCTTTCACGATTTGAGTCAAGACTTCGGGTGGAAGGTTCTCGTACGTGGCTTCCATTGTCGAAAACCGGTGCCTTTGTGACGCTTGCGACCCCTTTTTTATACGTTTTGTTTCTCGAAATCGGTTACAAACCGAGTTGTCGTTACAAACCGGATGATGTCACGAGGCAGATATTTTCCTCCTTGACATCATCCGCGTTTGTACATATACCGCTTGAGAGAAACAACCTCGCCTCCTTCCGAAATTACTCGCGAGGACGCCAATTACCAAGTCGTTTTCGACAAATCATGGAAGCAGCTTTTCGCTTCCGTCCCCTGCGACTCGAAACTCGAGCCCCGAGATTTGGAGGATTTCGAAAGGCGGTACGATGAATGGAGAAAATCGTCCGCGGGCATAAACGCAATGAACGAAAGCGAGCCCGAGTAATACAGCGTGTAAATAAAGCACGAAATGTATCAGAAACGACTTTGCAGCGTTTCTAAAGCCGATTCGGCATGGATGATGATGGCATGTGCCAAATTATTAATAAACGCAACTTTCATCCACACTATCACTTTTAACTGTACTTTAATTAAATATGCCTCGCTGTTTTAGAAAAACGAAAGATGGCAGACAATGTCTCCTAACCGCTGCTCGCGGCTGCAAATCTTGCGCTACTCATCTGGCTTGTTCCGCGAGAAGAAGGAACACGCATCGAGCTAAGGCGCCATCGCTCGAAGATGGCCCGCCTCTCGCCCCGGGCGTGTGGGATAGAATCCCGACCGACATCGCTCGCAAAATCGCGAAACAGGCGGGACAGCCAATGATCGACCCGCGCGTGATGCAGGCAGGAATGAAGGGGTTGCTAAAAATAAAGCAGCAAGAGGTGAAAGAGCCCTTAAGAAAGTTTTCCGAAATTCCAAAAAATACATTTAGGTTATCGCCCGAATCAATGGCATTGATAAAACAGCTGAGAACAATAAGCCCGTTGTATGACAATCTTGATCGGAAGAACTACCTCCTCGACGGTAACCGAATGTTACAAGATAAAATCGACACACGCATGTTTATGGAGCGGGAAAGAGAGCCTAACGACATAAAGACGTGGTTTAACCCTAAAACGAAACGTTTTGAAGAGCCGGATCCGAACGTCGAGTATTTCGAAAATGCGACAGCTGGGCTTCTTCCGCATGAATATCCGTTTCAAAACCGAGAAGAGTTCATACGTGGCAGGGACGAGTATTTGAAGCAGCTGGAACGGGAAGGGAGAAGTCTTTACGACGAACCACGTCGCAGAGGAGCCCATTTCAACCGTTCGCCTTCATCGGACACGTTCCTAAAAGTAGACCATTCTCTGAAAACCCTTGACGATCTTCGAATCCCAATGAAAAATGTCGTGAGAGAAATGGAAGAGAGGTTAAAAAAAAATCGTGACGGCCTCGTGAAGAACGGGAAACTCGACATTAACGACGATGATATTGATATAACTGCTCACGTGCTAAACAAACACATGTTTGGGGGGGGTTTCCCATGAAAGATGTCGCTTTCCAGTTTGAACCAGAGAGTCTGAATAAGCATATCATACAAGCATCTGGTAAAGGAGACCACTGGGCAATCAACATGAACGATGGCAAATATATCGCTTTGAACAAGAAAGCTTTCTTGAAATCATTTGCACCTGAAAACCCGAAAGACAAGACCTATCAAGATAGTATACTACCTGAATCACAAATGGAGGTTTTGGCGCGAATAATGGCTCACGAGATGGTGCACACGATCCAAACAAACACGAGAGACAGGGACGGAAACCCAGATAAAGATTTTAAGTACGAACATCACGGTCCTGTGTTTGAAAAACTAAACCAACTTTATCTAGGAACTTTGAACCACGGAGTTTTCAAAAGCAGCAGACGAGAAACTCGCGAACAAATGGAAAAGGATAGGCGAGAAGCGCGAATGAGGATGTATTTTGATCCCGCTCGCAAAAACAAAGCGTCCACAAAAGCCTTCCAGCAAGAACAACGCGAATATAAGGTAGCCGAAGAGAAGAAGTGGGGGGTACCAGAATTAGCCGAAGAATTGAAAGCGCGCAGACAAGAGCGGAATAAAACCATTCCGGCGGAAACCATGAAAGAGAAGCACGGCGAAGAGTTTTGGTACCCTTTATCCGGCGGCAAACTGGATGATATCGAGTATACAGGGACGGATGGTTACGAGGACGCGAAGGAAAAACAAGTAAGCGACAGCAGTGACGACGAATTTCACGATGCGCCGGCTGGCCAAAAACGAGTGCGTAAAAACGCGCGAACTCGAAAACGCGCCACCTGCAAAAAATAGCCCCCCTTGGGTCCCTCCCAGGGTCCCCTAGGCCCCCCTGCGGTGTGCCGGCTCTGGGTCGTCCCGTGGCCCGCTGGTCGGCCCGTGGTACCGTAACGGCTGGCGGTCGGCGCGTAACCGCCGTTTAGTCCGTCCGTAACCGCGGCCCGGCACGGGGATGTAACGGTTTTCGGAGGAGACGTGGCGCGTCTCGCGCCGGAATAAGTGTCCACGGACACGTAACGGAACCTAACCGCCGACCGCGTAATTTTTTCACGCGGCGAGGCGAGCACCGCGCGGGTATAAAACCCCGCCGCCCTCCTCGTCGCACGCACTCTCGCTCTCTCTCTCACGCTCTCGAACCCTTTCCATTTCCTGCCATGGCGACTGCGGCCTGCCGCGATTGCGGCCTGCGTTTCCCGAAGGACAGCGCCGAGTTCCTCCCCAAGCGCGGTTGCAAGCGCACGAGTCGCTGTTCCAAGTGCCGCTCCAAACGCCTCGCCAACGCAAAGCGCAACAAGGCCGAGAAGCAGAGGATGGAGGAGGAGCTATGGCAGCGGATGAAGCAGGAAATGGGGCTCTTCGAAACGCCCCGTGAGGAGAACTTCCCCGCCCCCAAGAAGGTGTGCGTTCCCTCCCGCCGCCGCCGCGATTTCAAGCCTCCTCACGACGGGATGGGCGCCAGAGTCAAGGATCTGCCCAGACTCTCCATGCGGTGCTCCGATTTCTCTCGCGGCAACCCGCTTGCCGCCTGGGTGGTGACTCGCGACGAGATTTTGGGCCGCGAAAACGCCGCTCGCGAGCTGGAGAATGCCCGTTTGGCCCGGATGGACAGGGAAAATCGCGAGGCCCCCGTTTCTGTCGACCAAGTCGAGGAGGAGGAGCAGGATCATGAGATGAGCGATTTCGAAGGCTCCGTCCCCTCGTACTCTTACACCTCCTCCGAGGAGGAGGAGGAGGTGGGGAGCAAGTCCCCCCGCCAGGATCTGGACGTGGATGACACGTTCTTCGGCTGCAACTTTGACGATCTGGACTTGGATACCACCTTCGATCCGTGCAAGAGCCTGCACGACATGGCCGCCTCTGTCAAACTGTGAAAACTGTGGGGAATAGGACTCTGTCAGCCCCTCTCTCCTATTTATTAAACTCGTAATCCTATTTTTAATGCAAACTCGACTTGTGTCTCAAACATGCGTGCCCACAATGAGTCTCCTCTAATTCTGGCATAGGGGGTGGAGATAGTGGAGATAGTGGAGATGCATCTCCATACCCCCCCCTCCCTTCTCCCAAAACTTTTCTGGCAGGAAATACTCATGCAAATTCCAATATTGTCCCGTGGAATTCTAACTGTCCAATTATAAGTATTTTACGCGATGGTGACGCGTGACAGCATAAGAGGGTGCGCGGGGCGGTGGAGATAGTGGAGATAGAGGTGGAGATAGGTACCTCCACGACTTTGACCTTTGTTTTTTGAAAAGGAGAAGGCTTTTGGAGGAAACGGATAGCGGGATGCGATCAGGCGACACTCTGGCTTTCCGTGCCCGCCCCTCTCTCGACCCAGTTCCCACCGGGTGGGGAGAATTCTCGGCATTCGACAGAGTGGAGATAGTGGAGATAGTGGAGATTCATCTCCATACCCCCCCCCTCCCTTGAAAAACTTTTTCCTGGACCAGAGTTCTCGCGTCTGCCGCCAAGCCCTGTCTCTCTGCTGCCCATAAAATTTTGTATATTTACGACTATTTCTCTCTGCTGCCCATAAAATTTTGTATATATTCCACGGGAAGTCTAAAAGTTTCTCTCTGCTGCCCATAAAAATTTGTATATATTCCACGGGAAGTATAAAAGTTTCTCTCTGCTGCCCATAAAATTTTGTATATATTCCACGGGAAGTATAAAAGTTTCTCTCTGCTGCCCATAAAATTTTGTATATTTACAACTATTTCTCTCTGCTGCCCATAAAATTTTATGTATATTCATAGCATTTCCCGGCACCTGCCAGCGCAGAGACTGCATTCCGTTCCAGCCAAAAAAGTTTTTGGAAGGAGGGGGGGGGTATGGAGATGCATCTCCACTATCTCCACTATCTCCACTCCGTGGAATCCCGAGGACTGGCTCTCGAGCACCGAGAAACTTGTCATGAAACCCGGTTTATCAGAATCCTAGAGACTCCCCCGATCCGATCCCGCTGTCCCTTTCCTCCAAAATCCTTCTCCTTTTCGAAACACAAAGGTCAAAGTGGTGGAGGTACCTATCTCCACCTCCATCTCCACTATCTCCACCCCGTGCCGGCGTCTGTCACGGTCGCGTAAAATACTTGGAATTGGACAGTTAGGATTCCACGGGACAATATTGGAATTTGCGTGAGTATTTCCTGCCAGAAAAGTTTTAGGAGAAGGGAGGGGGGGGTATGGAGATGAATCTCCACTATCTCCATCTCCACTCCACACTGCCGCGGGCCTCGTCGCGCTTCTCGCATCCGTCACCTGCCGGACTATGCTCGCATCTGTCACCTGCCGGACTATGCTTGCGTCTGTCACTCCCGTGGACTATGCTTGCGTCTGTCACTCCCGTGGACTATGCTTGCGTCTGTCACTCCCGTGGACTATGCTCGCATCTGTCACCTGCCTACGCTGTTTAGGACTTGTGTTTTTTCGCGAAAGTTTGGGTGACTCATTGTTGAGATTGGGCTCATTGTTGGACTTGTGTTTTTTCATTAAAAAATAAAGGATAGATTACACCCCGTCACGGGGCTAGACTAAGTGTGTACGAGGACATCCTAATTTACACAACCCTGGCCACCTTGGCGCGAGAACGGGTCACCATCTTCTCCATCTCCCCGCGCTTCCGCGAGGAGCTGCGCAGGATCATCTGTGTGATCTGCACGACCGGCGCCGCCTGCTCCACAGCCCGCACCACTGGCGCCTGCTCCTCCTGGCGCCACATGCAGAAGGCGGACGGAATGCCCTCTGCCTTCCTCCTCTCCTCCTGCAACATCTTCTCCTCGCGCTCCTTCTTCTCCTTCTGCCTCCTCTCCTCCTGCAGCTCCCTCTCCTCCTGCTCAAACAGCCTCGACAGCATCATGGTCTTGTGCATCAAGCAATCGGCACGCATTTTTGCGACATCCTCCTTATCCATATATGTTTTCTTCTCGAAGTCCCCCAGCTCCTCCGAGAGTTCCTCCTGCAACCGCGCGTGGTAGACCGGAAACTCGTACATGACCCTCTGCTCCAGAGGGATCGCAGCGCGCTCCTTCTTGATATCCGCGAGCACCGGGGTCAGGCACCAAGCGGGCAAGGCCCTGAACCCCTTGTGGACCCAATAGGGGACGTGCTCGGAGGCCTTCTCCATCCTCTCGGATTCCATCGGGTCCCGGGAGGGATTCCGCATGTGCACCTTGAACCGGATATCCCTCAGCCTGCGAACGACTTCCTCCATGTTCTTGATCGCCGGCTTGATGCTCTCGCTGGTGTCGAGCTGCTCCTCCGAAGGCGCGGACATGTTGAATTCCATCCTGGACTTGGTAAGCATCCAGATGGGGTTGGAGTGCATCCTCGGGTTGTGGTTCACGAAGAACTTCAAAGCGGAAGGCCTGCCCCCGTCGCAGTCGATGGAGTACCTCGACGGAGTGTTCTTGAACTCCATCTTGGCGTCTTCCGCCTCCCTCATCTCGAGCCAGATGCGCCTCTCGTCGAAAAAGTCCTTCCTGCGCACCAGCTCCTTGATGTCCAGCTTCTGGCCCAGCTTCTCGGCGTCCTTCTCGCTCCTCGCGTGCATAAAGCCGTTCCAACAGATCTCCTTAGTGGTGTCGCAGAGGAGCTCGATCGTCTTCTCCCTCTGCATGTGCGCCTTCGCCACCAGCTCGTCGTTGAGGCTGAGCTCGATCTTGTCGTTCCAGTTCTTGGCGTCGCATGACCACGTAATGAAGGTACCCCGCGGAGTGGGCGTGGTGTGGATTTTGGGCGGATCGTTGAAGAGCTGCACGGACTTCTGGAAAACGCTGCGAGCATTCTTCAAGCCGTGAAGGGAGGTGCGATGGCGCTTGAACTTGTCGGTGGAAGGCCTCCCGCTGTACTCGTAGAGGAGAAAAGGGATAGGCTTCTTGAACTTGCCGAAATGCGCCTCGCCTCTGGCCAGAAAAACTTCGCGCTTGAGGAAGATATCCCGCTCGCACAGGAGGATGGCGAGATCCGAGGGGCCTTGGTATTCCGCCATAGCTGCGAAAGTGTGAGAGGAGAGTGTTGGGTGCGTTGAGCGAGTGGGATGCGAGTGGCGAGACGAGGTGGGGAGGCGGCTTTTATACCTTGCTGCCACTTCTTGACGAGATCTCCCGTGGTCGAGTGCTGAAGTCCGCATATCGCTTCGTGGCTCGCCACGAGCCGCTAGATAGGCGCGTGCAACCGTAACCGTCGTCGTAACCGCGTAAAAGTGCCCCCGTGGACACTGGCGACCACGGGAAAATTTTCTTCTAGAAGCGTAACCGTAAATATCTTGTCCACGTGGACACTGGCGACCACGGGATTTTTTTCTTCTAGAAGCGTAACCGTAACTGTCTTGTCCCCGTGGACCGTGAAAAGCCACGGGATTTTTTTCCGCGGCGGCGTAACCGTAACTATCCGATTCCGTAACCGCGCAAAAGTTTCCCCGTGGACAAAGTAACCGCCGGATATTTTTTCCCGTGGCTGCGTGGCCGCGAAAACCCTGTCCCCGTGGACAAAGTAACCGCCGGAAAGTTCTCCCGTGGCAGCGTGGCCGCGAAAATAAATATCCCCGTGGTGGACCGCGGCCCAGTAACGGCCGAAAAGTGGCTACGTGGCTAATTCAGCACTTTGTAACCGCCCGGCGGCCTGGAAGGTATAAAACCCGGTGCACGACCACGGGGCTCTCACCTCGCTCTCACTAGCACCTGATATCTAACTCTCTCTCTCTCTCAGCTATGGCCGACCAGTCCACTTTGGTGACGTACAAAGTCCCAGAGCTTTATGAACTCCGTCAGAAAACTGATCCCTTCGGTGACTTCTCTGAGTACAATGTCTTGTGCGTGGGGGAACTCGATGTTGTGGGAGCACTCGCGGCTGAAACCGTGCGAACGGGGATGTGTACGATCACCAAGGTGACAGCTCACGTTATGGAGCGCTATGCGAGCATGGGGGGCTTCGCAACCTCTCTGGACATGCTTTATGCGCATTGCATGCTCGTTTCTCCCACTAAGGCCAAGAACAGCAAATGTGTGGCTTCTTATGGGATGACCGTGAGGGACGGGAAAGTGGTCAAAACAAGGCCTTTCGGCTTTGACGCGGTATGGAATCCTTCCCCGGAGCTGATCCTGGTCAACTGGCCCATCAACACGGCTAAGCAGCCTTACACGATTCTCAACGTGGGCATCATCTGGCCTCCGGCGTTCTCCGTGGCCGACATGACCGAGAAGGATCTGCTTCCCTCCGCCCCCGGCGCCCCGAAGACGCGCTTGGAGAAAGCCATTGAGAGATATAACATCCCCCTGAGAGGTCACTGGATGCCTATCACCTCTCGCCTGGTTTCCGCGGACCAGCTCGCTGGACCCACGGAGGAAATTCAGGAAATTCAAAGGAAGAAAGAAGCGGCTTGGGTGGAGATTCAGGATGCTGAGAAACGTGCCTGGCAGGAGCAGTGCCAGAGGATCCGGGAAGACCACATTGCTAGGATGCACGCCGAGATGGCCAAGGCCAATCCTTCCACTGAAATTGTCGTTGCTGGAAAGCAAGTGGATGTATCTCTGGTTCAGTAAATGATCCTTGTGTATTATTTTTATTAATGAAAAACCATTTTCACACAAACTTGAATACCAACAATGAGTCAAACACAATTGCATGCCAAGTGGCAAAATACTTCAAGTAGTATTTTAGGACGGCGTCCGTACACTATCCGTAAGTCGTAACTGAAACCCTGTGATAAGCCCGTACGGCGTCGCGTCGTTTGTAACCGAATTCCCGTGGATAAGGCCGTACAGCGCCGCGCCGCTCGTAACCGAAATCCAGTGGATAAGTAACCGAAACTCTGTGTCCCCGTGGACAGCCGCTCCCGAGAGGTACAAAGACTCCAAGTTTGCGACTTGTTTCCCATCTCGCTCTCGTTTTCTCTCGCGCAACCCCTCTCGCACTCTCATCCATCCATGGCTCCCGCTACCAGGTCCTCTGTTCGCCTCAACAACACCCCGCTGTTCCCTCTCTCCTTGGCAGCCATATCCAAGCGAAAGAAGCACGCCTGCAAGAAGCCTGTCCTCGTGGAGCACAGCGACGAGTCGAACCCCGTCAAGGACTCCGCTTTCGACTTGGTGAGGCCGCGTATCTGCGACACCTGTTTCCACATGCCGACGGACTTTTTCTACCTCTTCAAAAACGACCAAGGCTCCGTCGAGTGCAAGTGCGACGGCTGCGTCAAGGCCATCCCTCAAATCGCCGACTTCGTGCACAAGTACTCGGATTCGCTCATGCGCTACCGAGTCCCTGAGCAAGATACGCCACCTCGCCGCTCCTATTCGTGCGTGGAGTGCATGTCGTACGTCACTGGAGCTGCCTTCGTCCACGATACGCCTGCAACGCAGCATATGCGCAACAAGACCACTCTGTGCGAGCCCTGCTACCAAAAGAAGGTCGTGATCGCAATTCGCAAGTTGAAGGTGGCCGACAACGAAGTCAGAACAGAAAAGGAGAACGAGCTCGTGCAGAGTTTCGTGAGGGACTGGAAGATGGACACGCAGGCCGGGGAGCAAGGGACTTCTCTCTACCTGCAGAACTCGAACGTTGCGAGCTGTTGGCCCCCGAAGGAGTGCTCCACCTGCACGGTGAGGTTCTTGCACGACGTCATGTCTGCCTATATTGTCCCGGACCAGTTCTCGGACCAGATCCGCGTCCGCTGCCACAATTGCGCAAGGAACGCGCCCTTCAAGGCGAAGATCCTCTTGGAGGGGTACAGCCAAGACAACGGCTTGAAGAAGCTCCTGGAAAAACCCAAAGACCAGAGGGACGAGTTTGTACCCTTTGGAGTCAACTTGCAGCCCATGAACAGGGCCGAGGAGAAGCAGTTCCTCCGCGGCGTGCTTGACCTTCTCGTGACTGAGGGAATTCCTGCGCTCTTCGGGCGCAAGTGATGCAGTATAGGAAACACGACTGAGTGATATTATTTATTTTTATAATGAAAAGACCATGATCATTGTGTCCATCATCAAAGCATTATTGCTGTACTATCTCATTTGCGTCAACCTCTCCTTAGCATGGGAACACTTGTACATGGAACACACGCGCAAATCGTTTGACAAATTCCCTTGGAATAAGCGTATTCTCCTAGTGCTGTTGTTCTCCCCCGTAGTCCCGTTCGGGTTACTCGGCTTTTAGGCGCGAACGTTTCTGCAACCCCGCCTCACCCGCTGGAAGACCACGGGACTTAGCCGATTTTCACAAGTCGCGCAACCCGGGAAAACGGGTCACTTTCGCGGAGCGTAGTTGAGTGCTCTATCCCGGGGGAGCCCGGAGGGGCTTCCACAGTTTCTTGCTTGTTGACATAAAGGTCCCCACCCCGCCAGTACACTTGGGGCTTCTCGGGGTTGGTCTTGTGGCGGATGTTGTCTGTAATACAGTATGGAGGCAGATGGTACGCAAGGATAGATGGCTAGTAGTGATGAAGGAGACCACTTCTACACTACTACTGCTGTATTCCCCTAAGCTGGGGCGTCTGGAGTCGTGGGGGCCGCGGGGGTCGCCTGCCATGGCTTGTGGCCGACGTAGATGGCCGCCCCCTTCCAGTACACCGGCTGCCCCGCCTTGGTCTGCCGGAGCTGGAGGTAGGTCGGCCATAGCTCCCGTCGCCGTTGTTGCTGCGCCAGGGTCAAGTCGTTGTCAATGGTGAAGAGAGTCTTCTCGAGCCGCTTGCGGCGTCGGAGAAAAGAAATCTTGTCCGCCGGGGTCTTAAAGGTGAGAAGGAGCGGGGGCGCCCCTGCCTTACCCCGCGCGCGGGGAAGGCGGTGGGCGACCAGGTCGATCTCACCATTAAGACCCATGCGACCAAGGATTTCTCTCTCAAACGCACGCGTAAGCTTCTCGGAATTCTCACCTTCCTCCATGTCGAAGTTCTTGACAATGACGTTGAGGCTGCGCTTGGCGAGCTCGGCCTCCTCGCAGAGGTCAAGCGTCTGCCGTTGAAGCTGGGCTGCGACGGCGGAGGTGGTGGAGGTGGCGTGTTGCATGTCCGCCCAGGTGGTGATGGGAGGAGCATAGCCGGCCAGGCCAGCCGGGGCTGGCTTGGTGGCAATGTCCTTCACCGCCTGGGCGGTGAGGCCTGCGGTGTTCTGCAGAACCTCGATAGCGATGGCGTTGTCCTTAAGACGCTGGTCGATGTCACGGAGCTGGGCGGTGATGGAGTCGGTGGAGGCGGAGGGGGGGGGTGTGGAGGCGAGGAGGGTGGCGGTGGCGGTGACGGTGGTGGAAATGTGAGGGAGCTCAGCAGCCAGCGTACCACCAATTGCCGCCACATCTGCAGCAATGGGCGTCACGTGCTGTGAGAGGGCGGCGTGGAGGTGGTGGACGAAGGTGGATTCGGTAATGGGGGCGGGGTGCAGAAGGGCCTCGGCCGAGCGCTTAGTGAGGGTAAAGAGAGCTGCGAGCTGAAGGCGGGGGCGAGACCAGCCGGCCAGGTTGGTCGACGAGTCTGAGACGCGGTGGGAATACCGGCCGTCAGCTCCGTTGCGAAAAAGCTGGGTATGGAAATTGAGTTGCTGGCACAGGGCCAGCAGTGAGGCGCGTGACCCGTAAAACACGAGCTCCAGTATCTTGATGGGTGGCATGTCGAAAAAGGCAGGCCTGTTGGCGTCGAAGGTGGTAAAGAGCCTGTCGACGTCAAAATCACTCTCAGACCAGCCAGGTTCGCCTGGGCGACTGCGCTTTGGGTCAGGCGATGCAGAGGGCGAGGAGAGCCCGGGAGGGTTCTGGGCGACCACCAGTGCGCAACTAGTGTCACCACTGCCTTCCAGCCCTGATGGTGAAGCTGCAGCCGGAGCTGCAGACGTATTTTCATTGCCGAGCGCAGCCGTCAGGCTGCGTTGCGTCGATAAGCGTTTGCTCATCGTATATTGCGTAATAGCGTCGGAAAATTATATCAGCATGTGCGTCTTAGAAAGACGAAGCGATTGTGATATTCACGACTAAATTCGGTGCTCAAACGTGAAAGTTATGAGCTCCGCCGTCAGCCATGGCTACCTCGTGGCTCGTGGGTGAGCATACTACCTACATGGAATGGATGGTATAAGCTATCTAGGTCCTAGTTACAGGGGTGTGGGCACCGCGGCCCGAATCGCTATGAACTGAAGTGCCATACTTGGTCACACGCGGAGCCCCCACAGACTTGGGGGTGGTCTCCTTCATCACTACGTGCCATCTATCCTTGCGCACCATCTGCCTCCATATTACAGACAAACCAGGAGGCTGCCCGGGTGTGAGCCCGTCACGTCTAGGGTAGCACATGTCCATGCCGAGTCTATCACGAAAAGTCCACGGGTGGCGGCCCTGCCGCGCGCGGCCGGGGGCACGCCAGGTGAGGACATATCCGGCGCCCAGGCTGGGCGGCCTTGGTGCCACCTAGTCTATCTGATGTATCTACCTGATCTGTGCGGGCCAGGTGCCCGGCTAGGCCCAGGCGCCTGTGCGTAATAATGTGGGAAACATAGGGCAAATCAGCGTACAAATCCTCATTCCTAATGTGCAAACCAAAGAGGATGTTAAGGGCCTTGCGCAGCATCTTGGTGACGGCGCCGTCGAGTCGTTGCTCCAGCTCCTGCATCAGTGTCCACGTCTCGGCGCCGTAGGTCAGGATCGTCAGAATGACGACCTTGAAGAGGTCACGCTTGACGATCCGGGGTAGGGCGGGGTTGCTCCACCAGCGGCGGTGGTCATGGAGTTGCGCCCACGCCATGCCGATCCGTGTCGTCATGTCGTCCTCGCAGGCGGAAAGCCAACTGCCGAGCAGCTTGAAGCGGCCTGAAGGCCGGAGGGTAGTTGACCTCGGCATCGTCTAAGAGGCGGAGTGTGGGTGGGGGCCCTGCCATGCCGATGGCCAGGGCCTCCGTTTTGGGGCTGATTTCTAGACCAACCGCCCGAGCCTCGAGCGCCAGGTGCAGTCCAGCCAAGGTTGGGCAGACTCCGGCTTCTCGATGAGCGTGATGTCGTCGGCATAAATGAGGTCAGTTACTAAATTCTGCTTCAAATGTTAGTCGGCCCCCCTTCCCCAAGCTCGTTCGTGATCGCTAGGCCAGGGGCACGGCCTGCAATGCTAGCAAAGCGAGCACGTGCCTGGCGCATAACATAATCCACTACAATAATAAACAGGTACGGCGACAGGACGCAGCCCTGCCAGACGCCGGTCTGCAGTGGGCATGGCGGGGTAATGCCGTGTTGAGTGCGCACCGAAGTGGTCGACCCCTCATACAGCGTGCGGATGACGGTAATCAGGGGAGTGGGGACGCGAGCGCAAGCAAGTACAGCCCATAGAGCGTCCCAGAGGACAGAATCAAAAGCCTTGATGAAGTCGACGAAGATCAGGATGGCGGGAAACTCACCAGGTTGCAGGAGAGCGATTTCCTCGAAGAGGCGACGCGCGACGAAGATGGCCATGACGGTGTTGCGCCCAGGACGGAAGCCCATTTGACTTTCCCCAAGGTGACAGTCGAGAGCAGAACGAAGGCGGTTGAGGATCATGCGCATGAACAACTTAAGTGCGGCGCTCTGGATGCAGACTCCTCTGTAGTTGGCGGGGTCGTCAGGGGAACCTTTGTTTTTGTACAGCATAATACGGTAGCTGTGCTGCCACTCAGGAATCGGCGGCGCGTCGGCAAGCAGGATCCGGTTGCAGCCGTCAAGCAGGAACCCCGTGAGCGCCGTCAGCTTAATCACCGGGGCTGGGAGCTGGTCAGGTCCAACGGCGGCATAGAAGCGGAGTTGCTTGGCGGCGGTGCTCAGCTGGCGAGCTCGGTGAACGGCGGGAGCTCGTTGGGGTCGGCCAGGGGTTCCGTCATGGCTGGGTACGTGCAGTCCTGCTCAGCGGCGGGCGGCGTGGGCGGCGCAGGGACGTCCGCCGGTGCTACTGCCTCCATATTACAGACAAACCAGGAGGCTGCCCGGGTGTGAGCCCGTCACATCTAGGGTAGCACATGTCGATCCATTCCGAGTCTATCACGAAAAGTCCACGGGTGGCGGCCCTGCCGCACGCGGCCTGGGGCACGCCAGGTGAGGACATACCCGGCGCCCAGGCTGGGCGGGCTTGGTGCCAGCTAGTCTATCTGATATGTGTCTACCTGATGTGTGCGGGCCAGGTGCCCGGCTAGGCCCAGGCGCCTGTGCCTAAGAATGTGGGAAACATAGGGCAAAGCAGCGTACAGATCCTCATTACTAATGTGCAAACCAAAGGGGACCTTGCGCAGCATCTTGGTGACGTTGCCGTCGAGTCGTTGCTCCAGCTCCTGCGTCATTGTCCAGGTCTCGACGCCGTAGGTCAGGATCGTCAGAATGACGACCTTGAAGAGGTCACGCTTGACGATCCGGGGTAGGGCGGGGTTGCACCACCAGCGGCGGTGGTCATGATCTTAGGTAGGTCTTAAATAATTAGCTCCATCCATCCCATCCCACTCGACTGTACTGATCGAGGACTTATGCTCACGTAAGCATCACGTGTCTATCATTCGCAGTCACGTGTTAATTAATGAATCAACCAATGCTCACGTAACGCTGTTACGTGTTAAATAATTAATTAATGACCACACACTTGCCGTAGGCTGAATGGGCTGGGATGAGCACTATGCACTGCAGGCCTCAAAAGTACCTGGTCAGCTGTTTTCAAAGAGTGCGAATAAGCCTACCTAGTTAATTTAATTAATTAATAGACACGTGACTCCGTCACGTGAGCATAAGTCCTCAGTGGGAGGGGAACATGGGATGGAATGGATTAATTAATTAATTAATAGACACGTGACTGCGTCACGTGAGCACAAGTCCTCAGTGGGAGGGGAACATGGGATGGAATGGATGGTATAAGCTATCTAGGTCCTAGTTACAGGGTTGCGGGCACCACGGCCCGAATCGCTATGAATGCCATACTTGGTCACACGCGGAGCCCCCACAGGCTTGGGGGTGGTCTCCTTCATCACTACATGCCATCTATCCTTGCGCACCATCTGCCTCCATATTACAGACAAACCAGGAGGCTGCCCGGGTGTGAGCCCGTCACGTCTAGGGTAGCACATGTCCATGCCGAGTCTATCACGAAAAGTCCACGGGTGGCGGCCCTGCCGCACGCGGCCTGGGGCACGCCAGGTGAGGACATATCCGGCGCCCAGGCTGGGCGGGCTTGGTGCCACCTAGTCTATCTGATGTGTCTACCTGATGTGTGCGGGCTAGGCGGCCGGCTAGGCCCAGGCGCCTGTGCCTAAGAATGTGGGAAACATAGGGAAAATCAGCGTACAAATCCTCATTCCTAATGTGCAAACCAAAGGGGGCGTTAAGGGCCTTGCGCAGCATCATGGTGACGTTGCCGTCGATCGTCGTTGCCTACCTAGTAGTCGACTAAAAAAAGCTGCCGACCCAGCGCATGCTTTTTCTCAGCCATTTCTTGAGCACGTTATACTCCAAAGTTTCTGCTTCCAAGTCAGCAATGAACTGAGCAAAGCTGGCGACATTGGTCATGCTTCCTCGGTACTGGACTGCCTTTCTGACATCATTTTCTTTGGTATCTGTCTTTACACCAAAGAGCGACGGCCGCGAAACCTTGTTGCCCGATCCCGGGTTAAACATGTCGATGCAGGTCTTGTCTGGCTCCCCTTGCTGCCAGGGACAATCAATAACCCACAATCATGGTGTACGGACATTAAGATTGGCATTAAGGTGTCCATAATAATCCATTCTACTTGATTTCTTAGTGCACGACATTCTTAAACGCATGAGTAAACTTCGCACAGTCATGAAGCGTGATCGTCACTGACAGACAACCAATATGAGACCACTATGTACAAAAACCCACATCATAAAAAGCATATATCTGACAACACCGTAGCATCAAAAGAGGAGATTAGATAGGTGCGGTACAGAGGCGCACAGTCCGGTGCAAAACCGTGCATTCCACAACACAACCATGAAAACACCGATGTCTAGCAGATCTTGTTTTAGAGCCACCGATGTCTAGCAGATCTTGTTTTAGAGCCACCGATGTCTAGCAGATCTTGTTTCAGCCACAAGGTCATGCTACAAGCTCCCCTTTCTACCATTTAGGAACTGACACGGAAAGCATGCGATAGATATATGTATGCAACTTCAAAACTGGTACCACTGAAGCGTTACTACAATAAACATCTGTGTTTGGCCAATCAAGCTAACATACAGGGGGGAAGGGTGACAGTGCTTTGGGGCCACTCACCTTCACTTCCATAAAGTTGACTAAGCCTTTGTACTTTGCTGCCAACAAGTCCCAGATCCAGCCAGGGGGTGACTTGGACTTGAAATACACGGCCTGCAGGGTTACAACCAAGAAGGAGGCAAGTGATACCGAAATGCTCCATTCCGAAACTTAGCTTTGTTACCGTGGTGACCATGATCCAAACAGCATTTTCCAACAATCGCTGATGGCATTTCCCAAGAGTGCATACTTTGCGGCAATCTATGAATATCCCCTCCACAGTGCCATGTGGGCTGCATAGAACGACTGGATGTGCTATAAGAATTTATTACAATATGTGTGCTAGCTTTATACGGTGGAATAACAAAGACAAGTCTACCAGATGGCAACACGGCCATCTGTATGCTAGGGTGAGCACACTATGTGAATTTGCAGGGCCAGCCCACAACAGCTGTGCCCCTGCTCTATCCCTTTGGGCAGGGTGGGTGGGTGGGAGGCAAAAGAAACAACCTGCTTCCCTAGAATGGAAGCCCACCTTGAATAGCAACCACCTGTCCAGCCAACCCCTACCGGGGTGGCTGGGGTACAGGTGCCAGCAAACACACTATATATAGATTATCTTCTGAAAATTATTTTTTCTCTTTGTGCTTTACCGCGTTGCATTCTCCGCTCAGCAGGTTAGTCATAGATAAAATGAGCTTAGCTCACCAAATCCATTTCTGGCCTTGCTTTGCTTTGCATGCATCACCACAAAACATCAAATTTATTACAATATGTATGCTAGCTCTGTACGGTGGAATAACACAGAATGTCTACCAGATGGCAACACGGCTATCTTTATGCTAGGGTGAGCACACTATGTGAATTTGCAGGGCCAGCCCACAGCAGCTGTGCCCCTGCTCTACCCACATCTCCTTACATGGCTAACAGCCGAAAATACGTAGGACATGCAAAAAAGAAAACTGTACACGTTGATGTGGTTAGGCTGCCCCCACGACCTATAGGAAAGTGCCGTAGGCCAGTGGCCACCCCCCAGCAGGCTGTAGTCCCCCTCCTCCATGCGCTCCAGGTCCCAGTCGTCCCCAGACGTTAAGGCTGTCGTCCGCCACCCCCGCGCTTCGCGCTGGGTCGCCAGCCGGGCACAATCGGCCCCAGGCAGGTCCCTGTAGACCACCCAACCGCCGGAGCTGCTCGCATCACTTGCGACGACCCGGTAAGAAAGGGGCCGGGCCCTGGCAGCTTTAAAAAAAGGGGCCAGGTCGATCGCCGCCTAAAGCTCCCGGCAGGCCCTCTCAGGGAGGCGCCAGCGGCACCTAGGCAGGGAGGCGTTCCTTGCTGCTAGCAGCCGATACGTCTCAGACCACACCGAGAGCGTGGGGCGGCACAGCAGATGCATCCTGGCACACCCACTTCCCAAGCACAGAACTAAGTTTGCGGTAGTATGTAAATCCGCGATCCAAGATTCTATGAGTAGCAGCGATAACCGCCACCACACGCTCAAGAACAGGCACCCTGTCACCATCTCTTTGGTGAATGACAACCACCGCCTGCACACCAGTCTGCTCGGCTATTGCCCGTACCACCTTGTCAGACTTTGCACCAGCCCAACAGCGGCGTAGGCAGCCTGAACACGATCTAGCTGCTGATTCACTGCATCCACCGACGCACAGTGGGTGAAATGGAGGTCATCGATTGTCGCGGCATGCATACCTTCCAGATCCTGCCGAGAGTCGAAGCACGGCGAGGGCGCCAAGGGCGCAGCAGGGTCCTCCTCCAGCCTCAGCCGGACGGTCTACCCCGCCTCATTAGTCTCCGCCACCAAAATTAGCGCTGACATGTCGATGCTCAGGCCACGACTAGCCTCCAATGGGGGCTTGGGGCCACAGCGGTATAGCACAGACTGGTGCACACACTGGGCCACAGCGACGGCAAGCTTGTTTCCCATTGGCCAGCACAACATCCACGGCCACACCTTCCGACGTGCCCCACTAAGGCCCACAAGATCCGACCACACCGGCATCTAGGCATAGTACCACCGCATCCAAACGGGCAGGCGGAGCCTGTTGTAGTAGGAATCCAAATCTGATACGCCCCCCAAAACATCCTCCCCAGCGCGCGTGGCCAAATCGCAAATCACGCCAAGATGCGGTAAAAAAGCGGGCATAGGATCTGGTAGTGGCATGTTGCCACGACGGTTGTCCACAATCAGCCATATACGGCCGTCGGGCTTTCCGACCCCAAAACTACCGTTCACCATAGGCAGCTCGTCCTAAAAAAATCCACCCAAATCCCCTTCTCCACACACACCGTGCAAACTCGCGCGAACTCCTTCATGCTACACCCCCGCGAGATCCGCATCGACTTCTGCAAGATCCGCTCTGCTGGGCTCAGCGTCCGTACCATCGTACTCTCATCATTCAAAATTGCTCCCCAAGAGGGGGGTAGTAAGTTCAGCGCATCCACTTGGCCACCTTCCCCCGGAGCAGACAAGGCCAAGTGTGCGGCTACTGACGGTTCGTAAGGGGCTCCTTCAGCATACTCACCCCCATCCACTACAGATCCTGCCATTGCCGCTACGGAACCACCGTTCCGGCGGACAAAGGACCTGCAAGCATCATCGATCCCATCTAGGGCCGCCTGCTGCAGAAGCCCGGGCACACAGGCTGAATCTACAGCAGGCGGGTCCCGCCCCCCCCCCCCATCCAGTTTAACGCGCGAGAACTGCGCGACGGGCTAGTGTGCGAGCATTAAAAGCCCGACTCATCCTATCGCGCCTACGGCCTCAGCGTACCTGCTGCCACCAGTCACGAGCTGGAAGAGGCGCTGGAAGAGGCAGCGGAAGGAGGCACCGCTCCCTCACTTGTTGTTGTTGGACGGGCCGCCCTGCCCCTTCTTGCCGGGACCCTGCTCCAGCTTGTGTTGCAGCTTCCCCATGCTCATCGCGGCCTGGACCGCCGGAGACGCCAGCATTGCCCCACCCTCCTGGAATGGCAGCATTGCCGACGGAGTGCCCTTCCAGCCCGTCGACCACACATCCACCAGCTGACATGCCGTGATCAGCTTCGCCAGGTACTTGGCTGCTGCCAGCTCCAGAATCACTTCGGAGCGTGGCGTTGCCCAGTAACCAAATTCCGTGACCATCGTGTCCAGCCATCTGCAGGATCAACGTGCGCCTCTCCCCGCTGGCTGTGCTGCCCCCCTGCATCGTCAGCATTATCGACGCACGGATGGACTTCCCCCCCACGCTCTCCGCGTACTCCAGCATCCCCGGCAGCACCGCCTCCAGCATGTTGCTCAACAATCCCGGGACTGCATGCCCACTCAGCGCCACTCCCTTCGTGCGCGCCAGCATGCCAGCAGTCGCCGCCGCTGCTGGGCTTGCAGCTGCTGGAGTCTTTGCCTGGTCCAGCAGCTTCGACATGGCCGCTAACAGGACTCCAATATCTCTGCCAGTGAGGGCGTCGCCCGGCCGGGTCGGAAGCCCTCCAGCTGGGGTTGCATATCCCGTTTTGGTTCCCAGCAGCCGACCTATGTTTCGGTCTAGGTCCGCCACATCCCGGTCGGGTGCCCCTGGGCCGCCATCCTCCTCCCCACCGCAAGCCCAACCATGCCCCGCCCCTCCGCCCCCACCTGCCGGAAGGGGAACACCCCCTGTTCCCACCGCACATGTTGACGCTGGAGGATCCGGCTCTGCAATAGCCTCCCCCAGCTGCGCTGCTAGCACATCGACCAGGTCCTCCTTCCCATCCCAATCGCTGACAAACCCCCTTTCCTCCAATGCGTCCATGACGTTCTTGGCACGCCCCTTGTTGAGCTTCTTGATTCGCTCTAGCCAACCCCCTCCCCTAGGATCTTCTGAACCGCAGTGGCGGCCTCCTTTGGGGTGCATCCCTCCTTGGCTGCTTACTTGAGTTTCGCTATGAAATTCCGTTCTGGGGCTGTCACTGTCGAGGTCATGGCAGGTAATAATGCTTGATGTGTTGTCTTGCGTTTTTTTTTTTGTTATTTGGTCACGTGAGGTTCTCAGGCAAATGAAAACAACTTGCTTCCCTAGAATGGAAGCCAACCTTTTATTATAGCAACCACCTATCCAGCCAACCCCCTACCTGGGTGGCTGGGGTACAGGTGCCGGCACAAAAACGTATACATATGGTTGGTGCATCCCAGGCGGCGGGCTACACGGCGGATCGGGCTGAGTGGGCCAAGCTCACGGCCTATGGGGACGTCGGGCACCACCATGTGGTGCTCTTTGTCTTGGAGGAATTCGGGGCCATGGGGACCCTGACTGCCGGCTTCTTTAAGGAGTGCTGCCGGCTTCGGGAGGACCGCCTGGACCTGGAGGGCCAGCGGGCCCCTTGGTCAGCGCGGACCTGGACATCGTATTGGCGCCAACGCCTTTCGGTAGCGATTACCCGGGCTATGGCTGACATCTTGCTCCGCCGCACACGAGCTGACTTTGCGGCGCAGCATGGTTATTAGACTGTTTTACTTCATTCCGCGGTGTGGATCGAGTGTCCCATGCCGGCTGTAGTTGTTTTGTCGTGGTATCTCTTGTTAGCGTTGGCTTTGTTTATTTTTACGTGGGTGCCTTTATTCTGATGTAAGTATTTATGTTTTTAATATATATATATATATTTCCTGAAAATTATTTTTTCTCTTTGTGCTATGCGGCGTCGCATTCTCCGCTCAGCAGGTTAGTCATAGATAAAATGAGGATAGCTCACCCTATAGGTATGTTGCTGATCCTGAGTATCTGCTCATCCTATAGGTATGTTGCTGAGGCTCAAAGGGGCCCGATCTGCCGCCTGCATATTTGTCAACTGCACAGTAGTATAATGTCCTCATTTACGCTGTAGTATGCCTGCGAGGTCTGACCGGTCAAAGCTCATCTAGATAAAGGAACAATTTGCAGGCAAGGTATTTCTACTTTTTTCTCATTCTAAAAACCTAAGATTAGGTAGGGTAGCTACGTATGGGGCAAGGTGCACCCTCTTCCCATTGCCATGAGAACAATGTGCTCTTCATCCCCTGACTGGGCACGGAGTTGATTGATTACTTATATCCTATAAGCCATTCCAGTACTTGACCATCAAGCCATTTAACTCGAAAGTCAGTGTGCATAATGCAGGGTCCATGGTCCATGACAGCTTTAGTCTAGATAGATAAGCTAGGCTAGTAAGTGTAATAGGTTATAATTTCGTTTTGATACTTTGGAATATAAACAATATTGGCTTTAGGTAGCAGAAGGATAAGCACAAGCGGACCGGGCTGGTTAATGCACGTAGTATATGTGCCGCATAGTAGTTGACTTTGTGGTGATATGCCAGCCAGTCAATTCGTGGCGAAGCGGCACAAGGTAGTCAGAGAGTATGAAGGATGGGGTGCTGCCAGAGTCGAACCAAGCTTAGTACCGAGTCGGACTACTATGCGAGTGAGTGTGCCAGGAAGGGCCACCTTGGACCAAGGGAATGCTCACCTTTGGGACGTGTGTGATCTTCTCAAGCGTGGCGCACAGTCTGTAGTCAAAGAAAGCGGCGAAGAAAAGGTAGAAGAGCAGTGAAAGGGATGCGACCACACGACCATCCCCAGGTCAAAGCCAGCATTAGGGTCAGTGGCTCGATGTAGATCAACCGGGCCTGTGCAAGGATGCCTCGAAAGTCATCAAAACGGTGCTAACGAGGATGCAAACATGCGGATTGGAAGTAAAACCCAGCTGTGCACAAGCCATTTCACTTGACAACTAATGCAAGCTTGAAAAGGGATTCCTTATACGTATATATTTCGTGGTAAGGGAGGCCAGGATAAAAAACGAGGCCTTTTTTCCACTTGAAATCTGCAATGACTTTAACTTGACAGAACATTCAGCAGCCTCCTCTCGGGCATGCAGGACGCACACATGCACGGCTGCTCTTTTCTTCACAGAACTAGGAGCATACTGGGTAACAAAAGGCATGCTGACGGAGTGCGTGCATTAAACTTTCCACATGCCACTACCAAACACTCCCATGCAAATGCGTGCTGACATATGCAGACATCAACACAAGATGCAGGGTGCGGGAGCTGGCAACAAGCAGGCGTGTAAAAACAAGAGTGAGGAGAAAGTGTGGCAAGTGTTGGGCAAAACTGCCAGGATTTCTGTAAGTGGCAACGATGCATCCTCGGTTGCTTAAACCTAACATTCTACTAAATGCAAGCAGTCGGCTGTATTTAAAGCCGAGCGCATCACTCAAAATCGCATGCCACACTTGCACACTGCAAGGGCAGGATCAGAGCTGGCAACCTTCATGAATGGGCACAAGTACACGGAATGGCCAAAAGATTTCTACGCAAGGAGGCTTGAAAAAAAGTCATTTGCCTAAACAGTGGCGCGCACATGCATGCTTACCTCTCAGCCGCCAGGGGTGGTGCCAAGCCAGGTAGTGTCGTCACCGCGAACATGTTCAGCTTATGGGTATCCAGAGGCCCTAGAGTGAACGGGTATTTGATGCCTTCCTGCCGGTCGCCAAACGGATAGACCTGGATGCTGGGGAAATGAGTAATGTTTTCCTGCAGCAAGGGAAACAAAGGTACACAGTGCGCAAGCCTTCAGAACACCAGGCAGTTACTAACATCTTATATAACATCTCTAAAAGCTATAAGAGAAGATGGGGCTATGAGTACTGGAGCCCCCACAGCTTAACTGCTTGCCGGTTTAATGTTTCTGCTCAAAAAACTGCTAGTGACATACTCGTTTGCCTTAGGCAACCACTGCAGCTAGTTGTAACGATGCAACCCCCCTGTTTATAACCAAAGGTTGAAGAAAAGGCTCATGGAAGCTAGGAAGGCAGGAATTGTAAATGAGACACATGTGCTATCAAGCCATGGAAGCTGAACTCTCCAGTCAGGTGGCCAGAGAGCAAAATGAGAGAGAGGCCGGTGGGGGGTGGGGTGGGGTGGGGGGGAAGAGAGAGAGAGAGAGAGAGAGAGAGAGAGAGAGAGAGAGAGAGAGAGAGAGAGAGAGAGAGAGAGAGAGAGAGAGAGAGAGAGAGAGAGAGAGAGAGAGAGAGAGAGAGAGAGAGAGAGAGAGAGAGAGAGAGAGAGGTTTACAAGAGAAAAAGGGCGTTTTACTAGGTGGGAAAAGATGCAATAGCAGTTAGGGCTATTAGAGAAAAAACCTCACTGAGACACGATACAACTCTGCATCCAGTGCCCCTTGCAGAGCCTGACTGCCCCGTAGAATGTACAGAGGAAGGAAAGTGACGATGCTTGACAGGCAGCTGGCAACTAAGGGTTGCATTTCCACAAGTGCCTTACTTCATCGAAGCAAAGTATGCTTGCTGTCATAAGCGGTGTTTTCAAGCGCCTTGTAAAAATCCTGTCAAATCTCCCCACAGGTTAGCACTCTTTCTTAACACACGTGGCTTCGTTGTCGAACGTACGTGATGTCGCGTGTTCTTGATATCATTGTTTGCGCACCAAAATCCGCATTTCCCCCTACGGACAGCGAATGGCTTTCAATACAATAAGCTGCCGTAGATCCAGTCAATCCGCGTGAGAAAAAAACAAGTTAATTGTATCCATACATACCTGAACTGCCAGGCCGTGCTTGTCACACTGCCACTTGCATACGTTTTTGAACGGAGGATATGACCCACCTTTTTGCACAGCAGCTGTTCAGCCACGCAGTTCACAACTCCCACGTTGATAAGGCTGCATGCATTCCACATATAAGACCAGTCACAGGGGGGGAAAAAACCGACGAAACACATCACCATGCGTACATTGTGTTAGGAAAGAATGCAGGTGGTGGGTGAACCAAGACATATTTGTGGCTTAGCAACCTGGTCAGCTGAAGATCTTCTCAACATCAGAAAGTTTGTACGCCAAGTCAGGCAAAGCACAACCAACACTTGGATGGCCAACCACAGGCTCGCTAAAGTAGGGCATCTAAACCGCCAGGCAGAAATACTGAAGCTACCATCAAGCAACCTTTGGCTCCCTACACAGATGGGTCTTTTGGCATAAGCCCATACGACCCAAATGATCCAGCCTACTCTAGTAACCTATAGCAGCACTACGTAGAGTGTGCTCAGGCAGCATATAGCTTTAGGCTCCACAAAGGATGCTGCGGTAAGCCCTAAAAGAATGTGCAGCTAGTAAAACGGCACGCCCCTTTGCAACGGAGGTAATAATTTAATGCATGTAGCGAACAACAATCTAGTGATGGAGGTAAAAGGCCATGCATTGAAATTGTTTCTGCCTGCTTGCAGATTCGTGGCTTCCAAGCTCCCGCCTCCCACACTGTTCCATCGCTAGGATTTGCGCACGTGCCGTTTCCCAGAGGCAACTACAGCATATATACCAAGTGCAATGGCAAGAAAAAGAGCCGTTAACAACGTTGCCTTGTCTGCAAGAGCAAATGGTTAGAGCTAACACTCCCTGTCAAAGGAGCAAGGCGCTGGCATCGGTGCCCTTCCACAACCTCTCCAGCTAGGTCACACGACATTCACAGTTACTGGGACTGTTGTGTGAGATGCCCTCGCAGCTCCTTGCCCAAACTCTCCAGCTGGGTAATACTTCACATACTGCTCTCCAAGACTACATGCACAGCCTTACCCTCGCAGCTCCTTGCCCAAACTCTCCAGCTTGCTCCTCAGATCACCACACACGTTGCCTGCAAGGGACAGCCAAGCAACAACACGTGTAGGGGGGCATACCAGAGCCAATACCAGCATACTCGTTCTGATTCCCAGAACAAAGTGGCATTATAGTACCCTCACTTTCCCACTTTCATGGCACCCCTTTCCCCCTGCTATGTTGATGGTGCTATGCCTACATGTGCATGCACGCGCACATACGCAACGATACCACAGCACTTTCACTCTTGTTCTTTGAATCCCAACATGCACGTGAGACTTCTTGAGGCATGCCATTTATTTCTTCGGAACACACGCAAACCACGAAACTGCGTGGTCTATGATGCCGTGCACATACCTCACAGATGACAACAGTTTTCTGCTTTTGCAGCCTGCGGCCGGCTCAACAAACCTCTAACACTTCGAGGCATAGGCACTCAGGATTCTGCATTGAAGGATTAGGCGAAGATGGTGGATTGGTGCATCCAGGAGATCCAAGGAAGCAACGCCAAGCTGTGCATAGGACTGATACCAAGATAAGGATGATGCAACTACCACAAGATTTGCTCTACAAAGAATTACCACACCCTTCAAGCAATTGACGTGCTACCTCATCATCGTACTTTGCACACAATCGGTTTTCTCTGAATATATTTTAATTAACGCATGCGGGAAAGATAGGGCTGCTCTGCCTTGGCCTGCATGTGAAAGGCTGTCTGCGACATGAGCCGACTAATCGGTTCTGTACAGAGGGTTTCATGCTCCCCTAAATTCTCCTTGAAAGACCCTATCGGTCTTTCAAGGGTCGGTGGCTATTAATTAGTGGTCCGAAAAAATTAATAGTAGGTTTTATGCAACCTGCTTGGAAAGATTCGTATTTGGTTGCATCGGCTGTGAAGCTAGGCACCTGTAGGGTCGGCTGGTCGCTTAACGAATCTTTGGCTGATTAATTTAGTGAGTTGTGATGAAGTAATATATAGTTGACTCGGACTGGCCCAAGGGGTCCATGGGCGAGATTTATGCTTGTCAGTTACAAGAACCTTGTACGACTACCTGTACGCTGAACGTACTAGCTGGGGGTGCGTGGCCACGTTCGTTTGTAGTGGCGTTTTCAGCACCGTTCAGGCCGGCGCGTGACGCATGCCAGTGTTAATTAATTTAGGATGATGTCAGCTTGTGCCGGCGGGCCATGCCTTAAGCAAGCTAGGCCAGCAATTATCTGCAATTGTTTCTTTCCCTCCCTCCCACCCTGGAGGCTTATTGCTTCCGTATGCGGACTGAGAAACCTTAAGGCCACGGTAACTGCTGCATTTGTGGCAGGGCTCCACTTATTGTATCAATCAAATGCTGGTCTTCTTGGGAGCTTCGTGATCTTAGTATGCACGCCTTACCACCCACCCAAGTGAGGTCCCTACTGTTCACATGTGCTAGCTACACCTCCAAACAGGTGCTCTAAATGCATTTTCAATTAGAGCACGTGTTTGGAGGTGTAGCAAGCCCGTGTGAACAGAAGCCCACGCGGCTCTAACTGGGATTAAGGCGCATGAAACTTATGATTTCAAACCAGCACACACCGCAAGGCCACTCACAGGGCATAGTGTAGAAGAGGACGATACTCATCTGGTCCCTGGCAGCAATGACGGAATTCCACGAGGAAGACCTCAGCCACGCGTTTAATGTCCAGGACGCTGACGTCAACTCCAGGATGTAGTATGATGGCCAGAAGAAGGGGTCGTACCGCGCCCGGTGCCAGGGATACACGGGTGGATTGTCGCTGGTTGCACCAACTGTTGGCCGTGGGTTGTAACTCCCCGTGGAAGGCCCCTTTGTTGCACTAATGCTGCCCTCATCGCTGGTTGCACCAACTGTTGGCCGTGGGTTGCCCCTGCCTGTGGAAGGCCCCTTTGTTTCGCCGATGCTGCCCTCGTCGCTGGTTGCACCAACTGTTGGCCGTGGGTTGTCGCTGCCCGTGGAAGGCCCCTTTGTTTCACTGATGCTGCCCTCGTCGCTGGTTGCACCAACTGTTGGCCGTGGGTTGCCCCTGCCCGTGGAAGACCCCTTTGTTTCACTGATGCTGCCCTCATCGCTGGTCGCACCAACTGTTGGCCGTGGGTTCTCGCTGCCCGTCGAAGGCCCCTTTGTTTCACTGATGCTGCCCTCGTCGCTGGTTGCACCAACTGTTGGCCGTGGGTTGCCCCTGCCCGTGGAAGACCCCTTTGTTTCACTGATGCTGCCCTCGTCGCTGGTTGCACCAACTGTTGGCCGTGGGTTGCCCCTGCCCGTGGGAGACCCCTTTGTTTCACTGATGCTGCCCTCGTCGCTGGTTGCACCAACTGTTGGCCGTGGGTTCTCGCTCCCAGTCGAAGGCCCCTTTGTTTCACTGATGCTGGCCTTGCCTCTGTCGTCCTCAGCTTTTGGTTGCTTTGCCTTTTCTTCCTTGTCCGCATCTGCAGGCCAATGCCAATCCAGGCAGTCGCAAGCGGCATGAGCGGCCATTGTCCTACAATCCCACACCTAGTCCTACAGGATCCAGGTGCCTCCCAGCCAGGGCAAGCCATGCCAAAAGCTATGAAACGCCAAGTCATGACACACCAAAAAACAATACTGCAAGACTAAATGACGGATGCCATTTGTCAGGTTCACCCAGGGCTGGCAGTGACATAAGCTGGGCAGCATGCCATGACCTGAAAATGAACTCTCAGGGGGGAGTTGACTGCAGCTCATCCCGAGCCGCTACTCACCGAGCACACGCGTAAGAAACGTCGCCAGGTATGACGGTTGAACACGTCCTGGGGGGTGCCGGATCTCGGCCTCTCCGCTCGTAATCCCCAGAATGCAGGGCAGAGAGCTCACCCGGTAGCGCTTTGCCAATAAGTCCGTCTTCACATCGGGCACCTGCGCACACACCAACCAACAAAAAGCGGGCGCCACTCACACATCAGCTTCTTTACAGCTTTGAAAATCCAAATGGCTACACTGGAACACCGCAAGAGGAAAAGCGCAAGGAGGACATGTCCCGGGCATGCGTTACCATTTCACGTTATGCCCATGTTTGAGCCACCTCTGGCACTCCGGTCAGATTACACCACCCTGGCGATCCGCGCCTGTACAGATACTAGTTGTGGGTGCGTACTAGCGCAGAGCAGCCAAGCCATTCACGAGGTTGTATCCACGATGGCTGACTTATTTGCTCCGAAAAGTAAGCAGCTGAAGAAGTCTCATGAATCGACCCGCATGCTAAAGCCGCGACGGGGCAATAGCAGACATGACTTTACAGACATGACTGCACAGAAATGTAGCATTCAGCCAAGCGTTGAGGCTCTTAGCCTTTCTGCTGTCCTCTTGCGTGGCCGCCAGCCGTGCAACCTCGCCATCAAGTTCCCAAGCTTTAAGCCCTTGCCCTCGCTCTCTGCTGGAGGATTATTGCTCAGAAAAGGACATTCATCGGTTCTCATGGCCCGGTCTCATCTGAACCTGCAAGAGGGGCCCAAACGGGGCTGGACCTGCCGTTGGTAGTGATAGTTACTGATCCCCGCTACAAAGGGCGCAAACTGGGCCATGCACGGTGTATGCAATTTGAGTTTGGACCAACCCGCACCTGGGTGATGCCGTGCAGGCATAACACCACCATACGAAACAGGTGCACTGTTTACTGAAGCGTTGACATCGTACAGAATTTGTACCTGGAACACACGATCTCCTCCGGGGTGGTGCCGGTGAGATGGGGAGGTAAGTCAACGTCCTGACGAAAGGGCGCCCCGATGACCCCAAAAGAGGAAATGCTAACTGCACTTTCTCTTGCATGGCAACAGTATTCTACGAGCAGCATTGACAGAAGTGGCACTCTGCTGGTGCCAGCTCCATTGCTGATCTTTGGGAAGTGAAAGACTTACAACTGGCCCTGATTGTTACCCCACCAAGGAATAAACGTAACGTTGCTGACACAACTGTAGCTCAGACCAGAATTCCGTCAAGGCTTCCAAACAAGGGTGGCATGCAATTAGAGCGGCATTGCAACGACGTGCACGTGACCAGTACAAACTTTAGGAAAATGCGTGCCTCGCTTGGGAAGTCTTGCGGGGATACCGCACAAATAGAGGCATTCCGCGTGGTCGCTGCAGTCACCTGGGTTCATGAACTTACATGGACAAAATACAGCACCAGGTCGCGCTCAAACTTTGCAGAGAGCGCGTGCCACACCCAGGGAGTTGCTTCTTTGTCAGAAAAGAGGATCGCCTGCAACAGCAGTGGAGGCAAGACACAGGTGCAGCCCACATGATTCCAACTAGTCCACCCATGCATAGAAAAGCACAGGATGGCCCTGAGCAGCCACATAGCCCCTCCGCCGGCAGGACAGGAAAAAGTGGGACTTAAGCTAACAAATTGGCGAGGCACCAGGTACGTACAGAGAAGGCATGAAATGTAAGACCCCTGGAGAAATCACAGGTGGACTTGACCTTGACAGAGCCTCTGATCTGGTTAGCCGGTTCGCCTGCCCGCCTGCCCGCCTGCCCGCCTGCCCGCCTGCCCGCCTGCCCACCTGCCCGCCTGCCCGCCTGCCCGCCTGCCTGCCTGCCTGCCTGCCTGCCTGCCTGCCTGCCCGCCTGCCCGCCTGCCTGCCGGCCCACCCACAAAACTGCTCACCAGCTGGCCGGCCGAGACAGATGTTGGGCAGCGTTACTGGGGCCCAGGGAGCAGGGCCCAACCGATTCTACCTTTAAAAGCACACACAACACGTTGTGCATGCCGGACCGCTGTCACACCCACCTTGAGTGTTGGGTTCTTGACAAAGGCATCCAAATAGCTGGGCCGGAGGCGACGTCGCACCAGGGCAGGCACACATGCCATTCACCCAAACCATATACAAGTAAATCAGAAATGTTGTCAGTGCATGTGGTCAGTCATTTTAAACTGGGTGCACACACGGGCCCAATCACATGTAAGCCTCTTCTAATGGACAGCCTGTGCCTCTTGAGACCATACCATCTTCTCCCCATTTGCTTCCATAACACATAAGATCTTATTGTCACAATCAGTGGATGTACACAGAAGCCAGGTGGCGGACATGGCTGCCCGCCACAACATTTCAGCAACCACTGTTGTTCGTAGCCCTCCATGGAGGCAACAACGTAAATGAGTGGGTGCATGCGTAGTGGGCGGGATAACAGACATTACCGACCGTCTCTCATAGGGATGATAGGAGGCCAATGTTGATGGACAAGACCGGCATGATTAGAGATGCAGCCACTCACATTGGTGCATAGTACACCGAATGTGCATAGTAACTCAGGTGAAGCCTAGAATATCAGCAAAGTCATACGCTAGTTACCACTAAAAAAACAAAGAACACATTTGTCATCAGTACAGTAACACCGCAGGCCAACATAATGCCTGAGCAAATATATACTGAAGGATAACTAACAACTAAAAAAGTCAATTCACAGGCAAAAAGGTGGCATTGTTTGCTGTCAGCTCTATGATGGTTCAGCCACCCATTGAAGCCCACATAGCGACCTTCTTTGTTGAGCCGCGGAAAGGAATGCTTTCCGAAACTTTATACTGCCCCCTAAAGGCTCATCAGCCATTCCAACCTAGCTGGGATAAGGTGTCAATTACCCCTTCCCCTCTCCTTCACCGCACCCCACCCCTCTTTCCCGGTACATTAATATAAAGAGGCACATTTGTTAGAAAAATAAGCCAAGTGCTATAGGTTAATAATTTCCCTGTGCAAACCAGATTTGCAATTGGTAAGGTAATCAACTTACATTTTCCTGCATTCTACACGGAAATGGCCAGTATTGCTCCGGCCAGTTCCAGGACTCATACAAGCTGGGTACTCATGCAACTCAGTCACATGCGACCAGTTGCAAAGCTTCCGAGTAGGAAAGCGCATGGAGTGTGCCAAAAACCAAAAAGATGGGATGCCTGACAGTGTAGTGGGTTGGGCTTTGAAAAAATTCCAACCATTTTAACGCTCGCGCAATATCAGCGTTCAGCTGATAGTTTTTGGTGCTAATGGGCAGATTGCCAGCCCTCAATGATCTAGCATTAATGATATTTTTTGCAACTTTAGGAATCGGCAGCCCAAGCGTTCATCTCGCTTGCATCTCAGTTACATCTTGGTTACATCTCGGCACAGCCTACTCAAACGGTTCCGTAGACTTTTACAGATGTATGTGAATGTCAAAGTGGGAGATCTACCCACGCCCAACCTCCCTGGGGACTCACCTCGTGGGGCTGACTGAGATGACATGGTTGGGTACGCCAGCGATTGCGAAGATTCTCAAGTCCATGGGAGAGGGAGGCTGTGCCGTGCCCTTGTAGGTGCTGCCCCGCTTGTCATCTCCAAACGGGAACACCACAAAGGCCGGGAGCTCCTGCATGCCGCTCTGGTGAGCCAACAGGCACACAACGTGAGTAAAAAAAGGCGCCAACCAGGTCAGCTGATTTGATAAACTGCGCCAACATAAACACGTCCGATGGATTGAGCCCCTAAATGGTCTTGCAGCCGATTTTCCGCCAAAAATCGACTTAAGCCCGATGCATCGGCCCCTTCTCGGGCGACCAAATGCCGCAAAAACTATTGAGAATTCGGAAAAGTTTAGCTGAGAAGATCGAAAGTTTATAATTTTCCTCACAGCCTGATACTAGGGTTCGCATACTTCTGACAAAGTTATAGAGGTGTTCTGGCCAAAGTACAAGGGGTCAGGGTACTTTTCCACGTACAAAGTGCATTCCGGAAACGACGACCTGGCCATGGCGGCTTGCGCCCACGCATGGCATTTACGTTTGCGTTTGAATTTTCTGGCCAAACTTAGGAAATTGATTTTATACGTCCTAAAGATCATACAGGCCAATTTTTGGGTCGCGGGAATGCCATTTGATGGGTGTCGGCAGCGTTCTTGCTGGAAAAAATTGCGATCAGGCCGGACGATAGAAACGTTGACAGCAATACCTTTCCGGCGTATTTTAAAGGATATATCGTTTCTTTGTACTTTCTATGATGAATTGTAGTCGTAAACGTGCAAGGGTGGCCAGAAATCGCCGAATCTAGCGACCATGCTGCACAACTTTGGTGTGCCGCAATGCGCAATTTTGCGGCCACCGCCTGGGCCAAGGAAACGCCAGCCATGCCAGGTAAAGCTTAAGCATCGTTTTCCTATCGATGTTTGACGCTTATATATACGTTCTAGCTTGTGTAGCACATTCTTTTTGCATTATTCATGCTCTTTCTTGACCCTGCTCTGGTCCCTTTCTAAAACACCCTTCTTAGATGCTTCCCTCAGTCAGTTGACCAGCCATAGTGTGCTTGTGCTGATTATTAGAGGCTGTATGGATTTGAATACCTCCATATATGTTTAATATATATTCCCCACACGCATATTGCATGAGTGTGAGGCAGTCAGCTGGTCTCTGTGGCATCATCAAGCATGTAATGGTGAGCAAAAACTTCCTGTTGCCAGCATGTGCCACCAGGTGTGCTGGCCATCACCTGGCAAGCAATAGCAGCTTAGTCCCAGTTTATCATTGCTAGGGAAAGCTGAAATAGGCTTAGCATCACTAGTTTGTTGGTGGCTGCCTCCTAGAATGCATGCCTTGCGTAGGGTATCCGTACCGCGTTACCTACGTGCATGGACAAGGTGGCACCTGCACATAGGTGCCATGTAAGGGCAGTGTGACGATGCAGCTATGTTTTCACATCATTGTGGAAGGGAAATGTGTTGTATGGCATGGTTGGTGGCCATAATAGTAGGTATTAGTAGGTAGTATGCCCACCCCTACCCCCTTGGTTGCATTTTACAAACGGTACCCCTATAGGCTGTACTGGGTGTAACTACTGGAATACCCAACCAAATGATGACCCCAACGGCTCAAACTGTTCAGCAACTGAGTGTTTATCATCCGTGAAGTGGTAGGTGTCTAGGTCTTATAACATAATTCAAAATGCACAATCTACCAAGAATGAAAACGCGCGTCTTGACCCCCCTGACTTTGACGGTAGTTTTCTATGGCCTACCCTGCAGATATGTGGGGTTGTGATATATCAACCCTCAGGGCAACTCATGGACATGCTTGCCCCACAAGGAAAGCCATTGAATATGGGTAGGTTGGATGGCATCTGGCATGCGCAATTAAAAAGTTAGAGCCGATTTATCGGCAGGATCTCGGCCCATTTAGGGGTTAGTACTACAAATAGCACACACAGTACAAAAGCAGTAACCGTTGCTTTTGTACTACAAAAGGAGGAAACCTGCCTGCTGAAGTGTGGCGCATTCCACGCGTCTTATCAAGCCCCTTCAGCGTTCCTTCTTTCAAACCCATACAGATTATGAACATGTTGCCTGGGAGAGTTTCTGCACTTGCACAAGGACAGCTCTTTGCATGTTACAGCGCAGTTCCGCTATCCACGTGACATTTCTTGAAACATGAAATCATCAGGAGAATGGACACTTGCCCATATTTCCATGGGATGCTGGGCCGTTTGCTGCTGGCTTGAACCTCCTCTTTTGCTGCTGAAACTGGCTTTGCTCAGTGCAAGGCATCAACAACTCGAAACAGCCGAAAGGGCTTGTGTAGCTTCAAACCTTCCCCAGGAGAGGCCACGGCCACCGAGGAAACAAGGAAGGTATATTACCTTGCTGCAAAGCTGGGTTTCTGCGGCGCAGTTGACGACACCGACGTTCATGATCCTGTGCAAGGCCACCCAAGAATGACCGCCACAAAAGGAAGTTGTTGACCATAGGATGAACCCTTAAAAGGCCGTCATGAAAATGTGAAAGAATCCTGCCTGGGAGCAACCTATTGATGAGCTAACTGGCGGACTTATCCTGGGTCTTCTGCTTGCTACTCACACGTGTAAAGGTTTACACCATGGAGGAAAGGGCACACTATGGTCGAAAGAAGGCAGTATGAACCCAATTTAAAGTAGCGTGCAAGCATATTAACCCAGCCAACAAATGTCCTTGGTATGAAATACATTGGGGTGCTCAACATGCAACGCGCATACATAGGCCACCGCACCGGAGATGCATTTCATTTTGCATTTAGTTGGGCAGTTTCATGAAAAGCAGTGAGATGCAACTCTCAGCATGCAAGCTCAGCTGCAGGCATGAAGGCATGCACGAGTCACGTACCCTCGCATATCATCCGCCAAATTTGATAGGACGAGAGGATCACAATCAGGGCCTGCCACGGAAATGAAGCCAAGTCAACCAGATGTAGCATTCGGGTGCATAGCTAATAAGAAGACATACATGGCTCTAGATGTAACTTATTCCTTATTTCACTACACACATGCAGATGATAAGGATCAAAGTCAAGTCAAGTACGTAACACTCTATGCCATGACTACAATGCAAGAAGTCAGCATCCGTATCAGAATAAACCGATGTGGGAGAATATTATGCTTGATGGCAAATCTTCCGAGTCATCACATTGCGGCTCTGTTTTGTAATAACAAAGAACATGGTAGTGAGTTAACAATATACCATGACCGAGTTAGTATCGGAAGCCTCTGGATGCCAGGCACTCAGCACTTACACACTCCCTTGTAAAACAGGACGATGGCCATCTCCCTGGGGGGAGTGACGTAGCGGTCCCAGGATGCAGATGTCAGCCTCAGCACGTCCAAAGGCAGAACAGCAAGTGGGTCTTCTGGTGGATTCTCTTTCGCCCTTGACTGTTCTCTTGCCTTCTCCCTCTCCTTCTCCTTCTCCTTCTCCTTCTCCCTCTCCTTCTCCTTCTCCTTCTCCTTCTCCTTCTCCTTCTCCTTCTCCTTCTCCTTCTCCTTCTCCCTCTCCTTCTCCTTCTCCTTCTCCTTCTCCCTCTCCTTCTCCTTCTCCTTCTCCTTCTCCTTCTCCTTCTCCTTCTCCTTCTCCTTCTCCTTCTCCCTCTCCTTCTCCTTCTCCCTCTCCTTCTCCTTCTCCTTCTCCTTCTCCTTCTCCCTCTCCCTCTCCTTCTCCTTCTCCTTCTCCTTCTCCTTCTCCTTCTCCCTCTCCCTCTCCCTCTCCTTCTCCTTCTCCTTCTCCTTCTCCCTCTCCCTCTCCCTCTCCCTCTCCCTCTCCCTCTCCTTCTCCTTCTCCTTCTCCTTCTCCTTCTCCTTCTCCTTCTCCTTCTCCTTCTCCTTCTCCTTCTCCTTCTCCTTCTCCTTCTCCTTCTCCTTCTCCCTCTCCCTCTCCCTCTCCTTCTCCTTCTCCTTTTCCTCTTCCTGCTGCTGCTGTTGGCGCTTCTCTTCTCGCAGCCTCTCTGCACAGCAGATGCACGCGGAGGAGTACACCCCACAGAAATAATTAAATGCGAGGAAATGTAAATAAAAAACCTGTAATATTGTTAGTGCTAACAGCATCAATGCGTATTCCAAGTGGCAACCAGGACAAACGCCTCAACACAGCAAAGTAGACCTCCATGATTCACGATGCCCACGTTCATGCCCTGTCTCTTCCCCCACCAGCCCCTCTTACGCTCTCATTTAAACATAAAAAATGGTTAATGAGGCGAATCCCGGGCTACAGAAATGTCATAGAACTTGTGTGGGTGCCCAAAAGCTTCTTGATACGCCACTTTGACTGTCCATGTTTGCAGAGTTAGAAATTTGTCGCCTTTTTCGTTGAAACACCTCAGTGCTCATGGAATATATATTACCACAAGACAAACAGCACCACCACGACCACGACCACGACCACGACCACGACCACGACCACGACCACGACCACGACCACGACCACGACCACGACCACGACCACGACCACGACCACGACCACGACGACGACGACGACGACGACGACGACGACGACGACGACGACGACGACGACGACGACGACGACGACGACGACGACGACGACGACGACGACGACGACGACGACGACGACGACGACGACGACGACGACGACGACGACGACGACGACGACGGCGACGACGACGACGACGACGACGACGACGACGACGACGACGACGACGACGACGACGACGACGACGACGACGACGACGACGACGACGACGACGACGACGACCACGACCACGACGACGACCACGACGACCACGACGACCACGACGACCACGACGACCACGACGACCACGACGACCACGACGACCACGACGACCACGACGACCACGACGACCACGACGACCACGACGACCACGACGACGACGACGACCACGACGACCACGACGACCACGACGACCACGACGACCACGACGACCACGACGACCACGACGACCACGACGGCGACGACGACGACGACGACGACCACCACCACCACCACCACCACCACCACCACCACCACACCACCACCACCACCACCACCACCACCACCACCACCACCACCACCACCACCACCACCACCACCACCACCACCACCACCACCACCACCACCACCACCACCACCACCACCACCACCACCACCACCACCACCACCACCACCACCACCACCACCACCACCACCACCACCACCACCACCACCACCACCACCACCACCACCACCACCACCACCACCACCACCACCACCACCACCACCACCACCACCACCACCACCACCACCACCACCACCACCACCACCACCACCACCACCACCACCACCACCACCACCACCACCACCACCACCACCACCACCACCACCACCACCACCACCACCACCCCGCCGCCGCCGCCGCCGCCGCCGCCGCCGCCGCCGCCGCCGCCGCCGCCGCCGCCGCCGCCGCCGCCGCCGCCGCCGCCGCCGCCGCCGCCGCCGCCGCCACCACCACCACCACCACTACTACACAGCCATGCATTTGCCAGCTTGCATCCACGCACTCCCTCCTAAACGCATCTAAACATAACTGCTACCTAGGATTGATTCAGCTACTAGGAATCAGCTACATAGGTAGCGCTACTTTAGACATATAGGATTCGTATTTTTTCCTTCTAAATTCAAGTGGACGAACGCTAATGCAGGCGGATGACACGCCGCACTGCCACAAGATTCGTTTGATCGGACACGCCATGACTTCCATGGCATGCTTCCCATGCATCACCATATCGAATTCACTTCCTTCAATAACGTGAGCTGGTTTCCAATGGTAGAACATCACTGAAGAGTCCATGGATGATCTAGAGGCCATCCGCGCCATAGGAAGACAAATATCATACATGCACAACTGTGCATGCACTCTTCTTTCATGCCCATGTACCCACGCCTCCTCCATGGCTTAAATGGCCTGTACCACCAGCATACGAAGAAAAATGAACGCACGAATACACCATGGCGGTACTATGTTCCAGCCCCAGTTGATCCGTGGGCCGGTTAAAACAAACACCCCTGACTTGCCAAAGCGGTGAGCTAGTTTCCAATCAACTGATGGAAGGCATGGCAGTGCAAAGACTTTGCATGGTCATGCATCTTCCAGCAGCATGTCATTACCTCGTGATCGAGGGTCCATCAGTGTCTGGTAGGCTGCAAGGCACCCGACGATGACAAACAAAGCAATGACATTTTCCCCATAGGTTTAGAGGCTGAGGGGTCATTGGCAGCATAGGGACAGCAGCATAAGGACAGATAATACGAAAGATAATAGTACTACCCCACAATCCTCAGTCGCAATTCATAGGGAACAGCTTAACTTACATATAAATCAGTGTGAGGTGCCAAGTGACATGTCACATCAGCACACACTGCTGCAGAGCACAGACGACGAGCAACCATGATTATTTGGGCGCCTCACACAAGCAGCTGTCATCGTGACACGAAGGCTGCCAACGTGCCCGCACTTGCCGTTCTATTTGCCCTGGCTGCCACACTCTAACATTCTCCAGGCAAATCAGTCAGGTACAGCCAGATACCAGGTCATCGACAGGACATGAAGGTAGCAGAGTCACCATTTCTCTGGCAACAACAAGGCAGAGAAACACACCATATCTACATAACAGCATTACAGGCAGGAATAGCTTCCTTATTTGATGACTTAATGCACAGGATAGTGAGCACAGGAGCTCCTGTCTGTCCCAGGATACCGCCACTTCTCAAACGCATGCTTGCACGCATTCCAAAGCGAATTGACCGTTAGAAATCATACGCATTTGGGTACTTTGAACCAACAATAGTAGCTCATTTAACTTGCAATCAACCCAAACGTTAAGAAAAAAGCGGACCAAAGTTGGCCATGTGCACCTAACGTCATGAATTTTTTTAAAGTTAAATAACCGACAAGCTGTGCACACACGCCGCACTTTGAAGTAATCAAACTCGCGGCCTTCCAGTTGCAACTATTGAGAACTCAGTTAGCGGACGGCTGCCATTTGAGTCGCAACCGTGAAAACCCTGACAGGAGATTTCTGCTGTGCGAGCCCCGTTTTCAAGTCGCAACCATTGGTGGCTATTATTGTACTGGCCCGTTTGAGGCTGCAGTTTCAGGCTGCATTTCAAGTGCGCGCGACAATCGTCTATGGAGAATTCAAAACATTTTATTGAGGTCGCGTGACAGGCCGCAACGCAAAGAAGCGATGTAGTAGAGAATTACCAAGGGGCTGCGGGGAAAAGAGGAGAGCAATCGGAGCTCCGCCAAGCAGAAACTTGAGTTCCCAGCCAAAAGGCCCACTCCCACGAAAAACATAACTTCAGGTAGGGTTGAACCCTGGGTAGCGCAGGGTACCGCGGGGGCAAACGCAGGAGCCCAAGCAGCCCATCCCACCCCGTAGGGGGCGAACTATTTAGGATGGGTGAAAGCCAGCGGGAAAAACTAGTGGTGAACAATACCAAGATTAAGTCGCCTGGTCAGAAGACATTTTAAAAACGCATGGACTGCCTGAAGAAGAAATGTGGTGGAAGATAAAGCTGCTGTGTTTTGCTTCATTTTACACACCATGGTGGCAGCGACTGACCGCAGCGCTACCCAGAGACTTGAATCTGCCCAGAGTAGTAATGCCCGAGCAACACAAAACACCAGGGTATGGCTGCTGTGGCCTCACCTTGCTTCAGCGTAAGGAACTCCTTGTTGGCTGTGGGCCGCTTGTTCACATCCGGGTGGAATACCTTGGTTAGACTGCTCGTGCACAAACCCCACCAAAAATACATAACAGGTAAGCCTGATGATACTACTATGAGATTAACAAAAAGCATGGAATAGCGGAATATTCTGTTGTAGGAATAACGGGCCTCCCTTGGCTTGTTAACGCCACCATAGCTTCCAGAAAATCAATGCCAAAACCAGATAGGGATGCACGCATGCTACCTCTGTCTAATAGGAGTGCTAACACACCGTGCATGCGGTGTACGCTTTCCGGGGTGCTGGGTGGAAGGGCAGAACGGGGTTTCTAGTGGGGAGTAAGACCAGGAAATCTCAGGTGTGCCGGAATTCAGATGACCAGGGTTATAGGTGATAAATGGGCTGCTTCGCTGGACAATGATAAAACAATAGAAAAAGCACGGTGGAGACTGTGAGCTCAGGCAGGCCCAAGAGAGCTGGCATAATACTGGAATGACCAGATTTTGATACCGAGCAGCCTGCTAGATGGTAGTATCAAACTTTGGTCAATCCAGTAGTATATCAGCTCTCTTGGACCTGCCTGAGCTCACGACGCAGCTATTCCCATATTTTTGAGCTGCTACAAACATGCGCGCGCACCTGCGGAAAGCACTTGTGATGTCGGCTGGGGTTGCCTGGCCAAGGGTCAACCCGAGGATCTGGAACACAGGGGGGTAGGAAAACAAACACAAGAAACAAAAGAAAAGAAGCGTGAGACCTGGGAAAAAAAGGCAGATTACCAATTATAATTAGCTCCTCCTGTGCACACTACAGAGGGGTATCGCAGCAGCACTACTGGCATATTATAATCCTCCACAACAGAGTAAACAACGATACATGAAAAGCTGGGTCAATCTTAGTAAGTAAGAATGCAACATCATTGACAAGCTGCGCAATCAACGATTGCCAGGAAATTCACATACCTCAAACGGGTCCTTCCCTGAGAAAATGTGTTCTTCAGTCTCCTCCTCCACCTGCTGCTGCTCCTTTTGCTCCCTCTCCTTCTCCTGCTTCTCTTTCTCCTTCTGCTGCTGCTGCTGCTGCTTCTTTTCCTGCTCCTCGCGCAGCCTCTCTGCACGGCAGGGGCACATGTAAAGCGCGACACCCAGAGAGCCAATCAAAGGTAAGATGTGAGGAGAATACTGGGAAAACACCCTTAATATCCATGAATAAGAGCTTGATGGCGACCGACCCACACACCATAACCATGCATGAAGCCATAACATGCACGTTTCTATTTTTGAAGGCCATATTAAGTGGTTTCCACCCGTCCCATATGTCGCCATCAACGCTGCGACTATATTGCGTCATGCTGACCTGTGTAAGGTTTGCAACGTTTGTCTTTGGCAGTCTGAGCTAAGATGCAGTGGCTCAACGCATCATGCAGAGCACAATGGTTCTGCTACTGGCAGAGGTTGGATTGGCCGAGTCCTCCCCCAGGTGGGCTGACTCAGGTGGAAGTCATAAAGATATTCCTTCTCGACCTTGGCAGCGTCTTGGCTTTTCTGCCTTTCATGAACGTGCATCTTATCATGGTGGAATATCATAAAGGCGGCACATTCGTTAGCGTACTTTTCACAGAGACAAAGCTAGCAGGTGCCCAATCGTCACAACTCTTTCCGAATGTTCCCATTTCATGCAGGGGCACCCTCCTGCACCCCTAGCCGCAACCCCACAAATGTCTCTCTATTCTCTGCTATGTTAGACCGGTTCACACCATGGGATAATGCTGGTCTTTACACATTTGAAAAAGCTGAGTCGTTGCTCAGGGGCTGTACAGTATAACACAATGGCTTGAGTACCCTTGCCAGCGCAAACCACCAGCCTCGCAAGTCTAGTCTACCTGGTGAGACGGTAACCTGCTGGAGAGGCTCATTCGAGAAGCACTGGGGCCGCTATGGTAATTGCCATTCACTTACCTGCTGGCACCTGCACAAACCCATGGACTAGGGATCCAGGCATGCTTGCTCGCGGTTTGTCAGTGCCAACTGATCTGGACACCGCTGGCGAAAATGCAACAACAAGATGAACTGCTAGTGCAGGCACATTGAGCGTCCTGTTGGTTCCTGCAGCAGACCGACTGGGGTATGGCAGGAACCAGCATGTTTGTTTTTGGCAGCATGACGAAAGTACACTCCTATGCGGGGGCCCGCACCTTCTTGGCGCATGGCCAGCAGAGCCAGAAGGCTTGCCATACTTGCACCATTAGCCCGAGCAGACATACAATGTGGTAAAATAGCTTCAATCGAAGTATCACTAACAGCATTTAGTCCACATGCAGCCTTGAGGCTGTATGAGAGAAAAAACAGTGATGCTGCAGCAAAAAATCCTTGACCTCTAGGCAATAGGAGGAATGCTGTTCCAGGATGGAAGCGGCTCACCTTGCGCCTGCTTGGCCTTCTCTGCTTTGTCCGCGTCTGCATGACAACCGTCGAGCAGCCAGGGGCCATCCAGCAGCAGGCAAGGGTGGCTCAGCAGAAAGTAGCACCCAAAGAGCTAAGAGACTACGAGCGTCAAGGCGGAAACCATTTCAGTGTTCGATAGATGTAGGCGATGGTGGCTGTGACACAGCCAAGCTGCAGCCAATTGCATGGACTGCACAAGATGGACTGCAGCTGCAGTGACCAAAACCAATGTACACCTTACCCATGGCGCCCAGCCTGGCATCCTGGCCAACCCAACCAGCAGCCACACCACATGGTGCCATTGCGCAGAGGGACTCACCAAGGATTTGCTTCAGGAAATTCGCCAGGTGCTTCATTTGCAGCGCATCACGGGGATACCTGACCTTCTCCTCGCCCTCAGTGACCCCCAGAACGTAAGGCACCTTGGGCACCTGGTACCGTGAGGCCACAGGGTTGGTGTTCACATTGGAGACCTGCGCACACAGCAGATAGCAGGTCGTGAGGGGGCAGGGAACATCAGCATCCATGTAAACATAAAATAGAGCATCTTCGTCAAGCGAATGCCGGCATAGCAAAAAGAACCATGCAGACATTGAGAGTGAGGCACACAGCACAGATACAGGAACCACACATGAGCGAGCAGGGGCTGCCTTGCAAACAGACCAGAGCGCATGAAACCGCATCTTCACCCAACAGTTCCTGGTCGATATGGAAAGAAATGCGAACGAGGCCTGGTCATTCATAGATTCTGGTCTGGCGCGCCTTAGTTAGACATTCCGCCAGCAGTCACACCTCGTGTGTCTGTCGCCAGCTGCTATCTCCAATTCTGCCTCGGTACCCACTGCCGTCAAGCTGGGTTCTGCAACACACCACCATGATGTCACATGATATCAGCTATGGGAGAAGGTCACATTACAAGCAACGATTTGGGCTGTTATACGGACCTGAACGGTGCATGGTTCCACCCCACAATGCACGATGCAGCTCACAAAGGAAGCAAGACATGTGCAAACCAGAGTGGGGCATTCACAGGCACAGTGAAGGGTAGGGAAGCTGATAGCGGCATCCAGAGAAGCGATTAGGTCAGACATGAGGGCAGCCCACTCACTTGGACAATGCACAGGGCCAGATCGCTCTTAAACTTCCAAGCTAGGGCACTCCACTGCCAAGGTATCGTCTTGTGATCCAAAAACAGGATTGCCTGCAACCACCACGGAAGCGAATGGCACAAACGATGCCGCTTTGGTCAGTCATCTCATGGTACATCTCGACAAGGAGTAGCATGTTATTATATCGCCACTGCGCGGGCCTAAGTGAAGTATGCGACATAGTTGGAGATTGTCATAGGTGGATGGGCATGCAGCAAAGGTCAGCAATCGCCGAGAAAAGCCCCTCCATACAATTTAAAGTGAGCTTGTCAATCCACGGGTTACTGGGCCGACAGGAAGGGCTGAGCAGGTGTACCAGGGGGCAAGGGAGCGGACAACATGGTGTGAACCTGGCACAATTCCGCCCAACCATCCCAAACAATTGATGCAGCGCCTGGCATCCACAGCATGATACGAGCGACACACTTCGTCAGGCAAGATACATGCCGAGGGGCGATGTCCATGTAGCGGGAGGGGAAAACATGTAGTCATTATACCATTCTGTTGCACTGTAGATCAGGATAAGGTCATCACTGATGTATTAGCGAACTGTAATTTCGCATCATGGGCTGCAGACTTTTAGCTACCGACACGGAAACAGCAGGAAAATCAAAACAGATGACCTGGATATTTGAATTCAAACCGAACTGCTGATACTGAACTCTCCTGCCTAGCATAACTCAAAACTGTTAAGGATACGTGTTCTTGTCAGATCAGCAGACGACCTGCAGGGTACGATTGCCTGCTGTCTCACCCACCTTGGGCAGCGAGCCAGAAATGTCTTGGAGTCTGTGCGGCAGCGTTGGGCAAGGACACGCACCGAACCCAGACAGACAGAGACGGAAAATCACAGGTGCATTAACGCCAATAGTTCCAACACTGGGCATTATCCAACGACTTGCACTCTACGTCGTACGTGGTGCAAACTTCAAGTTGAGCGAAACTGCTGGTCACGTCGCTGCTCAAAAGTCGGTAGAACACTCCAACAAGCAATCGGCAGAGACATGAACATGTGAAGACCCTTCCATAGTACACTAAGCACGCACACAGAGGAAGTGGGTGCCAAGTTGCAAAGATACGTGCCTTCTTGCGCTAGTCAGGAAAGGAAAGGGGCTGCTAAATCCTCCACTCCCGCCCCCAGTTCCATCACGTTAATCGGCCACCTTGTGCGTTGTGATGTACCATAGTGTGCTCCCACGCATTCCCCTCGAGCACAGGTCATGCAGGCCAGCAGTCAAGTCTTCTGGGCCGCAACAAGCTGCCCACGTCCCCGCATGGAGATGCTACTTGCTGGGCTTGCATGACCAGGGTAAGACATAAAATGCTTCCTGGCACCTGCCTTTGCAAACATTGTAAGAAAAGGAAAGGGGAGCTATGCTTGGGCAGCGAAGGCCACTTACGTGCTGGCTGGGATGACGTGGTTGGGGACGCCCTCCATTGCAAAAGCCCCCAGGCTCATCAGGGACAGTGTGCTGTCCTTGAATCTGCGGCCCCGCTTGTCCTCCCCAAAGCCATACACAAAGATGCCAGGATTCTCCATCACGTTGTTCTGAGGGGCCCACAGGCAGCTCACGGCACGCACACCATGATTCATGACCAGGCCAGCCATGTGAGGTGATTTGGCAACAGGAGCGACATGGACAACATGAGGTAACAAGATGGAGTTCTCTGCAGCATTTTCAGACACCACAGAACACGCAAGGCAACATCCTGAAAGCATGTGCCAACATCTTTTCACAGGCAAGTGTGCCTTGCCACAAAGGCTCACGCCCATTTACTAGTATGCCTCCGGTACCGGGCCGTTCTTTGCAGCGTGCTATACAGCCTGGTGTGCGATGGCACACTAGGTATAAGCGCACTTCCCTTCTCTAGATCCTGAGAGATGGGGTGGTATGAGGACAGCAACGGGCACGGGATCACAGCAGTGACCGTGTCCACATGGGATGGTCTTGCTCGTTGTTCGCCGCCTGGACGTTTCGCAATGGCTAGCAGGCCAGAATACAGGTATCTAGGGAACAGCTCCACACACCAAGGTGCTGTGGTATTTCTCCCCGCAGACTAAGAGAAAGAGCCCACTCCCTTCCATGTGTCGTGGCCAGCTACCTGAAATAGCATTGCCTTTGACCATCCCTCAGAAGTGCCCATGTGGGGGTAAAAAGTGGCACGTTTAAGCGGCTGGACAAGACCGCTGCCAGTGCATACCATGGTCACCCAGAAAAAAATAGCAGAGAAACGCCCCTTACCTGCTTACACAGCCGGGCCTCTGTGGCGCAGTCCACCACGCCCACATTGATGACCCTGCGCAAGCAATGGTCATGCCATCACCATCACACAAGCAGGGAGTTTGGGCGGGTATTGGCACGACTTGTGCTGCATCCGCCAGCCTGCCTCCCAGTCCTGTGCAGTCAAGTGCTTCTCGGTGCTTGAATGGCTGTTGAGGAATGGAACAAACAAGTACTTTTTTCTGAGCCAAGCTGACCATGCCTGGCCACCCAACATCGCATGAACCTTGCCACAAAAAGGTACCCGCAAAGCACTGCAAGGCATGGATGGATATGCACTTGAGTTAGGATAGTCAACCAGCAAAGGGCTCCATATAAGCGAAGAAACAAAGCATCATACGTTAACTTGAAATCCACCCATGCCCTTCCTGATCATGTCTGCCCTCACAGGGCATCCTCCCTAACCTAGGTCCTATCACTTCAGAACATCTCATCTTGGCAGCATTCGGCAGCCGTTTTGCAGATGCCTTCCTTCAAGTATGTGCAATAGGATTGCAGAAGAGCCACAAACATTCATGGCAGGCCACTTCACGTACACCAGCTAGTCAAATTTGCCAGGCCTTGCAGGAGATGGGAATGAAGAAGCCCTATAACCCAGCAGCCATTGGCAAGGCGTGGGCCGATCGCAGCCATGCATAGGAACAGCTGATTCGATTGAAAACTGCGTGACAGGTTTTCATGTCTGATCAAATATGTGGCGCATATCATGCAAAGTTTGCTCATGCCACACAGCAACAACAAAAATAGAATAGGCGCTGAAGCTAAGGTCCAGTGGAGTGCCTTCCCACTATAAGAAACAACTTAATTGCAGCGAGTGTGTGCAGGGTTTACAGTGAGGCCTAGCCGCACCCTCAAAATCATTGTACAAGTCGTTGTCAAGTTAGGCCAGTTCACCATGCTGGGCCCAGCACATGGGGCCCAGCCCCCTTGGTCCAATCTTGTCCCCCAACAGAAGCGAGGGTGGGTAGGTGGGAGCCGCAAAAAGGCCTCCCTGCGTTCCCTGCACCACTAAGTACGTGTGCACACGCATGACAGATCACATGGCACCAAGGCGCCGCACCCCCCTCTTTGGCACTCATACCAGTACCACAAAAAGGGGGCCAAGTGTGACAGTAGGCACTAGTGCCGGCGCAACGCCAGTCCCCTTCTACTCCTAGTCCTATTCAGCACAAGCACCTTACATGGTGTAGGTGGCGTACGGTAGCGCGACGCTAGGCGGCAGATCAGCCCGCCGCAAGATAACTATGAAATGAGCAGATAGCTCAGCAATGGCTTCTATCCACTTCTAACGCTAACCTACTGACGCTTGGGTTGCACCAGACAACAGTTGCTTTACAAATAAGTGCAGCTTACATAGAACCAACATGCACTGTAGGGCTCATTACAAGTGCTAAAGGGGGTCTTTGGGTGGCTGCCACAAAAGTGGACTTATGCCTATTCCCTAGTCAGCTCTGCCAGACTGGCCTCTTTTGGACAACTGGTAAAACAAGTTCAGGGTGGGTGGGTGGGGGACCAAAAGAGGCTTTGCTGCCATTGCCTTGTCCGCCTAAATGCTAGCCCACAAGGCCGCTGGCGTTGGTACCGAAACTGCAGTGGTACCGGCGCTGGCGCTGGCGCTGCGCCAGGTCTGCCCCTACCCTCCCCCCGTCACTTGTGCCACTGCTTTTCACTAGGTCCGTTTTCACAAATTCGTACAAACTAAGTTTTACTACCGCGCGCAGGCGGTAGACCGCACACATGCGGAACGAACCACTACCGGTCCCAGCCGGCGCACCTCCTCCTCCTAGTCTTACGCGGCAAAGTCTATTCGGCCGCACCCCAGACTTCCGTAATCTCGCTATAACGTAGATAAAGTGAGCAAAAGCTCGGGTAATCCACTTCTAAAGCTAACCTACTGACGCTTGGGTTGCACCAGACAACAGTTGTTTTACAAATAGTACAGCTTACATAGAGCCAACATGCACTGTAGGGCTCATTTCAAGTGCTAAAGGGGGTCTTTGGGTGGCTGCCACAAAAGTGGACTTATGCCTATTCCCCACCTTCCCTTCCTGGCCGACTTCGTCAGCAAATCCGGAACGTCGTGTCACATCCGCCACGTCGGTTTGTTGTCCATTCCGGTGAGACCGCTGCAATGTCGCAGTCCGGTTAATAGGGCGCCCCCCTCTCATGCCAGCTCGTCCCCCGCCTATGCTGCCGCTACCCCCGTCACATCTCATGGCAAGGCGGCAAGGTCCCCAGCGGGTCGAGCATCTCGCTCCCTCCAAAGTGGTATGCAGAGCGTGCATTGGAAGGGCGAAGTCGGGGGGGTATCCTCCCCCCCTACTCCGGTCCGGACTTGAGGATTTCTTTCCATGGCGACTGGGCAGGTTGCCCCGCAGGCCAATTGACGCCTCAATTTCCTGCGTTTCCATCCCTTTAGGAAGGCCGCTATCTTATAAATCACTCAGTCTACGAAATCGTAGCGCATTAATTTTTGTTTTTTTTCCATCTGGCGGCCCCGCGGACCTAGATGCACCCCACCTCTCCAATCTGGGCCGATAGAGGGCCAACTTTCGAGCCGCCGCTCTCCTTGCGCGCGGCTAACAATGCTGATTAAATTTTCAGCCCTCCCGCCTCAGCGGCAAGGCCGTTAGCCCGTCTAATAATCACCATAGCCAATTAGTCACGTTGGAAGCATTTGCCAACAAATTGCGGACCAAAAAAGGCTTTGCTGCCATTGCCTTGTCCGCCTAAATGCTAGCCCACAAGGGCAGTCAGGCTGGCGCAGCACTGGCGCTGGCGTTGGTACCGAAACTGCAGTGGTACTGGCGCTGGCGCTGGCGCTGCGCCAGGTCTGCCCCTACCCTCCCCCCGTCACTTGTGCCACTGCTTTTCACTAGGTTCGTTTTCACAAATTCGTACACACTAAGTTTTTACTACCGCGCGCAGGCGGTAGACCGCACACAGGCGGAACGAACCACTACCGGTCCCAGCCGGCGCACCTCCTCCTCCTAGTCTTACGCGGCAAAGTCTATTCGGCCGCACCCCAGACTTCCGTAATCTCGCTATAACGTAGATAAAGTGAGCAAAAGCTCGGATAAGCTGATAAGCGATATTCACAAAGAGAACACACAGCCAACGCAGCTGCCATGAGGGAAAGAGAAAAGCATACCACCAACTTTATGTAATGTCGTGCCCACTTGAACAGCCATGCTGACTAATACCCGAGAGAAAGGCTTGGTTTTTCGGGCCAGCAAAGAGGGAGGGTCACAGGAAGGGCCATGCACACCAACTGGCAACGGGCACAAAAGTGAAAACCCAGCAAAATCTCCACAGACTAACCCCCGCATCTCTTCCGCCATTGATGCCAGAAGCTTCTTTTCGGTGTCGCAACCATAGCCTGCACCGTGGTGGAGCAACAGGGAGGTGTGGTGGTCATGCATACCATGTGACAGAATAAGCAATTAAGAAAAAATTAATACATCAAGGGTCTTCGCAAACTACCGAGACATTTTGCTGGGCATACAGCCCGGGGGTTGCTTGCCTGGCTGCGCAGGAGACCACATGACTATTAACGCTGTGCAGATGGCAGACATGCGCGCATCCTAACACCTATATAAATCGAACTTTGTCACCGTTGGTCCGATACTTAGGGCAGCGTTTTGGATAACTGGGTAGCGAATCGTGGTACAAAAAGCAGCCATGTGGGGGTACTACGGAGATCTCACAAGATCTAGATGGGATTAGATGGTATTAGACGATGAATCCTGGATACACTAAGCGCGAAGCGCCAGGCGCGGCCATACGCGCGTGGCCGCTTTAGCGGCCACCTCTCCGGAGCGAAGCCAAGGAGCACGTTAAACTACTACTAGAAAGGGATGGAAGGGATGTCAGGCGACGGGCGAGGGGGCACTAGCCAGTGAGTGGGTACGGGCAAATTCAGCAAGTGCCGGAAGGAATTCAGGCGACGGGCGACGAGCAACTAGCATCGGGCGATTTCAGTGAGGGACGGATTTTAGCGGCGACAGGGGACGGGAAACTAGACAAGCCACAGGTCACCGCTAGCCACGGGACGGAAGGAATTTCAACGGGCCACTATCAGCCACGGGCAACTAGCCAGGGGCGGGGCGACTAGCCACGGGCTATAAACTTCAGCAACCGAGAGGTGGGGGGCATTTCCACGGGCCACTAGAGACAGGCGACGGGCCCCGAGCCCCGGGCCTCGGGCACGGGAGCTTAGATAGCAGTAGGACTTTAATAGGAGTCTGCAGTAGTAGAGTCTCCAACTTAATAGGAGCTTGGCCCCTATACCGGGTCTACTTGTGCGTAGATAGTAGGGACATGAGCATCTGTTCTCATGTTGCGCCAGCTCACGCGTTATCTTAGTGTGGCCAGCGCCTTGCCGTGTTAGATTCTGATCATCACAGAAAGCTTGCGATCGCAACGCCAGATCTTGGAACCAGATGGGGTACCATCAGCACCAGTGCTAGGATAAACATAAACCCACCTGCTCCATCCAAACTGCTCTACCCAATCAGCTCGTTCCCAGTTGCAGTTTCCCATCCCCCCCCCCAAAGAAAGGTCATGCATCTCACAACCCTGCCCATGCAGCTGTCTATAGCAGTAGTCTTGCCTATCAATGCGAGCATCTCCAGGAAAGTAATGACACTGGACCTTCCCTTTCCTTCTACCCAGATCGCCCGGTGAGCCACGTCTAGCAGATTGCCAGCTGTTTACATTGCCCGGGGCGACCGCCCCAGTCAAACTGTCTACCATGGTATTTCATGAAAGGATTCTAGAATCTGCATGTAACTCTTACATCTTAGCAATTTACAACTGCAACAGCTGCCACAAAGCTTACATGAATCCTGATAGCAACCTTTCCAGTTTCCCTCCACTCACATGTTCCCTGGTAAAACAGGAGGATGGCCATCTCGCTTGGGGGAGTAACATAGCGACCCCAGGATGAGGATGTCAGCCTCAGCACGTTCATGGGCAGTGTGGCAAACGAATTTTGTGGTGTTTTCTCACGCTGCTGCTGCTGCTGCTGCTGCTGCTGCTGCTGCTGCTGCTGCTGCTGCTGCTGCTGCTGCTGCTGCTGCTGCTTCTTTTGCTTTTCCTGCTCCTGTCGTGCGCTTTCTGCATGGCAGAGGCAAGTGAAAAACAGGCACTCATGAAAAGGGTAAGAAAGTGAGAAAAATTCAGGGGAAACGGTGACGGCCTCCAGGATATCCATGCACAAATCTTAGGGTGGCGACCCGCCAAAACTCCACTACCAAAGAACTTGCATATCCCCCATGCAAACAATCCAAGTATCCAAAACGAGCCAAAGTTACACCAGACATGATATGAGTCCAGTGGTGAGGACTCAAGCCAACTTGTTTACAGAAGCTTCCCCCACGGCATATGGCGGCACAAATACGGCTCCTATGTGCGGACAATAGTTAAACGATGCATAGCGTTTCACGTTCACTAGCATAGGGTCCTCCTGTACGTTAACAAGAATCCAAGCACAACACTACCCCCCGACAGCTCCCCATCCTGCCCACTCCATGCCTGCACGCCCTTCTGCACCCCCTATAACCCCAACACACCAACCTTCCCCTGCGATTACAGACAGGTCAGATGATGCGGAAATGCTGGCCTGTGTGCGTCCATGGAAAGTTTTATAAACATTGTGTAATGGAGGCTTGTGAAGCACACAGGCCACGATAAATCAACTACAACTGACAGTGCAGCCAGCCAACATTCCAAATCCTATTCTACCCGCTGCAATGTTCGCAGCCCGCCGATACAGCTCATCTACGAGAAAAAAATGGGGCCACCGCGATCAATGCTATGCAAATTGCCTGCTGGCATCTGCACCCTCCTGCTCATGCGCATGCATCAACTTAATTCTAGGCACAACTCGCTCATACTTTGTCTATAGTCTGGACAACACCAGCAACAACTTTTCAGCCAAAATGACTAGCGCAGGCGCAGCCGGCATCCTGCCTTAGCTGCGATACAGGCCCCATGCACAGCCTTTCACAACAGGTTGCAAGTAATGCAGCATGACAACAATGCACGCCTTTGCAGGGGCCCACACCATACTGGTGCAGGGCCAGCAGAGCAAGAAGGCTTGCCATATTTGCACCATAAGCCCGACCAGACAAAGAATGTGGTACAAGCATTGAAAGTGAAATCTGGGAACAGGCTGTTCCAGGATGGAAGCGGCTCACCTTGCGCCTGCTTGGCCTTCTCTGATTTGTCCGCGTCTGCATGACAACCGTCGAGCAGCCAGGGGCGATCCAGCAGCAGGCAAGGGTGGCTCAGCAGAAAGTAGCACCCAAAGAGCTAAGAGACTACGAGCGTCAAGGCGGAAACCATTTCAGTGTTCGATAGATGTAGGCGATGGTGGCTGTGACACAGCCAAGCTGCAGCCAATTGCATGGACTGCACAAGATGGACTGCAGCTGCAGTGACCAAAACCAATGTACATCTTACCCATGGCGCCCAGCCTGGCATCCTGGCCAACCCAACCAGCAGCCACACCACATGGTGCCATTGCGCAGAGGGACTCACCAAGGATTTGCTTCAGGAAATTCGCCAGGTGCTTCATTTGCAGCGCATCACGGGGATACCTGACCTTCTCCTCGCCCTCAGTGACCCCCAGAACGTAAGGCACCTTGGGCACCTGGTACCGTGAGGCCACAGGGTTGGTGTTCACATTGGAGACCTGCGCACACAGCAGATAGCAGGGCGTGAGGGGGCAGGGAACATCAGCATCCATGTAAACATAAAATAGAGCATCTTCGTCAAGCGAATGCCGGCATAGCAAAAAGAACCATGCAGACATTGAGAGTGAGGCACACAGCACAGATACAGGAACCACACATGAGCGAGCAGGGGCTGCCTTGCAAACAGACCAGAGCGCATGAAACCGCATCTTCACCCAACAGTTCCTGGTCGATATGGAAAGAAATGCGAACGAGGCCTGGTCATTCATAGATTCTGGTCTGGCGCGCCTTAGTTAGACATTCCGCCAGCAGTCACACCTCGTGTGTCTGTCGCCAGCTGCTATCTCCAATTCTGCCTCGGTACCCACTGCCGTCAAGCTGGGTTCTGCAACACACCACCATGATGTCACATGATATCAGCTATGGGAGAAGGTCACATTACAAGCAACGATTTGGGCTGTTATACGGACCTGAACGGTGCATGGTTCCACCCCACAATGCACGATGCAGCTCACAAAGGAAGCAAGACATGTGCAAACCAGAGTGGGGCATTCACAGGCACAGTGAAGGGTAGGGAAGCTGATAGCGGCATCCAGAGAAGCGATTAGGTCAGACATGAGGGCAGCCCACTCACTTGGACAATGCACAGGGCCAGATCGCTCTTAAACTTCCAAGCTAGGGCACTCCACTGCCAAGGTATCGTCTTGTGATCCAAAAACAGGATTGCCTGCAACCACCACGGAAGCGAATGGCACAAACGATGCCGCTTTGGTCAGTCATCTCATGGTACATCTCGACAAGGAGTAGCATGTTATTATATCGCCACTGCGCGGGCCTAAGTGAAGTATGCGACATAGTTGGAGATTGTCATAGGTGGATGGGCATGCAGCAAAGGTCAGCAATCGCCGAGAAAAGCCCCTCCATACAATTTAAAGTGAGCTTGTCAATCCACGGGTTACTGGGCCGACAGGAAGGGCTGAGCAGGTGTACCAGGGGGCAAGGGAGCGGACAACATGGTGTGAACCTGGCACAATTCCGCCCAACCATCCCAAACAATTGATGCAGCGCCTGGCATCCACAGCATGATACGAGCGACACACTTCGTCAGGCAAGATACATGCCGAGGGGCGATGTCCATGTAGCGGGAGGGGAAAACATGTAGTCATTATACCATTCTGTTGCACTGTAGATCAGGATAAGGTCATCACTGATGTATTAGCGAACTGTAATTTCGCATCATGGGCTGCAGACTTTTAGCTACCGACACGGAAACAGCAGGAAAATCAAAACAGATGACCTGGATATTTGAATTCAAACCGAACTGCTGATACTGAACTCTCCTGCCTAGCATAACTCAAAACTGTTAAGGATACGTGTTCTTGTCAGATCAGCAGACGACCTGCAGGGTACGATTGCCTGCTGTCTCACCCACCTTGGGCAGCGAGCCAGAAATGTCTTGGAGTCTGTGCGGCAGCGTTGGGCAAGGACACGCACCGAACCCAGACAGACAGAGACGGAAAATCACAGGTGCATTAACGCCAATAGTTCCAACACTGGGCATTATCCAACGACTTGCACTCTACGTCGTACGTGGTGCAAACTTCAAGTTGAGCGAAACTGCTGGTCACGTCGCTGCTCAAAAGTCGGTAGAACACTCCAACAAGCAATCGGCAGAGACATGAACATGTGAAGACCCTTCCATAGTACACTAAGCACGCACACAGAGGAAGTGGGTGCCAAGTTGCAAAGATACGTGCCTTCTTGCGCTAGTCAGGAAAGGAAAGGGGCTGCTAAATCCTCCACTCCCGCCCCCAGTTCCATCACGTTAATCGGCCACCTTGTGCGTTGTGATGTACCATAGTGTGCTCCCACGCATTCCCCTCAAGCACAGGTCATGCAGGCCAGCAGTCAAGTCTTCTGGGCCGCAACAAGCTGCCCACGTCCCCGCATGGAGATGCTACTTGCTGGGCTTGCATGACCAGGGTAAGACATAAAATGCTTCCTGGCACCTGCCTTTGCAAACATTGTAAGAAAAGGAAAGGGGAGCTATGCTTGGGCAGCGAAGGCCACTTACGTGCTGGCTGGGATGACGTGGTTGGGGACGCCCTCCATTGCAAAAGCCCCCAGGCTCATCAGGGACAGTGTGCTGTCCTTGAATCTGCGGCCCCGCTTGTCCTCCCCAAAGCCATACACAAAGATGCCAGGATTCTCCATCACGTTGTTCTGAGGGGCCCACAGGCAGCTCACGGCACGCACACCATGATTCATGACCAGGCCAGCCATGTGAGGTGATTTGGCAACAGGAGCGACATGGACAACATGAGGTAACAAGATGGAGTTCTCTGCAGCATTTTCAGACACCACAGAACACGCAAGGCAACATCCTGAAAGGCATGTGCCAACATCTTTTCACAGGCAAGTGTGCCTTGCCACAAGAGGCTCACGCCCATTTACTAGTATGCCTCCGGTACCGGGCCGTTCTTTGCAGCGTGCTATACAGCCTGGTGTGCGATGGCACACTAGGTATAAGCGCACTTCCCTTCTCTAGATCCTGAGAGATGGGGTGGTATGAGGACAGCAACGGGCACGGGATCACAGCAGTGACCGTGTCCACATGGGATGGTCTTGCTCGTTGTTCGCCGCCTGGACGTTTCGCAATGGCTAGCAGGCCAGAATACAGGTATCTAGGGAACAGCTCCACACACCAAGGTGCCGTGGTATTTCTCCCCGCAGACTAAGAGAAAGAGCCCACTCCCTTCCATGTGTCGTGGCCAGCTACCTGAAATAGCATTGCCTTTGACCATCCCTCAGAAGTGCCCATGTGGGGTTAAAAAGTGGCACGTTTAAGCGGCTGGACAAGACCGCTGCCAGTGCATACCATGGTCACCCAGAAAAAAATAGCAGAGAAACGCCCCTTACCTGCTTACACAGCTGGGCCTCTGTGGCGCAGTCCACCACGCCCACATTGATGACCCTGCGCAAGCAACGGTCATGCCATCACCATCACACAAGCAGGGAGTTTGGGCGGGTATTGGCACGACTTGTGCTGCATCCGCCAGCCTGCCTCCCAGTCCTGTGCAGTCAAGTGCTTCTCGGTGCTTGAATGGCTGTTGAAGAATGGAACAAACAAGTACTTTTTTCTGAGCCAAGCTGACGATGCCTGGCCACCCAACATCGCATGAACCTTGCCACAAAAAGGTACCCGCAAAGCACTGCAAGGCATGGATGGATATGCACTTGAGTTAGGATAGTCAACCAGCAAAGGGCTCCATATAAGCGAAGAAACAAAGCATCATACGTTAACTTGAAATCCACCCATGCCCTTCCTGATCATGTCTGCCCTCACAGGGCATCCTCCCTAACCTAGGTCCTATCACTTCAGAACATCTCATCTTGGCAGCATCCGGCAGCCGTTTTGCAGATGCCTTCCTTCAAGTATGTGCAATAGGATTGCAGAAGAGCCACAAACATTCATGGCAGGCCACTTCACGTACACCAGCTAGTCAAATTTGCCAGGCCTTGCAGGAGATGGGAATGAAGAAGCCCTATAACCCAGCAGCCATTGGCAAGGCGTGGGCCGATCGCAGCCATGCATAGGAACAGCTGATTCCATTTAAAACTGCGTGACAGGTTTTCATGTCTGATCAAATATGTGGCGCATATCATGCAAAGTTTGCTCATGCCACACAGCAACAACAAATATAGAATAGGCGCTGAAGCTAAGGTCCGGTGGAGTGCCTTCCTACTATAAGAAACAACTTTATTACAGTGAGTGTGTGCAGGGTTTACAGTGAGGCCTAGCCGCACCCTCAAAATCATTGTACAAGTCGTTGTCAAGTTAGGCCAGTTCATCATGCTGGGCCCAGCACATGGGGCCCAGCCCCCTTGGTCCAATCTTGTCCCCCAACAGAAGCGAGGGTGGGTAGGTGGGAGCCGCAAAAAGGCCTCCCTGCGTTCCCTGCACCACTAAGTACGTGTGCACACGCATGACAGATCACATGGCACCAAGGCGCCGCACCCCCCTCTTTGGCACTCATACCAGTACCACAAAAAGGGGGCCAAGTGTGACAGTAGGCACTAGTGCCGGCGCAACGCCAGTCCCCTTCTACTCCTAGTCCTATGCAGCACAAGCATCTTACATGGTGTAGGTGACATAGGGTAGCGCGACGCTAGGCGGCAGATCAGCCCGCCGCAAGATAACTATGAAATGAGCAGATAGCTCAGCAATGGCTTCTATCCACTTCTAACGCTAACCTACTGACGCTTGGGTTGCACCAGACAACAGTTGCTTTACAAATAAGTGCAGCTTACATAGAACCAACATGCACTGTAGGGCTCATTACAAGTGCTAAAGGGGGTCTTTGGGTGGCTGCCACAAAAGTGGACTTATGCCTATTCCCTAGTCAGCTCTGCCAGACTGGCCTCTTTTGGACAACTGGTAAAACAAGTTCAGGGTGGGTCGGTGGGGGACCAAAAGAGGCTTTGCTGCCATTGCCTTGTCCGCCTAAATGCTAGCCCACAAGGCCGCTGGCGTTGGTACCGAAACTGCAGTGGTACCGGCGCTGGCGCTGGCGCTGCGCCAGGTCTGCCCCTACCCTCCCCCCGTCACTTGTGCCACTGCTTTTCACTAGGTCCGTTTTCACAAATTCGTACAAACTAAGTTTTACTACCGCGCGCAGGCGGTAGACCGCACACATGCGGAACGAACCACTACCGGTCCCAGCCGGCGCACCTCCTCCTCCTAGTCTTACGCGGCAAAGTCTATTCGGCCGCACCCCAGACTTCCGTAATCTCGCTATAACGCAGATAAAGTGAGCAAGAGCTCGGATAAGCTGATAAGCGATGTTCACAAAGAGAACACACAGCCAACGCAGCTGCCATGAGGGAAAGAGAAAAGCATACCACCAACTTTATGTAATGTCGTGCCCACTTGAACAGCCATGCTGACTAATACCCGAGAGAAAGGCTTGGTTTTTCGGGCCAGCAAAGAGGGAGGGTCACAGGAAGGGCCATGCACACCAACTGGCAACGGGCACAAAAGTGAAAACCCAGCAAAATCTCCACAGACTAACCCCCGCATCTCTTCCGCCATTGATGCCAGAAGCTTCTTTTCGGTGTCGCAACCATAGCCTGCACCGTGGAGGAGCAACAGGGAGGTGTGGTGGTCATGCATACCATGTGACAGAATAAGCAATTAAGAAAAAATTAATACATCAAGGGTCTTCGCAAACTACCGAGACATTTTGCTGGGCATACAGCCCGGGGGTTGCTTGCCTGGCTGCGCAGGAGACCACATGACTATTAACGCTGTGCAGATGGCACACATGCGCGCATCCTAACGCCTATATAAATCGAACTTTGTCACCGTTGGTCCGATACTTAGGGCAGCCTTTTGGATAACTAGGTAGCGAATCGTGGTACAAAAAGCAGCCATGTGGGGGTACTACGGAGATCTCACAAGATCTAGATGGGATTAGATGGTATTAGACGATGAATCCTGGATACACGAAGCGCGAAGCGCCAGGCGCGGCCATACGTGCGTGGCCGCTTTAGCGGCCACCTCTCCGGAGCGAAGCCAAGGAGCACGTTAAACTACTACTAGAAAGGGATGGAAGGGATGTCAGGCGACGGGCGAGGGGGCACTAGCCAGTGAGTGGGTACGGGCAAATTCAGCAAGTGCCGGAAGGAATTCAGGCGACGGGCGACGAGCAACTAGCAATTTCAGTGAGGGACGGATTTTAGCGGCGACAGGGGACGGGCAACTAGACAAGCCACAGGTCACCGCTAGCCACGGGACGGAAGGAATTTCAACGGGCCACTATCAGCCACGGGCAACTAGCCAGGGGCGGGGCAACTAGCCACGGGCTATAAACTTCAGCAACCGAGAGGTGGGGGGCATTTCCACGGGCCACTAGAGACAGGCGACGGGCCCCGAGCCCCGGGCCTCGGGCACGGGAGCTTAGATAGCAGTAGGATTTTAATAGGAGTCTGCAGTAGTAGAGTCTCCAACTTAATAGGAGCTTGGCCCCTATACCGGGTCTACTTGTGCGTAGATAGTAGGGACATGAGCATCTGTTCTCATGTTGCGCCAGCTCACGCGTTATCTTAGTGTGGCCAGCGCCTTGCCGTGTTAGATTCTGATCATCACAGAAAGCTTGCGATCGCAACGCCAGATCTTGGAACCAGATGGGGTACCATCAGCACCAGTGCTAGGATAAACATAAACCCACCTGCTCCATCCAAACTGCTCTACCCAATCAGCTCGTTCCCAGTTGCAGTTTCCCATCCCCCCCCCCAAAGAAAGGTCATGCATCTCACAACCCTGCCCATGCAGCTGTCTATAGCAGTAGTCTTGCCTATCAATGCGAGCATCTCCAGGAAAGTAATGACACTGGACCTTCCCTTTCCTTCTACCCAGATCGCCCGGTGAGCCACGTCTAGCAGATTGCCAGCTGTTTACATTGCCCGGATGAAAGGATTCTAGAATCTGCATGTAACTCTTACATCTTAGCAATTTACAACTGCAACAGCTGCCACAAAACTTACATGAATCCTGATAGCAACCTTTCCAGTTTCCCTCCACTCACATGTTCCCTGGTAAAACAGGAGGATGGCCATCTCGCTTGGGGGAGTAACATAGCGACCCCAGGATGAGGATGTCAGCCTCAGCACGTTCATGGGCAGTGTGGCAAACGAATTTTGTGGTGTTTTCTCACGCTGCTGCTGCTGCTGCTGCTGCTGCTGCTGCTGCTGCTGCTGCTTTTGCTTTTCCTGCTCCTGTCGTGCGCTTTCTGCATGGCAGAGGCAAGTGAAAAACAGGCACTCATGAAAAGGGTAAGAAAGTGAGAAAAATTCAGGGAAAACGGTGACGGCCTCCAGGATATCCATGCACAAATCTTAGGGTGGCGACCCGCCAAAACTCCACTACCAAAGAACTTGCATATCCCCCATGCAAACAATCCAAGTATCCAAAACGAGCCAAAGTTACACCAGACATGATATGAGTCCAGTGGTGAGGACTCAAGCCAACTTGTTTACAGAAGCTTCCCCCACGGCATATGGCGGCACAAATACGGCTCCTATGTGCGGACAATATTTAAACGATGCATAGCGTTTCACGTTCACTAGCATAGGGTCCTCCTGTACGTTAACAAGAATTCAAGCGCAACACTACCGCCCGACAGCTCCCCATCCTGCCCACTCCATGCCTGCACGCCCTTCTGCACCCCCTATAACCCCAACACACCAACCTTCCCCTGCGATTACAGACAGGTCAGATGATGCGGAAATGCTGGCCTGTGTGCGTCCATGGAAAGTTTTATAAACATTGTGTAATGGAGGCTTGTGAAGCACACAGGCCACGATAAATCAACTACAACTGACAGTGCAGCCAGCCAACATTCCAAATCCTATTCTACCCGCTGCAATGTTCGCAGCCCGCCGATACAGCTCATCTACGAGAAAAAAATGGGGCCACCGCGATCAATGCTATGCAAATTGCCTGCTGGCATCTGCACCCTCCTGCTCATGCGCATGCATCAACTTAATTCTAGGCACAACTCGCTCATACTTTGTCTATAGTCTGGACAACACCAGCAACAACTTTTCAGCCAAAATAACTAGCGCAGGCGCAGCCGGCATCCTGCCTTAGCTGCGATACAGGCCCCATGCACAGCCTTTCACAACAGGTTGCAAGTAATGCAGCATGACAACAATGCACGCCTTTGCAGGGGCCCACACCATACTGGTGCAGGGCCAGCAGAGCAAGAAGGCTTGCCATATTTGCACCATAAGCCCGACCAGACAAAGAATGTGGTACAAGCATTGAAAGTGAAATCTGGGAACAGGCTGTTCCAGGATGGAAGCGGCTCACCTTGCGCCTGCTTGGCCTTCTCTGATTTGTCCGCGTCTGCATGACAACCGTCGAGCAGCCAGGGGCGATCCAGCAGCAGGCAAGGGTGGCTCAGCAGAAAGTAGCACCCAAAGAGCTAAGAGACTACGAGCGTCAAGGCGGAAACCATTTCAGTGTTCGATAGATGTAGGCGATGGTGGCTGTGACACAGCCAAGCTGCAGCCAATTGCATGGACTGCACAAGATGGACTGCACCCTCAGTGACAATAACCAACGTACAGCTTACCCATGGCGCCCAGCCTGGCATCCTGGCCAACCCAACCAGCAGCCACACCACATGGTGCCATTGCGCAGAGGGACTCACCTAGGATTTGCTTCAGGAAATCCGCCAGGTGCTTCATTTGCAGTGCTCCATAGGAATACCTGACCTCCTCCTCTCCCCCAGTGATCCCCAGAACGTAAGGCACCGAGGGCACCTGGTACCATGAGGCCACAGGGTTGGTGTTCACATTGGAGACCTGCGCGCACGACAGATAGCAGGGTGTGAGGGAGGCAGGGAACATCAGCATCCATGTAAACATAAAATAGAGCATCTTCGTCAAGCGATGCCGGCACAGCAAAAAGAACCACGCAGACATTAAGAGCGAGCAGGGGCTGCCTTGCAAACAGACAAGAGTGCATAGGTGCTGAAGCTAAGGTTCATTGGAGTGCCTTCCTACCAGAGAAACAAGTTCATGACAATAAGTGTGTGCAGGCTTTAACTGTCGAGCCTAACCACACCCTCAAAATCATTGTACATGTAATTGTCAAGGTAGGCCAGTTTACCATGCTGGGGTCCAGCACATGCCCCTTTGGTTCAATCTTGTCCCCAACAGAAGCGAGGGTGGGTGGGTGGGTGGGAGCTGCAAAAAGGCCTCCCTGCGTTCACCACACCACTCTAAGGACGTGTGAAAAAGAATAACACACCACATGGTCTCAAGGCGCCGCGCCCCCCTCAAAAGGGCGGGAAAGGACGACAGTAGGCACTAGTACCGGCGCAACGGTGGTCCCCTTCTACTCTAGTCCTATGTAACACAAGCACCTCACATGGTGTAGGTGACGTACGGTAGAGCTACGCTACAGGCGGCAGATCGGCCCCCCCTAAGCCTGCCGCAACATAACTATAAAATTAGCAAATAACTCAGAAATTGAAACAGCATCTTCAATCTTCCTGGCTGATATGAGCGAACATGCGAAGGAAGCCTGGTCATTCATAGATTCTGGTCTGGCCTTAGAACTTCCGCCAACAGTCACACCTCCTGCGTCCCCAGCTGCTATCTCCACTTCCGCCTCGGTTCCACTTCTATGATGTGAATGTGGTTTTCTGTTCCAACATTAAGGCACTCAGAGGACCTACAAACAAGTGCTGCGTTGCCTTTTTGTTGACCCAGCAGCAGCACTTCGATGTCACATAATGTCAGGTATGGAATCCGGTCACATTAGAAGCAACGATTGGGGCTGTATTAGGAACCAGCACGGTCCATGCGTGCGCCCTGAAATGTGCGATACAGGCTCACAAAAGAAAGCAGGACATGCGCAGATTGACATGAGGCCTTCACGGATGCAGTCGAGCTGGCAGGAAAGCAGCTAGCGGCATTTCGAGAAGCAATTAGGGGAGATACAAGGGCAGCCAACTCACATGCACAATGTACAGGGCCAGAACGCGCTCGAACTTCAAGGAAAGAGCCTCCCACGGCCACGGTGTCGTCTTCTTATCCGAAAACAAGATTGCCTGCAAACATTGTGGAATTAAAATGTAGGAATGGCACAAATGATGCCGCTTCGGTCGGTCATCTCATGAATATCAACAAGGAGTACCATGGTAGATAGCCACCTGCGCGGGCCTGAGTGAAGTGTGAGACATAGCTGGAGGTTGTCATAGGTGGATGGGCATGCAGCAACGGTCAGCAACCGCCGAGAGAAGCCCCTCACATCATACAAGTCAAGCAAAGCTTGTCAATCCATGGGTTACTGGGCCGACAGGGAGTGCTGAGCACGCAGACCAGGTGGCAAGGGAGCGGACAACATGGTGTGAACCTGGCACAATGCTGCCCAACCATCCCAAATAATTGATGCAGCGCTTGGCATCCACAGCATGATACAACGACAACTTCGTTAGGCCACATACATGCACCGTGGCGATGTCCATGTAGCAGGAAGGAAATACATGTAGTCATTATACCATCCTGTCACACTGTGGAGTACGATAAGGTCATTGCCGACACATAAACAAACTGCGATGGGCATAATGGGCTGTACGGGTTCAGCTAGCGACACGACACACGTAAACAACTTTCATGAGCTATTTGCTCAATCTCTAGTCACGGTGCGTAATATTAACTTGGATATTTTTTCTGGATGTTTAAATTCAAAGCAAACTGCTCCAGCCGATCCCTAACTATTCTGCCTAGCATAATTCAAACTGTCAAGGGGGCATGCCGATGTTGTCAGATCAGCAGAAAACCTGAAGGGCACGCTTGCCTGCTGTCACACCCACCTTGGGAATGCCTGGCTTCTTGCCAGAAAGGTCTCGGAGGCTAAGCAGCAGCGTTGGGCAAGGACACACACCAAACGCCAATAGACAGAGACGCAAAAGTGCAGCTTTATAAACATAATTAGTTTCAAGACTGGGCATTCTCCAACGGCTTGCACTCTACGCCGTACATGTAAAAACTTGCAGTTGAGCTAAACCGGTGGCCATCACGCTGCTCAAAAGTTGGCAGAGAACCTTAACAAGCAATTACAAGAAGCATGGATGTGTGAAGACCCTTCCCTCGTACGCCATGGTCGCACACTCAGTGCCCAGGAGGGAGTGGGTGCAAGTTGCAAAGATATGTACCTTCTTGCACTAGTCACGGAGAAGGAGACTAGCAAAAATACAAATCTTCTGCTCTATCCTCCATCCGCATGCTCGGTGCATCCCACCATAATCACTGTTCGCCTCATGCGTCAGAATACAGTAGCTTGCTCCCCTGAATTCCACCAAACACACTAGGTTTTGACGGCCAGCCGCCTTGCTTAGTGGGCCGCAGCAAACTGCCTACCTCTTTGCAAAGAGAAAATGTGCGCTGCAGGTTGCAGGCGTCCGCTCGCACAACAAGGGTAAGACCCCAAATGCTTCCTGGCACCTGCCTTTGCAAACATTGTAAGAAAAGGAAAGGGGAGCTATGCTTGGGCAGCGAAGGCCACTTACGTGCTGATTGGGGTGACGTGGCTGGCGACGCCCTCCATTGCAAAAGCCCCCAGGCTCATCAGGGACAGTGTGCTGTCCTTGTACCTACGGCCCCGCTTAGTCGCCCCAAAGCCATACACAAAGATGCCAGGATACTCCATCACCTTGTTCTGAGGGGCCCACAGGCAGCGCACGGCACGCACACCATGATTCATGACCAGGCCAGCCATGTGAGGTGATTTGGCAACAGGAGCGACATGGACAACATGAGGTAACAAGATGGAGTTCTCTGCAGCATTTTCAGACACCACAGAACACGCAAGGCAACATCCTGAAAGGCATGTGCCAACATCTTTTCACAGGCAAGTGTGCCTTGCCACAAGAGGCTCACGCCCATTTACTAGTATGCCTCCGGTACCGGGCCGTTCTTTGCAGCGTGCTATACAGCCTGGTGTGCGATGGCACACTAGGTATAAGCGCACTTCCCTTCTCTAGATCCTGAGAGATGGGGTGGTATGAGGACAGCAACGGGCACGGGATCACAGCAGTGACCGTGTCCACATGGGATGGTCTTGCTCGTTGTTCGCCGCCTGGACGTTTCGCAATGGCTAGCAGGCCAGAATACAGGTATCTATGGAACAGCTCCACACACCAAGGTGCTGTGGTATTTCTCCCCGCAGACTAAGAGAAAGAGCCCACTCCTTTCCATGTGTCGTGGCCAGCTACCTGAAATAGCATTGCCTTTGACCATCCCTCAGAAGTGCCCATGTGGGGGTAAAAAGTGGCACGTTTAAGCGGCTGGACAAGACCGCTGCCAGTGCATACCATGGTCACCCAGAAAAAAATAGCAGAGAAACGCCCCTTACCTGCTTACACAGCTGGGCCTCTGTGGCGCAGTCCACCACGCCCACATTGATGACCCTGCGCAAGCAACGGTCATGCCATCACCATCACACAAGCAGGGAGTTTGGGCGGGTATTGGCACGACTTGTGCTGCATCCGCCAGCCTGCCTCCCAGTCCTGTGCAGTCAAGTGCTTCTCGGTGCTTGAATGGCTGTTGAAGAATGGAACAAACAAGTACTTGTCACCTTATCATCCAAGCTGACGATGCCTTGCCACCCAACATTGCATGAACCTTGCCACAAAAGGGTACCCGCAAAGCACTGCAAGGCATGGATGGATATGCACTTGAGTTAGGATAGTCAACCAGCAAAGGGCTCCATATAAGCGAAGAGACACAGCATCATACGTTAACTTGAAATCCACCCATGCCCTTCCTGATCATGTCTGCCCTCACAGGGCATCCTCCCTAACCTAGGTCCTATCACTTCAGAACATCTCATCTTGGCAGCATCCGGTAGCCGTTTTGCAGATGCCTTCCTTCAAGTATGTGCAATAGGATCGCAGAATAGCCACAAACATTCATGGCAGGCCACTTCATGTACACCAGCTAGTCAAATTTGCCAGGCCTTGCAGGAGATGAGAATGAAAAGCCCTATAACCCAGCAGCCATTGGCAAGGCGTGGGCCGATCGCAGCCATGCATAGGAACAGCTGATTCGATCTCCAGCTCCAGAACCCAGCCATGGACAAACCGTGGACCGATGGAGCAGCCATGCAGAAAAGCAACTCATTTGATTCAAGTTTAACCTGCGTGGCAGGTTTCCAGGTCTAATAAATCTGTGGTGCAAATCGTATAAGATTCGCTAATGCTGCACAGCAACGATAAATCTTGATGGCTGCTAGCTGATGAGCGTTCTTCACAAAATGAAAACGCGGCGCAGCCCACACAGTGTTAAACTTGAATCCCCATGTTCCCCCCCCCATGTTTGCCACGGGGGAAAATACACGCCTACCACCAAGAATACATGGCGTTACGCCCACTCAAACGGCCATGTTGTCTGATACCCGTGAGAAAGGCTTGGGTCCAGCACAGAGGGTCACACCCAGGGCCACACCAACTGGCAACTGGCACAAAAGTGAAAACCAAGCAAAAACTCCACAGACTAACCCCCGCATCTCTGCCGCCATGGAAGCCAGAACCTCCTCTTTGGCGTCGCAACCATAGCCTGCACCGCGGTGGAGGCGCAACGTCACGGATTCCAAGTCACAGAAAAAGCGGTTACGAAGGCATTATAACAAATTGTGCATAAGTGGTACGCACGCGCATATGCGTGATATTACGGACATGAGCATCTATTCCCATGATGCGCCAGCAGGGACGTGATCTTAGCAGTGTGGCCAGCGCCTTGCCGTGTAAGATTCTGATCATCACAAAAAGCTTGTGATTGCAACTCCAGATCTTGGAATCAGATGGGGTACCTTCGGTACCAGTGCCGGAATACACATAAACCTGGCTGGCCCATCCAAACTGCTCTACCCAATCGGCTCAATCCCATTTGCAGTTTTCCCTTCCCTTCTCCCCCTTCCCCCCCCTTCCCCGAAAGGTCATCTCACAACACCGCCTGTGGAGCTCTTCATAGCAGCTGAGCTCCATATCAATCCGAGAACGTCCGAGAAACAAACTGACCCTGGTCCTTTCCTCCTACCCAGATCACCAGGTGGGCCACGTCTAGCTTGCCAGCAGCCCATCTTGCCCGGAGAAAAATATTCTAGAATTTTTATGTGACTGTGACATCTTTGCATTTTACACCGGAAAAAATTGCAAGAACTGGCAGTCACGAGAGTTACAAGAGTCCTGATAGCGAGCTTCCCAGTTTCCCACCACTCACATGTTCCCTGGTAAAACAGGACGATGGCCATCTCGTTTTGGGGAGTGACGTAGCGCTCCCAGGATGCAGATGTCAGCCTCAGCACGTTCTCAGGCAGGGTGGAAAACGGATCTTGTGTGTTCTCACGCTTCTGCTGCTGCTGCTGGTTCTTCCCTTGCTCTTGGCGCAATTTCTCTGGAAGGATGAGTGTATTGAGCACGCAGCCCACACGAGAGGCAATGTCAGGAGATGTTTAGCCGTACAGTACTCAAGATAGAATATAACCGTATACTAAAGACAGAATATAGCCATACAACACTCAAGATAGGATACAGCCGTACAATACTCATGACATAGAAAATGACTTGGGATCCTGTTTAGAACGGCTGGCTGCCCACCAGCAGCCCACATCAAGACAGAGACGAAACAGCACCCGGCTGAATATTTGCCAAGTGCTAAGAATTCACATTGGAGGTAATTTTGATTAATTCATTGATGAATCGATAAAATGGCCGCAATGCAGCCAGGTGGTCACCAGTGCGTGCCCATTCAAACATATGGGCCTCTTGATTTAACTCATGCCTTCCCACGATCCCGCCATCTTGCCTTCCCCCCCTCAAGTCGCACCTCACCATGTACTTCAACCCCAACTTTCTGTCATTTTAGACCAGCCTTTCAACTTAAGGAATACGATGCACACTTTACATGGGCGCCTGTGGGTTGCTCCCTCTCAGCTGAGGCCCTGGTTTATAGAACTTCATGCTATCCTTGCCAGCAGAGCCTTCCACCTGTCCTGTCTCAGTCCAAGAAGCCTCTTTGTTTTGACGTTGCTCCCTGGGAGTAATGGGCAAGTCAAAATTACCAATGGGTGGCTGAAGCTAAGGTCCATAGATGTGACTTCCTACCATGAGAATTATGTTTATTAGAATAAGTGCGTGCTGGCGATATTGTGGAGCCTAGCCACACCGTCAGAATAATTAAAATTATTGTCAAGTTGGCCTATTCAACACGCTAGCGCGGCCAGAAGCCTCCCTACTTTAACCGCACCACTCAGTGCGTGTGCAATGCATAAACAATTCACATGGCATTCAAAAAGCCACGCCCCCGTTTTGTACTCGTACAAGCACCACAAAAGGGGTTCAAGTGTCACAGAAGGCACCACCGGCGCAGCGCCAGGGGTGCCTACCGACACCGCGCTGGTCCCCTCCTCCAATGTCGAAAGATATGTAGCACGAGCCTGCCAGAGCGGTAGCGATGATGGCCATGGGTGCGCTAGCGCTGTAAGTCCTTCCGTTCGCAGGTTACAAGATAATTTGGTTTCAAAAATATTGCTAACAGGCTACTCTACTCTTCCAGCATAGCAAGGCCATTTGACAGTTTGTTGTGCCATGTTCACATCCTCGACACGCATGGTCGGCTTTCCTTTTTCTTCCATGAATGGGTTGTGAAACAGATTCATCATCTGGCATGGTTTATCATGAACGGTGCCTACCAAATATTGACTGTCTCATGCACTTTAGGGAAACCACGCGCAGCTTAGGGAAATCACGCTCCATCTCTCCTGGAACTACATACGCCAATGGGGGACGGCAGGCCAGGGAAACGAACCTCTGGTTTAATGAACCTTCACTGTGGGAGCCAATTTCTGGCCTTGAGCAGCAATGCCGAAGTGGCGCAAGGCAACAAGGCCGGCAGCGCGCGAGGAGGACGGGATGCCCACGCCGCGGGCTGCTGCCACCAGTCACGCGCCAGTCGCCTTCAGCACAAAAAAAAAGCAGCTCGCCACTCTGCTCGCCAAGTGCACCAGCCCCGCGGGAGGCCATGGGTGCAGTCAGTACTGAGGGCTGGGTGATGGACGCCGGCTTGTGGAGCTCGAGCCAGCTGAGGTCTGTTGTGTAGTTGCTGGCTGATCATGTCCACGTTGACGACGTGTTGCAGGCACGTGACCCAAACGAAGCGTTGGTGGCAAAACTGCTGGCCGTGACAGATCTCGCGACGAACGACGAGGAGGCGCTGCCACCACCGACACCTGTGCAACGAAAAATGGCCAAGCCAAAAGACAAGGCCGAAAATTCGGCAGCTGGGGGGGCTGTCGGAAAGGAAACGAGGGCGAGGTTGGCGACATTCCTTGGGGCACCTCCGGAAACCGAAAATCAGGACGACGAGGAGGACGAGGAGGGGGAGGTCGCAGCTGAGAAATTCATGCAAGGTTTGAAGGCAGCGCTGGGAGGAATGGAGGGGTCCGGAAGCCAGTTCAAGGCCTCGAAAGAGGTGGAGCTGCCGAGCCGAGTCAAGAGCGTGAACATTGGATTTCGGAGCGGCTGCTGCCAGGAGTGTTGGAGGACGCCAACGACTATGAGATGGGTATCCTGTCGTGGGTCATGACAATCAAGCCTGGACATTGGCGGAAAACGGAGAACAGGAGTGCCATGAACATTGCATTGGCCATGGACACCCTTCTCAAGGAGCTGGGCTCAGCAGCCGGGGAGCTTGTGGGCATGGAGTACCTAATGAGGGTGGTGGCGGCCTTGCTTCAGGTGGAGGGGCAAGGAGGGGGGGGGTGGAAGGTGGCCAGCCACCTCCTGCCATTGGGGGAGGAGGCTGCACTGTCAGCCACCACGGATGTCAAGGCAGCCCTACAAACTGCGATCATCTTGGACAAGCTCAACAAAACCCAACAAGTAGGGAAATAGAATCCCAGCGGGACTGCTCCCTTTTCCCGCTGCCATACCAATTTAGGCCAACGTACACCGCGTGGGGCAGGGTGAGATCGGCAGGCCGGCGAAAGCGTGCCACGAGCTGCCACCGTAAGTACGCACTGCAATGCAAGGTGGCACATTGGCTACATTGGCTGGGGGTGGGGGGCAGACCATCCTCCCAACCCTAGAGGGGCGTGCTCCAAGGGGAGGGGGTAGTCCCTTGCGAGGGTCAACAGTCGCCGCATAGGTGGCGTTGCGACAGGCCAAGTGCAAGAAGGTGCTGATGCAATACGTGGGAAGCAGAATAAATACGAACAGCTACCAGCGGACGCGGTGAGTCCGCCAAACGTGGAGGTGGTGGGGAAGGCGCGGCCGCTTGACCTGTTGGCAATGCGGCCGAGCTGGCGGGAGATTTATGCGAGCGAAGAAACCTGCATCGAGGCCGCGGTCGCGGCGAGCGCAAGGTATTGGAATGTGCCAAAGCCCAGCCGGGGCTGCTCCATGGCTGAATGGAGAAAGCTCATGAGCCAGACAGCGGGCCCGTGGGCATGGTAACGTTCCGGGACAGGTGGCCCAAGTGGGTGGATGGCTGCTTTGGAGTGGCCAAGGGGGTGGGTGAGCCGCGGCCCATCGTCAACAGGAAGCTGGGCAACCTGCTGTGGGTGGACCCCCCCAAGATCCTGCTCCCCCAGCTGGGCATCCTCTTCCGAGGCGCCAGGTCAACTACCTCTCAAGCGCAGGTGAGCTCACCTTGGTGCGCGATGAGTGAGGCCAGCCGCTGCCCCTGGTCATCGAGCACCAAGGAGAAGCGCGCCGGGGAACTACATATCGACCTGGAAGACCCCCTGCCCGGCGCAATGTTGTTAATCACCATAGATGACTTGATGGCCAGAAACGGGCGCACCTGCGAGGCAGTGAATCAGCTCATCACGCGCGGTATTGAGGAAGGCTACCATCCAAACACACTTACGCTTTCTAAGAAGAAGACTAAGATGGCCAGCCTGGGAGGGGCCGAGCTATAAGCCCTGTGGCTGGTGCACCAGCGGAACGGCGTGCCAGAACCAACCGTCAAGCAGCTCAACCTTGTCATCGCCTACACGCAAGCTATACTCAATCGTGGACGAGCTACGGCTGAGGGGCTGGCTGCCATCTTGGGGCGGTGGTTGTGGCTGCAAATGTTAAGCCGCAGCTGCCTATCCATTTTGCAGCAATGTGTCAAGTTCATCAGCCTGAAAGGGTGGGGGCAGCGGCCGCGGGTGCTGTGGGCCGGGGTGCGGAAGGAGTTAGAGTGGGCCCTGGACTTGGCTCCTATGCTAAGGGTTGACAGAAGCACACCTTTGGCACGTGATGTTGTCGTGTCTGATGTGTCAACCTTTAGGCAAGGTGTCGTCTACGCTACGATGGAGCCGGGCGATGTGACGGAGCTGGCGCGTGCACGAGAGGTGCGGGGGTACCCAACCTTGCTCATACCGACCGAGGTGGCCTACACTGGCCCTAGCTAGGCCGCTCCGCGCGGGCGCAACAAGCAATCACTAGCCAGCATTGGCGGGTTAGGCGTCAAGAGTCGTTAGTGGGATCCGGGGATGCACATCAACACGAAGGAGGTGCGGGCCGCAGTGAAGGGTGTGGAGAGCAGTGCGCGCAGCCTGACAAACCGAGGCAAGTAGGTGGTGAGGCTGGTGGATTCCACCGCGGCATTGGGCAACTTGGTGAAGGGGCGGTCATCATCATACAAGCTAAACAGGCAGTGCCGCCGTTTGTGTCCGCTTACCCTGGCCACTGGGAGCCATTCCCAGTGGATGTGGACGCCGAGTGCTCTTCTACCAGCCAATGGCGTCTCCCTTGGCCAATCCATGGTGGCTTTCTTGCCAGGCTGGGCGCGTGACCTGACCACGGAAGACATCCATCCCCCCTGCAACTGTCAGCTACCTTCCACTGCTACCGGGGAAAGTAAAGCCGGCTATACCTTGCTGGCCTACCGTCGTGGCCTTGATTCCCTCTTGCCTTGGTGGGAGGCTGGCGGCCAGGCGGACAGGTCATCATCGCGTGCTGACGCCCTCAAGGAGACCTTTTGTGGGTACATCGCCTGGGCACACTTTCGGGGATACAGCCGCCAGACGTGTGTCAATGCCTTGATGGGGCTGCAACTTTATTACCCCGGTATGGTGAAGCGGTGGGACTTGGCCTGTGGCGTCCTTGCTGGAAGGAAGACACTTGTGCCACCTCGTTCACCAACTCCCATTCCATGGGAGGCGGCATTTGGAAGTCCCAGCACGATGGAAATACAAGACCAGTACCTTGCGGGCCTGCTGGTGGTCATCATGTTCCGCCATTACCTGCGAATCTCGGAGACGTTGAATTTTCGCGTCTCTGCCGTGTGTGCCTCCAGCCTGATGTCCGGATTGGACCGGCTTAGCGGGGCGCCCTACCGCTGAAGTTTATCAGGACCTCTAAGGGCAAGACTCGGTCGGTGGTGGTAGAAGACCTGATGTTGAAACCATCCTCCATCACTGCATCGCGGACAAGCGTGCTGGGGAGAATGTGTTGCCTTTCACCTTAGACCTGCAATTTAGGCGCATGTGGCACGTTGCGACTCAGGCTTTGGGGGTCGACCAGATTTTCACCAATTACAGGCTGCGGCCCGGGGGTGCCACCCATGATTGCTGCATGGGGGGCATTCAAGGGCAGGGGCGCTGGCTCACCAGCGCCACGGTTGCCCTTTATGTGGGCTTGCACCGCAGCTTTGTGGGCTTGCACCGCAGCTTGGAGGTGGAGCTTCCTAAGGTTCTTCTTCGGGCCATGGCCGCTTGCATTCCTCGGGCATGGCAGGCTATTTTGAAACTGCCCCATGCCTCGTTTGGTTGTTCGTTCTACTTTTGATACGTTCTTTGCTCCTGCATGGCATGGATCGCCAGAGAGGGATGTAAGGGTAAGGCTAGCCTTTGACAAGCACTAAGTGTTCCCATGAGCATCGGCGACCGGGATGTGGCCTGCCTTCTGTATGTGCTCCACTCGTTGTCTCAAGAAAGAAAAGAGTCTGGTTCCCCTGGAGTTCCACGGTTTATAGAACACATATTTAGGGCCTTTGGGATTTTTGACAAATATTACACACATCAACAAGTGGTGCCACAAACTTTGAGCTCATTCTGACTGCAAACGTGGAAGATGTAATGTTGGGCAGTTGCCACTTGGCCATCTGACACTACCAGAGATGCCTGGCAAGCTCATTCATCAAGGGGGGGGGGGGGGGGGCGTCCCAGCTAAACTGCCCACTCCAAATTAGGTCCGACGTGCATCTGTCAGACGTGAAGCGAGCTCCAAAAACGCCCCGGCGCCAGAATTATAAAAAAGGTGTGCGCTCAAGTTGGCTTTCTGAAAATGGCGCAAGGAAAATAGAAC
>RPFO01000102.1:1999076-2056576 GCA_009746045.1 Mesostigma viride | reverse complement strand
AAGTCGCGCTCAGACCAGCTAGGTTCGCCTGGGCGACTGCGCTTGGGTTCAGGCGATGCAGAGGGCGAGCTGGCAAGCCCGGGAGGCAGCTGGACGACCACCAGTGCGCGACTAGTGTCACCGCTGCCTGCCGGACCTGAGGGCGAAGCTGCAGCCGGAGCTGCAGACGTATGTTCAGGGCTTAGCGCAGCCGCCAGGCTGCATTGCGTAGAGGAGCGTTTGCTCGTCATATATTGCGTAATAGCTTCGGAAAATTATATCAGCGTGTGCGTCGTAGAAAGACGAAGCGATTGTGATATTCACAGCCGAATTTGGTGCCCGAACGTGAAAGTTATGAGCTACGCCGTCAGCCATGGCTACCTTGTGGCTCGTGGCATGCCCCCGATCTAATATAATCAGGTTATATGTTCATAGCACCACTCTAAGTACGCATGCACATGCATAACAGATCAGAACATGTGTGCACTTGTATAACAGAAGAGGCATTCAAAGCGCCGCGCCCAACTTTAGGTACATGTACATACTAGAGTACCACGAAAGGGGGGGCACATGCGACAGTAGGCACTACATACCGGCAAAAAAGCAGGCCCCTCTGCTCTGGCCCTATGAGTCACAACCACCTCACATGGTGCAGGTGACGTGCAGTAGAGGGCTACACCAAAGACGGAATGTCAGCCCCCTTTTAGCCATGAGCCCGCCGCAACGCAACCATAAACTGAGCAAATATCTCAGAGAAGTACAATCATGGGAACAACAAAATTTAATCCCAAGATTGAACAGATATGAATGTGTGCGCGCACCTGCGGAAAGCATCGGTGATGTCTGCATGGGATGCCTGGGCGCGTGTCAACCCGAGGATCTGGATCACCGGGCCGGGGACATGCATTCATGGCAAGAGAAGAACAAGAATGAGAAACTGCACGCACACGCCTAATTGCCCACAGGGTGGCTACTGGATAGTGGCTACTCATTCATGCTCACATTTTACCCGGAAGTGGCGCTCCCCCTGTGTTAGCTTGGATATTGACCGAACCATGAGGATTCAATGTATACATAGAACGTACACAACAATACACAGAACGTGGCTAGTATAGACCCTGTCGGATGCAATAGGTTTTATTAACGGGAAGGAGTGTGATTTTAATTACGTGTTGGTATACTTGTGCAGGGAAAATACATAATTTATTATATATTAAGCTGTAATGCGAGAACAATACGACATAATGTGATTGGATGTAAAACATTTGGCGGCAATGCAGCGGCACCCAGCCGGGCGCGAACTTAGTAATTAAATGTGCGTACCTCGTAATAGTCCTTTCCTGAAAAGATATGCTTGAAATCCTCTTCGTGCTTTTTGTCTTGGTTCCTTCCGTCTCCTGATCCCTCATCCCCCCCCCTGAAATTTGAAATTACACCACCCAATATTATAATAATAAAAATTGCGAGCCTGCCAATATCTTCAGCATCCATACTTTCTAGCTATTACTGCACTTGACCCCGTCGATCTCTATCGGCCACCTTGGCTGAGGTAAGTACGGCTGGCAAATTTTCTTAGAATTTTCTTACATGTTAATTATCAGATGGATGAAAAGTTCGACCGACTAAATATTGCCTCCTTCGCAGGGTACGTGTTTAGAAAAGGCCCTTGCGTAAACAACAAGCATGACATTAACCTGAAGTTGCACACTAATCAAGTTCCACTATGTGGTTGATAACTTGCAGGTCGAGCAAGACTCGTCGGAATGTGGCAATCGCCACTCAGCAGCGACAGCCGTCAGCCCACGGGCCCTTCACGTACGTGTAGCTAATCACGTTGCTCTACTACTGTATGGCCAAGGCAGTAGGCCAACCGCGGTGTGACTTCGTCGCTACGTATAGTGATTGGAATGAATGTCGTTAATTTTCGTTTGATCACGTCTCCGATTCCAGTTATCCGGCGGAGCCTGGCGGAAGAACCAAAAGGTTAAAAGAGAGGGCGAAGCCAATTAGCCAAATGGTTGAGAACTGAGTTCAGTCTATCAAATATCCATTCATTGCTTTTGGACTGCTTTATACCACGGTTATACTAATATAAGAGTCTTATACCCCCGAATCACGCGACAAGCTCGCCACCGTGGTCATTAAGCTGACGGCCCTCACAAGGGACAGTACATAGTACATGCAGTGATGCAGTCAGTAGGCTGAAAACCGAAAGATGGCAGCAGAGGAATGATCGCAAATGACGCATCACGCATGACGTAAGACCACGTTCCCATTCGCAGCTCGCAAGGAAACTAAAACAAAAGTCGAAACGTCATTTATAAAGTCAAAACCGCGGACCCGCGCGCCGGAGACAATTATCATTTTTTTTTCGTATGTGATTCTACGTAGCTAACGTTGGTGCAACGAGTTGGCCATAAGATAGAGCATAGAGCATAGAGCATCGTGATTAGGTACTGATCATAAAGGTCCCGCATAGACGTACGCAATATACGTGGTCTGAAAGCGCCGGGCAGGGAGACTAGCTGAGAATTTAAAATGGTCCATCGTGTGTGTGCGTCGGGTTGTGACATGACCCTGGTGTCGTCGCTGCCGGAAGCTCTACTATCATAGGCTTACTGTACAATGTTTTTAATCCAACTGACTGACTGACTGACCTGGTCTTTACCGTGGAGTTTACCGTCGACTTTGCAAATTAATTACAGCTGGCTTGTTGCTTAGATCTATTATCGGCCTTTTTCTAAGCATGGGCCCTGCGAACACGACGAATAGTCGGTCGAACTTTTCTATTCATTGATTATCAGAAAATTTGCCAGCCGTTAGCTCAGCCAAGATGCCGAATAGAAATCGACCGGGTCGAGTGCAGAGATTCCTAGAAAATCCAGAGAATCAAAAATGGTTCCAGGAAACATTCGTTTATCCTTTGATCCTTTATATAGTGGGATATATGATTTGGGGGAATGATGGTTTGGGGGGATCAACTGGACTAAACGAAAGAAACCGGCACCTGCAAAACAAAACGCTCGAAGAGGAGATCAAGCATATCTTTTCAGGAAAGGATCACTACGAGGTACGGATATTTGATTACGAGATCCGCGCGCCCGGCTGGGTGCAGCGGCTACATGAATTACCACCTAATGTTTTACATCCAAGCACAATATTGTTTATATTATTCTAGCATCACAGCGCCTGGAATTCCCCCCCCCCCCCCCCCCACAATGCTGTTTTTCCCCAAGCGGCGCCTACCAATGCCTAACAAAAATCACACAGCTTCCCGTAAAATTTTGTTTTATTTTTATCGTTCGCCTCTGACTCCAGGGTTTAAATAACATACCAGCAACGTTTGGTTTGGTGAGCATCCAATACACTAATTAACACAGGGTAAACGCCGTTTCTCAAATTGGCACCTTGCATAAATGGGTCATCCCCCTGTGGGCAATTAGGCATGCATTTTCTCAATTCCTGTTCCCCTCGTGCCAATGATGATTGCATTCGTTTCCCCCTGTGTTACAGATCCTCGGGTTGACACGCGCCCAGGCATCCCATGCAGACATCACCGATGCTTTCCGCAAGTGCGCACACGCGTTCAATCCTGTGATAAATTTTTGTTGTTTCCAGTATCGTACTTCTCTGTGCTATTGGCTCAGTTTGCGGTTGCGTTGCGGGCTCAGGGCTGAAAGGGGGCTGACAAGGAGGTCTTTAGTGTAGCGCTACCGCTTGTCACCTGCGCCATGTGAGGTGCTTGTGCGTCATATTGCCAGAGCAGAGGGGGCTGGCTGCGTGCGGGTAGTGCCTGCGGTCGCACATGCCCCCCTTTCGTGGTACTCTAGTACACGTGCCTAGAGGTGGGCTTGGCTCTTTGAATGCCTCTTCTGCAATGCATGTGCACACGTGTTCTGATCTGTTATGCATGTGCACACATACTTAGAGTGGTGCAGTGAGCGTAGGCACTCAGGCCTTTCTGAAGTTCCCACCCACCCACCCACCCACCCACCCACCCACCCACCCACCCACCCACCCACCCGCCCGCCCGCCCGCCCGCCCGCCCGCCCGCCCGCCCGCCGCCCGCCCGCCCGCCCGCCCGCCGCGCCGCCCGCCCGCCCGCCCGCCCGCCCGCCCGCCGCCGCCCGCCCGCCCGCCGCCCGCCCGCCCGCCCGCGCCGCCCGCCCGCCGCGCCGCCCGCCCGCCCGCCCGCCCGCCCGCCCGCCCGCCGCCCGCCCGCCCGCCCGCCCGCCCGCCCGCCCGCCCGCCCGCCCGCCTGCCCGCCCGCCCACCCACCCACCCACCTGCCCACCCACCCACCTGCCCACCCACCCGCCCCAACTTAGTATCAGCGCTTCTTGGCCTGCCTCACCTCACAGCTCCATGCCTTTGTTTCTCTGATGGCTACCACAATGCAGCCCTCTCCTCTAACCTTAGCCACCTTAATAATAAATCACTTTCTTCCCTTGAGCTCCCCTAATCTTCCTCCCGACCCAAACCGCTTCCTGCCCCGTCCCACCATAAGGCTGCCGCAAAAGGAGCATGATACCAAGGAGGACCCGAGTGAACAAACCCAACCGCTGCACACATGTATTCCTATTCTGTCCGTCATCGTTTTAATTCAACTTTTTCCTAATCCAACCCCCGTTCCTAGACACTTAGTGGCGTCAACAATTGCAATGCTAGGCCAGCTATCCCTACTGATATAATTCCGCTTTTCCAGGCCTTTTTGCTTGACTCACTATCTCTTATCGCCGGGATTACCTTCTGTCATCTGTCTCCGGTGGGGCCTTGCCCACTTCCAGTCTCGCCAAGATTTACCACCCTGACGTGAACAAGCGGCCCACAGCAAACAAGGAGTTCCTGGCGCTGAAGCAAGGTGAGGCCACATCAGCCTCTGAAAGAAGTTTCTAGTATCGGTGGGGGAAAGCCAGTGATATTCTGGGCCGCTTCATACACTGTCAGCAGAAGATGGACTTTGGCCATCGTTGTAATGCGTTGTAATGAGCAGACAGTACAGCTCTGGGTGTCTTATGGTGAGGGATGTGTCCAGAGATGTGTCATAGTGTATACCCCGGCATTGGACTAATATCAGGGGTCAATTTTCGGCCAGCTTATTTGCATTTAGGCTTGAATTGGTTTCTCTGCCTGAAGCAGGGCTCCAAAGGGTTTGATCTATTTGCCAACCTTTGGTTCGTTTGTTTGCTTTCCAGTAGGCCAGCCTGGGTTGGGATTTTATGATAACCTTGCATTTCATAGCGTTTGGCCCTTTTCGTGGTTATTCCCGCTTAGAATAGTTAACAGCCTCAGGGTTCTTTTAGTATCTTAACTTTTTTTTTTTGTTTCTTTGGTGGTACCCAGCAGCACGACAGGTGACCCGCGATTTATTATTAGGTTTTTCTTTTCTGGTCTTCACATACCTAGGTGGCAAATCTTATCATTCATTAAATTACAATTTTGGAATTAAAACTTCCAATGCAGGGGTTGTATTGGCACCCCATGCCTTTTTGCATGACACTGGATTTTTTCCTTGATCTTTTTACTTTGTTGTCGCATGGTCATCCTTAAACAGGCGTGTTTGGGTCTGGAAGGGACTCCCAATGTAGTGGAAAGCATTAGTATTGTTTCAGTCTTTCAGAGCTGCCTGCACATGTGGTAAGGATTTTATGGATTGGCCAGGGATTTCCTTTTTTCAATTCCGTGGAGGATGGTGGTGGACTGTCATCTGAACACGGCGCTGCTGTGCCGCGGCCTTGGCCAGATTCAAGGGACAAGGGTAATCGCCCTGCTGGCACCAGTGCGTTGCTTGTTGGTTTTCTGGGCAGTGTTCATGCTTGTTCTTGTTGGCAAAATAATCGTTGTAATTGACAAGAAATCAGTGGCTTCTTCCTCACCATTTGTAACCGTGCAGCCTATCAGACGCTCGTCTACCCCGTATCACGAGGCATCTACGACAAGGAGCTAGACTCAAAGGCACTGCATGAGGAAGGTGGGTGAGGGTGCAAGTCCTTCCTTTTGATTATGTGCGCGCCACAGCACAACAGGCCGGCCCTTGATCTTTAGACTGATTTTCCAGTGTCTGAATTGGTGGTTATATTCACCCTTTTTATGGCTTATTACCTAACGGTAGGTACTGCAGCTATAGCCAGCAAATGTTGGAACTTATGCTCTTTATCAGATCAGTAAGTGTTTTGGCTAGCATTGCATCGAAGAAGCATTGATCGGTCAAACAGGAAAACCTTTACCCAAAATGATGCTTACATATCTCATCACTTGTGGTGAAAGAGAGGTCGTGCATTGCGCTGCATCTGACAGTCATCCTGCCTATTTGTGACGAAAATTAATATCTAGTAGTCGTAGTAACCAACAGTGGTGCAGAAGGAAGGCATGCAATGGGTCGTAGGAAACCGTTATTCACAAAGCAATGGCGTAGACTCACTGCTTTCATGTTTTGAAGGTACTCTCGCCGGCTGCCTACCAGGTTTTCTGAAACGTGCTCTCGGCGGTTGCCTATGTTTCAACTGGCAGTCTACACCGTTGGTGAGCGGGATTGGCTGGATGCTAAGCAATGGCATGGCAATAGTAATTTAGACCACCTAGCGGCCATGCCCCCAGGGGGAAACTTTTTCAAAACAAAGAGTATTTTTGGGCCCAGAGATAACAGCAGGAATGCTCTGTTGGCGAGGATAGCATGCATTTCAATAAGCCAGGGCCTCAGCCCAAATGCACCAATCCACAATGGGCGCGCAAGCGAGCTTAGTACTCCTTGTCGGCAGACTGGTCTAAAATGACAGAAAGGTAGGGGCAGGTGGGGATGTGGTGTGGTGGGGTTTGGGGGTGGAAGGCGGAATTCGGGGTACGTGGGAAGGCGCGTTAGATCAAGGGGCCTACGTCTAATTGGCCCTGTTAATGGGCATGCGCTGGTGACCACCTTGCTGTGCACATGGCAACTGTCTTATCTTGTATTGATGAGTTACCTCCGCTGTGAGTTCACGGGGCTATCAAGTGTTGTGCCAGGACTGTGCCGTTTCGCCCCTGTATTGACTTGGGCTGCTGGTGGGCAGCCAACCATTCTAAGCAGCACTGCAAGTCATATTCCAAGTATTGTATGGTTGCACAACTCATGACATCTCCTCTATTGTGGGCTGCATGCTCGATGAGCACACCCTTGCAGAGAGATCGCGACAAGGAAACAAACAGCAGCAGCAGCAGCAGCAGCAGCAGCAGCAGCAGCAGCGTGAGAAAACGCCACAAGATTCATTTGCCACCCTGCCTGAGAATGTGCTGAGGCTGACATCTGCATCCTGGGACCTCTACATCACTCCCCAAAACGAGATGGCCATTGTCCTATTTTACAAGGGAGCATGTGAGTGGTGGGCAACTGGGAAGCTGGCTATCACGACTCTATCTTTCCGTGATAGATGTTGCAATTAATTAAGAAGATGCAAAAATGTAAGGGAAAGACCAGTGTCAATTCTTGAGCTTTGCTCATTTTATAGTAGTATGCAATGTGCGGGCGGGCTCTAAGGGGACAGATCTGCCGTAGGCAACGTAGTACTAGCGCTTGTCACGGGGGTACTGCACCCGCCGGCTCATTTGTGCCGGCGGTGCAGAGTGTGGATCCTTGGTAGCTTCTACCGAACGACTCTAGACCATGGACCGGCGCCTATGCTCGGCGCAAGTGTATTGACCTGTAGTCAGTGCTTAAAGTGGTGTAGGGGACGTAGGGAGGCCTCTTTTCAGCTCTCGTCCACCCGCTTACCCACCCACCCACCCACCCACCCACCCGCCCGCCCGCCCGCCCGCCCGCCCGCCCGCGCCCGCCGCCCGCCCCCCGCCCGCCCGCCCGCCCGCCCGCCGCCCGCCCGCCGCCCGCCCGCCCGCGCCGCCCGCCCGCCCGCCCGCCCGCCCGCCGCCCGCCCGCCCGCCCGTGCGCCCGCCCGCCCGCCTGCCCGCCCGCCGCCCGCCGCCCGCCGCCCGCCCGCCCGCCCACCCGCCCGCCCGCCGCCCCCCCCCCCCCCCCCAACACCCCCCCACGCTGCTTCGAGGACTCATGTGTTTGGAGATATGTGCTGGGCCCTAGCATGGTGTTATGACAACCAGCCTGATGACGATTTTGAATGTTGTGGTACATTGGGCTCTACTTTATGAAGCCGAACGCGCTTAACTGTAGTACAAATTTTTCTCTTGGTGGGAAGCAACTGCAATGGACGAAAAGCTATGAATGTATTGTATTTCTTGACGATGGTGGCAGTTATGCGCAAGACGGACGTTATATGAGGCACCGCGGGCGGTGCTGTGAGATGATTTTTTTTTTGGGGGGGGGAAGATGAAATGGAGAAATTGCAGATGGGAACGAGTTGGTCGGGTAGAGGAGTTTGGACAAAGCAGCCAGGTTAGTGTGTTCCGAGCACTAGTACTGGATGTACCCCATCTGATTCTAGGATATGGAGTTGCAAGCGCAAGTTCTTGAGATGATAGGAATTCGATATGGCAAGGCGCTGGCCATAGAACTAACATCATGTCCCTGCTGGCGCATCATGGGAATAGATGCTTGTGTCCGTAATATCGCACGTATGCGCACGCGTACCACTTCTGCACAACAAAAACAGTCACTTGGTGTCCTGTGCAGCCAGGCACGCAACCCCCTGGATGGGCAGTATGCCCAGCAGAATGGCTCACTATTTTGCAAATCCCTTTTGTTATAATGGTTTCGTGACTGCTTTTTCTGTGACTTGGAATCCGTCGCGCCTACACCGTTGACCGTGGTGCAGGCTATAGTTGCGGCACCGAAAGGCTGGATCTGGCAATCATGGCGGAAGAGATGCGGGGGTTAGTCTGTGGATTTTGCGTTTTTTCTGCTGGCTTTCAGTATAATGCAATTTGAGTCACAGTTTTTTTCTTTGGTAGGGGCTCTCTTTGTTGCCTTTTGGGTATGTTGCAGCATTGCTATTGAACGGGGAACCTCGCCATATATACTTGGCAGTATGCATATTTTTCTCTTGGCAGCTTCATTTCCTACTTTCTGTAAAGAGCACTGACATCGACTAGCAGCCATTTTAGTTTATTGTCGCTGTGTTGCATTCAAGAAAAAAAAATGATGACTGATTTACGCAATGCATTTGAGCTGACCTGCAAACGTGTCATCACTGTGTTTAGCGTGCAGGACTGTACACCATGGGAAATTGTGAGCTGCTGTGCTTTCACGTTGTGAGCGTAATGAGCCAAGGTCACAAGCAGTAACCCTTTTGCCCACACACCACGGTCACAGCCCAGAGGTCACTTCCACGAGGTAAGTGTGCCCACGGTCCGTGCAGGAAATCGCTTGGCCAACTCCATGTCCAAGCTTTATTCCTTGTCATTTTCACCTCGAGGCCACAGTCACGACGATGCCATCAGCCAGCCTCGTTGGTAAGTTCACGACGTCCACTCGCATCACTCATGTGAGCAACGTCCTGGATTTACTAACTCTGACAAACCTAGGTCAGCACAGGACCTGCCACACGCCTGTGTATGGCCACAGGCTTTCACCCCATCGGTCTGCGGATACCCTTTAGCCACGGGGGACCACAGGCACATGCCTTGACAGGTTAGCCTATGCAGGCCAGTCCTGCCACGTGCCCTTGGTCACTATGTCCTTCAGGACTGGTACCGCCGGGCCTGCCGGTCGGCAAGACTTCGGGACCTCGTAACTTTCTCGTCCTTGTCCGTTTCAGGCGGTCAGCACATCATTGGAAAGGTCTTCTCAAACTGCCTCTATTTGGCATATTAGCGCCCCAATATGTATGCTAACTTCTGTCACGCAGTATTCAATTTGAACGAGTCGTTACTCAGTGTGGGGCAACCTCAGCCATGAGTTGTCATTGCCAATGCCTGGGTTCCGGGGCTGTTTCACTCCAGTCTCCTTCAAGGGCTGGCAAATCTGACTAGCTGATGTAATGAACATGGCTATTGCACCCGTTCACTCCCAAGAATCACCAATCTTCATTGAAACAACGAGTGGACTGGGCCATCATGAATGAATGGCAAGGTGGAGCCAAATAAGAAAACAATTCAGCACGTAGTGCCTGCCCCCAAGCAACCCAGAAAAAAAGGGGTGGGTGGGCGGGTGAAAGAAACTACCCAGATGACAAACTGCATTTGGATATATTCCCATTCGGCCAAGCAGGACAGCCGTTGACAACTGTCATTCATTTTCCGTGTAACGTCAGACTTGCATGACAAACTCCCTTCGAATTACATTTGCTTTGAACTAATCCTACTCCTAGCTCCAATGGCCTCTAGAGTTTGACACGCAAAGTGCTCGCCACAAAATATGGCCAACTGACATGTGGCGACCGTCACTTCACTAGCATGTGACGCCAGATTTTCAGCAATGTCGTACATTCCGTACTAGAGCCTAGGGACTAGTGGCATGCGGCCTGACCAAGGGCAGCCGGCCCACAATTTCCCATATTTAATTCATGACTTAATTGTCTAAACTCTGTATCCGCGTGGCCGGCGGAACTTAAAGCCGGCGGCTGTCCCAGCCGCCTGCGGCGGTCTTTCTCGTACCACTTCTATTTTCAATGGTATCTGATTAGACCCGTTCACACCCAATAATCACCAGTCTTTATTGAAACAATGAGTGGACTGGGCAATCATGAACGAATGGCAAGGTGAAACCGAATAAGAAAATAATTCAGCATGTAGTGCATGCCCCATCACCCCTCCCCTGGCGACTTGAAGCTTGATATGAAGTGCCGCCGCTCCTCGCTTCATCCTTGACCTCGAGCGCAACCTGTCGCAATGCCAAAGTGCGGCAACTGTGTCGGCGCCTCCAGTATAGTAACCCTCGCAAGGGCCACCTTTTCATGCTCGGCTGGGCGGTGCCGTTGAATCGCCCCCTCTTGCAGGGCGATTACCGTCGCGCCCACAGCTTGGTGCAGATCCGGCGGGACTGGGCGCATTGAGAAGACAAGTTGGGCGCCTGGCGTAAGGAGACCCGGGTTCCTCTTTAAAACCGAGGACCAGGTTGTTCGTCACCGCTAGCTAGTGCCATCTTGGCTTTCTTTGTATGTTGGTTCCCAGTTTTACCGCCAGGCCGGCGCAGCTTCCTGTCCGTCCATTTCACATGCGCTCGCTCGAACCCATTCATCTTCTCAAACTGGTTGAACGAGATCCCTTGCATGAAAATGCGAAGGGCAGCGTCCATGTGCAGTTCTTGGAGACGGTTGCGCCGCTCATACATGATGAGGTTCATCGCGGAGAAGAGCCGCTCGCTGGCGACAGACCCGGGCGCGAATGAGACCATGATCATTGGAAGCTTCACTCACTCACTGATCATGGCCCAGCGATGCGCGTTCTGACAGCGGTCAGCCCACACCTTTCGCCATGCTGCAGGCTTGTCGTCGCTCGCCTTTGGCCAGTTTACCATGCTCGCCCGGAAGTCCTTGTACCGCTGCATGAGAAGGTCGTGATCAATCATGGGGGGAGCCCCCAGCCTGCATGGCGTGCTTCCCATCGCTCGTGCGCGCCATGCCTGGGGTAGTGTATCCTCACGCCACGCAGTAGTGGTCCGTAACAGGCTGCAGCCGTTGCCTAACGGCTTCACCGCTTGGCATGTTGCCGTATCAGTCAGGGACCCAATAGCCTGGATGCAGTATCTGACCCAGGCCTCTGTGAAGGGGGTGGGGGGGAAGCGGCGGGCAAACTCCGTTACAACCACCTCAGCCACACGCGCCAACTTCGTGCGGGTTTGCTTCACCACGTGGGCCAGCTTGGCCACGTCTGGCTGGTTGCTCAGCTGCACATTCGTGTGAGACCGGGTCACACGCACGTCACCAAGCCGAGACTTGCTGGGCCTCCCGCGTGTTTCAAAAGTGACTGCAAAGCCCTCCTCCTGGCCCTTTGCCCCGAGCTGCACCTCGTTCTCCCCATCCACGTCGACCTCATCTAGCTGTACTGTGGTCGCCTCCTTTGTGACTTGTGCAGGCACGCTTCCCATGAGGTCAGTATGTAGGTAGGATGATGCGAAAGCTGTCCGAATCCCTGTCAACATCTGGCTGTGGATCCACCTCCCCCCGCACTGGTCGCAGTAGCGCCTGGAAAGGCAGGCCACGCATGGTGCCATCGGCCAGGTACACCTGGGAAGTGGTCTCCTTTGCCCTGGTTACCAACCTCCCGACATCGGTGCAGTGGGCGTCATTAGCTTGGAAGGCTTTGCAGAGGATGTCAAGCTGCTGAAAGAGCGGGAGCAGCCTGTGTATGGCGAGTACCACGTCGGCAGAGACGAGCTTCTCGAAGATCTACTTTGACTCGCCGTCAGATGCCCCATTGCGCGCTTGTAGTAGAAGTCCACGAGGGCATCGTACTCCCGGACCGTGCGCTCTAGCACGCCCCTGACCGGAATCCACCTGATGTCATGGATTGCGAGCATGCTGAGTCGGTCGCTGTGGCCCAGCAGAGCTTGGTAGAGCAGGAAACTCTGGGTGCGGTTGGCGCTATGCCGAATGTCGGATGCAATCGCCATGAGGACGTCCCGCACCTTCTGAACCAATCCATCGTCGGCAGCCTCCACCCCCACGAGTTTGGTCTGGTGAGAGGGGCGCCATTCCTCCAAGGCGAAAGGTGCGTACCGCTCCTTGATGAGCGCGATGACACCGCCCGTGGACCCGATCATCACTGCCGCGCCATCCATGCCACATGAGGTGAGCTTGCTGGCGACGTCCTCACGACTCAGCCCCCCATGGCTCCCCAGCTTGGCATAGATCCCCATGGACACCGTCTCTGCAGTTGCAATGCCGTTGGGCAGCTCGTGGCACTCCAGGAATTGTGTTGTACGGATGCCATATCGCACGGGGTAGATGACGATAGAGCACTGTTCCTTCTTGCTGAAATAGTCAGAATCGTCGCAGGAGATGGCGATGGAGGGCGACTGCTTGAGCTGCTGATGCAGCTCATCCATGAGGACTTCATTGAGGCATTCCCCCATTTCCCACCCCGCCTTGTCATTGTTGTACTTGGAAGAGAGGCGAACCCCTTTGGCTTGGGGTTAACTTCTGTCAGGTACCGCACCATCATGCCAGTCTGCTCGTAGTCCAGCATGGGCAGCCCATGCAGCAAGGTCTTGTACACCATCACAAGGTCGTTCATGATCTCCTGCTTTGCCACCTGCTGAGGGGTCCTGTTGGGTGCCAATGTGAACGAAGAGCCAGCGGAGCCGTGCTTGCTTGTTGAGGACAGCAGATGATTGACAGCCTCGCCCTTGCACAGCCTCAGTGCCGTTGATGATCCTCAGCGCGTTCTGATGGATGCTGGGATTCTCATGCTCCGTCAACCCTCCCGCCGGTCAGTGGAAAGCGACTTGGTTAACATTCCGGTAGCGATGCAAAGCTTGCACTTCATCTCCCACCCGCCTTCCGCGTCCTGCTGAAGGATGGCCCACGAGAAAGCGTCACCTTCAAACCACGACTCCTTCGGTTTCTTGCTCACCCGAGGTGTTGGAACTGACAGAACTGCAGGCTTCTGCTGGGCAGCCTGCGCGGAACCACTGCCACCCTGATCGCCAGTTGTCTAGCCAGGGTGCTTGTCAACAACCTGATTCGAAACAACCTGCTCCGACACGGCCTGCTCCGGAACATCACCACCATGGATTTCAGACTGTGCGTGCGCTAAGCCACCTGCATCGCCCTCCTCTACGGCTCTCTCACCCACATTCATTTGATCAGTGTCGTCCCCTTCGAACTCGCTGCCTGCCTGTGCCTGGACGTCTGGAACGACTGAGCCCAAAGCCCGCCGACCGCTCGCACTTTCCAGCCACCCCGTGTGAAATGGTCTTTGAATGCGAAGCCCGGGGGAATCGGGGGCTCTCTCTTCCTCGTCATGATTCTTCTCTAGCGCTATATTAAAAAATGTAGGATTAGAAAATACGCAAAAAAAAAGTCAGCTGGCTCAACTGCCATGAACTTCATAGATCGTTTAATTCGTTATGCGGCTCAACTCCTTCGCGTTGTGTTGCAGCGCATTTGTTAGGCGCTAAGTCCACCACGGATTGACAGACTGGACTTGCTGCCTGCTGGCTGCTGCTGACTGCTGAGTGCCGAGTCTGACCCATTCACTGTAGGGTCAAAGCTGCACCGCACCACGCCTTTTGTTACTAGGGTACGGAGCATCGATTTACGCAAGTACCCCGTTTGAAGTTGAAACTTTAGCCCCTCCTCTCTCGCAGTTAGCACGTCCAGTTACAGCGCTAGCCACCAACTGGCTGACTTAATCACGTTGTGCCCCCAAACCCCAGCCCAGGCTCCATAAAACTCAACTGTAGAGCCTCGACGCTTGACGCCTCAAATGAGGCAGCTCAGTGCCTACACAGTTATTATTTGCACATGAGTTGCGAGCGAGCCATGTTCATGCAAAATGGCCTAGCCTTGACGAGGAATTGAGCCGTTGTGCATGATTATTTTTTAAATACTGCATCTGAGGGTCACATACTACTATTTTATGTTGATCAGTGAGGTATGTTGTAGCTGCGATCGGACCATCACGAGATTGCATTCCCTGGCGCCCTGGTTTTCGTCGGGCATTCAGCAGGGCTCTGCTGTGTCGGCGTTTACGTTTCGTGGAGGTGTTAGCATGGCAGCAATGTGCAAACTTTTTGTAAATGCCGGGAATAGTCAACATTTACAAATCGAAATTGATATTGTGTTATAGTCAGTATATAAGTACCGGTTCTGTCTGACGGGGAAACCGGGGAACCCCGGCCGGCATTGAAAGCTTCCCGGTCGACCAGGGCAGCCCGGACAAGTCTCAACGGCTTATACCGGTCGAACGGGGGGGGGGGGTTCCTGCTCTGAACACAGCATACCGGTCGAACGGGGGGGGGGTTCCTGCTAGGCATATAGCATACCGGTCGGCCGGGGGGGGGGTTTCCTGCTTGGCATATAGCATACCGGTCGGCCGGGGGGGGCTTACCGGTCGGCCGGGGGGTAACCGGTAATTACTGGTGAATTACCGCAACCGGTACCTTAGCAAAAACACTGTTATACGTCGTTGTAGTATTTTTTTGATGATTTTGTACACAACCACGAGTAGTGGTATGGGACGGTAGTTTTTCCATTGTGTTTTGTCCCCCTTTTTATATATGAGTATCAGTGCAGTTTCTGCCCATTTGCCAGGGACAGTGCCAGTGTAACAGATTTCGAGGATGCACTGGTAAAAGCTGGCAGAGAGGTCAGGCCAAAACTTCATCCAAATTCTACTGGGATGCCATCCACGCCGGGTGCACTGCCGAGTTTGATATGGAGCATGGCAGCCTGTGCCTCGTCCTGAGTGGATGTTTGATCTAGTGCCTTCTGTTGCACTGTGGTGAGTGACAGCACCGTGGGATCGCCTGCAGTATTTGGTGGATAGCTTGAGATGCTTGTGGGTGGGGTTCATTCCGGAAAAGCTTCGTAAGAAGTTGGTGGCCGCTGTTTAGTATGGATCGGATGTCGGTGTGGGTGCCCTGGTCGTCTCGAACTTCTGTCATCACTGTATGTGCTCGTTGCTGGGGAATGAGTGCAATATATTTTATTTATTCATTTCCCCCCCCCCCGTTGTGTGACACCATAGGTTTTCCGCGTCTTATGCGTTAGCGTGTCTCTCGTATCTCAGTTTGTCCAAGGCAGCTTGGGCTTGTTGCAGTTTAGCCATGTTGTAGCTATTGAGGGTTTTCTTGAGTTGAAGACGGTTGACAATACGTTCGTAATATCAGTATTCTTTCTGTTTTCTGAGCGCTGTAGCGTATTGCTTAGAAAATTCAGTTGTAGTACATTTTGTAGGCCGGCTTCCAGCCATCGACAATGATCTGGATAGTTGGGGGTGTCGGCAGCCCACGATTTCCAGAAAGCTTTTACCTTAGCAGTAAAAATGTTATCCCCCAGTAAGGCTTTGTTGAGGCGGGGAATACCGGGTTCCCGCGTGGGTGGGGTGTGGTGCGTTAAGGTAACAATACATGGGTAGTGGTCAGAGAATGTGATGGAGCGATCTACCTTAGCATGACATGTGAGCTCCGCCCAAGCGTGTGTGGCGTAGATTCTGTCTAGTCGGCGTGTGATGCGGTGACCTTCTCGTGTTGCAAGCCATGTGTGGTCGTTGTCCCGTGCACGCAGTAGGTCGTGTAGGTTAAGCCCTAGTAGCTGTTCGTGAAAGGGGTTGGTACAGGATTGTGAGTGTGCCGTCATGTCCAGATTAAAATCACCCATCAATATGATCTCCAGGCCGTGTGTAATAAGGGCCTGGATCATCTGAAACACGTGTTTGAAAAATTATTCTGTTCAGCCGGGTCAGTGGGGGCGTTAATTGAGATAAGGTACCCGTGCTTGTTACCCCAGGTAATGTGCTGTCGTACCCAGCGTCCCTGCCATTGTGCTGCCGCCGTATCTACCGATTGGGACGTGGCAGGTGAGGTGTGAGCGAGCCATTTTATGGTATTGAATCAAAGCTGTGCCCCCCTTGCGCCCAAGCCCACCGACTCTCGTTATTGGGAGCTAGCGCTCTGACTGCTTTGTTAGCCGTGACCTCCGGGCCCTGGATTTTATGCTCCTGCAAGCCAAGCCAGATCTCATGTTCGGGGCCTCGGTAGCCCTGAAATAATGATGCAAGGTGCAGTGATAGTAGCTTAATACGGGTAGCGCTGGGTATGCCATTAGCAGCACGCACTCCGTAGCTATTGAGACCTCGCACGTTCCCAGATACTATGGTGAGTTGGCTCATGCTGGGAAGTGTGGGGGCATAAAGCGGGGCTTACCTAGCCACGTTGGGCGCTGCCGCCGCGTCCGTTGCGTCCGTCGCCGCCGTGCATGTCAATGCCACTGCTTGGGTCGTTCCTGCCGGCTTCGCGATTGGCTGCCTGCCGGGCGCGTTTGTTCCCCTGCCCTTGCGGGTCCGGCTTCCTGTGTTCCTCATACCCTGTTCTGTAGTCGGGGGAGCCCTGCCCCGAACTAGGTCGTCGTGGCTCATATCTGCTTGGGCTGGAGATGCCTTCGGGGGTGTGCAACGTGCCTGCACGTAAGCCATGGAAAGGCGCAGAGAAACAGCAACCAGGGCAAGGCGCGAGTGTTGAGTGTTGGTGGGGAGCCGGTATTCCGCTGTTGGGCGACGACCATGGGGTGAAGCCTCATTGCATTGCAGTGTCTAGCAACGACGGAGGATCTAGAGGGGGGGTTTCTAGGCGATGTCGAATCGCCGGAGAAGGCGCTAGTGGTTTCACCACTAGTCCGCCAGTGCAAGGTGTGTTTATAACCAGAATGGGGTGTTAAAGTATGTCGTCCACACCTGCGGTAGGGGGGTATTTGCATAATCAGGAAACCCGGCACCCTGCGGCAGGAGGCCGGGTATACGCAGACCACAGCTCGTACCACCCCACGAGCAACACTTTACCCGCAAAACCCAATCTGGGCTAGCCGCCATGAGAACAATGTGGTGTGCAGGTGCTTACGTACCTATGTAAGACAGCCTGGAGCCAACAAGGTTCGCGTGGCGGCTAGCCTTGGGGGACTGCGGGCTAGAGAGAGCTCGGTAGACGCACCTTTTCTTGACCGATGATAGTACTCCGGTTGCGGTCGGCTTGCTCTAGCTCATGCTATCCTTCCCTCCGCCATGAAATTTTTTTTCCAAAGCTTACATCATCCTGCAGTTCACAACAGACCAAAAAATCTCCGGAAATGACGGTAATTCATTTTTCGTGTAGCGTCAGACTTGCGTCACGAACTCCCTATGAATTGCATTAGCTTTGAACTAATGCTACTCCTAGATCCAATGCCCTCTAGGGTTTGCCACGCAAAGGAAATCTTCGTAAAAAATATGGCCACTGACAAGTGGCGACCGTCATGTCACTAGCATGCAACGCCAGATATTCAGAAATGTCGTACATTCCATACTAGAGCCTAGGGACTAGTGGCATGCGGCCTGACCAAGGGCAGCCGGCCCACAATTTCCCATATTTAATTCATGACTTAATTGTCTAAATCCTGCTATCCCCGCTGGCGGAACTTAAGGCCGGCGGCTGTCCTAGCCACCTGCGGCGGTCTTTCTCGTACCCCTATACTAAACTATTTTCAAAGATATCCGGTTCCGCGATCCCATTGCACGTACTTGGAGGAAGACATGTGCATAACGGCTGCGGGGTGCTGCCAGCGCCTTGCAGTGCTTAGTGGCTGACCGTTTTTTGCCAGGTTCATGGGATGATGGGTGGTGCCAAAGGCATGGCGCATGAGAAGCTTTTGGTTGTTCCATTCTTCAGCAGGCAGATAAGGAGAGGCAGGGTGGCACAAGCCGTGCCAAGTTTTTTTTTTTTAACGCGTAGTTTAACCTTCTGCTGCGTGGTAATGGTCGCATGATCCTTGCTTGCGCAGGGTCATCAATGTGGGTGTGGTGGACTGCGCCACAGAGCCCTGGCTGTGCAACAAGGTAAAGTAAAATGGCGCTCCCCTCTCTGGGTGACCATGGGCTTTACTGGCCGCCGCCTGAGAGTGCCACAAGGTCGCACATGCGCACATTTGCAGGGTCGGAACGTGACGCTGTATCGATTGGCGTCTCTGGCCATGACACATCAGTGGGGCAAGTTCTTTCTTTTAGCCCGCGAGGAGAAATACCACAGCACCTTGGTGTGTGGAGCTACGTTCTGGCCTGATAGCGATTGCGAAACGTCCAGGCGGCGAACAAGGGGCAAGTTCATCCCATGTGGACATGATTTGTGCGGCGAACCCCCGCCAGTTGCTGGCCTCACTCCACCCCATCTCACAGTCTAGAGAAGGGAAGTGCGCTTATACCTACAGTAGTAGTAGTGTGCGATTGCGCACCAGGTTGTAGAGAGGTCTGCAAAGAATGACCTGGCAACGGAGGCATGCACTAAATATAGATGATGCCTCCCGGGGCCTCCCATAGCAAGGCATTGGCTTTGAAAAATGTGCCTTAAAGAATGTTACCTTGCGTGCTCTTCATTGTCTGAAAATAACCTGGAAACTCCATGCTGTTGTCCCATATTATCAACGCCTGCCAAAGCACCATCTCACATGGTTGGCCTAATCATGACCTCGCGGTGTGCGTGCCGTGCACTGTCTGTGGGCCCACCAGAACGAGGTGGTTGCATACCCTAGCATCTTCGTGTACGGCTTTGGGGCGGACAAGCGGGGCCGCAGATACAAGAACAGCACCCTGTCCGCGATGAGCCTGGGGACCTTTGCAATGGACGGCGTCCCCAACCACGTCACTTTAATTCCAACTGATGTTGAATCGTAAGTTGTAAACAGGCGTGCAATCATATGTCCCCATACCCGTTCTTACAATTGTTGCAACAGCAGTGCCCAGAGGTACCTTGCTTTGTACTGTCACAAGTCAAATGGATGCCCAGCACAGGGAGGTCGGCAGTTTGCTACAGCCCAGAAGGCATGGCCGCTGGCATGGAGAAACTGTGTTCGAGGAGGAATGCATGGGCACAAGCTCAAACGCACAAGGTGGCCATTAAAGATGACGAAATGAACAGCGATGGAAATGGAGAAGTGAACAGAGAGCAGCCTGTTCCATTCCCCCCCCTGAACGTTGCAAGAAGGCAACCTGGTGCCTTTTTTTCCGGCGTGCGTCCTTGTTGTTCGGAGGAAGGGACTTCACCTGTGCTTTACACTTCATTGAAATATGCACGATGCACAAAGCGCATGTCAATGTACAGCACCCCGTCTATTGAGCTGTTGACGCTTAATAGATCGCTATGCTTGGTCTCTGTCCTCCTTGGTGTGTGTCCTTGCCCGATGCTGCCACACAGGGTCCAAGATATTCTCGCCAAGAAGCCAGGCATGCCCAAGGTGTGACAGCAGCAATCATACCTTGCAGCTTGGCTGCTTCTCTGACATCGGCATGCCACCCTAAGAGTTTTATGTAACGCTAGTTAGAAGAGCTTGGTAGTAGCTAAAACAGTTTTGAAGTATTGGCTAGGTAAATACTTGTGTTCTCTTCCCTTTCATGTCAAGGTCACCATCGGACCATGTACCCCTACTTGGCTGATTGTAACAAATGTTATAGTAGTATAACCAAGAATGTTGTCACCATGATATACTACTACTGCAGCAAGTCAAGATAGTACGGTGATACGAGCGCCACATGAGATCAGTATTGTCCCTTTGCTACAAGGAGATGTTCCTGTTCATCTGCCTCGACCTGCTAATGGAGTGCATTTTTCAATCATGTTGTGAATGCCGGGTGTTGCAACCCTTTGCATGGCTGGGCAGGTTTGCAGCATGATCTCTGCTCCGTTGCCCCCGTAGCTTGCCCGCCCTGTTGGCCCCGTAACTCTGGATTGGCAAGCGCAATATGCATCATCAACGACACAAAGGGCTATTTTTAGAGGGTGCATGTCATCTGCCCACCCAAGTGCCCATGATAGCTATGCCTTGCGTACAAGTTTGGCTCTCCGATTTCTTACATAACACGCTGCCGGCTCTTTTGGGTGTCTGCATTGCTGACTGAAGGGGCGCAGTGTGCCATTCCTACGTTTTGCTTGTGTGGTGGCTGCAGGCAATCCTGTTCTCCAAACAGAAAACGACTCCGTGGCCGTGGCAAGCCCTTTCCTTAAAGTTTGAGCGCGATCTGGCCCTGTACATTGTCCTTGTGAGTTGGCTGCCCGCGTGTGCTCGCTGCTAGTGACCTGTTTTGCCACGCTGTTGGTTCTGACATGTCCTTTCTCCCCTACCTGATGTGATGTCAATGCAGAACTGCAGGTGGTCCGCAAAAAGGCAGCACATGACTTATGTTGCATGTTCTTTATGTTGGGACGGGCTTAACGAGGTATGGATAGGATAGCAGTGCAGGCCTGAAGGTCTAAGGAGCTCGAGCACAGGGAGGCTGCCATGTGTGCTAGCTGTAAGGTCTATCATTCAGGTGGAAGGAAGTGGGAACCGAGGCAGGATTGGGATAGCGGCTGATGACAGACACCCAAGGTGTGACAATTGGCGGGAGTAAGGCGCAGCAGAAAGGAAACTGAGAACAACCAGTCTTTGTCCATTTCTGTGCATAGATATTGGCCAGGAGTGTCATTCAGGGTGAAAAAGCGGCCTCATGCATAACAACGGGTTTTCCAGACACCTACTGGTCGCCTTGTCTATTCGCTGATCCTGTGCAGTCTGTCTGTCTGTCTCTCTCTCTCTCTGAAGTATGCGAGGTTTTGTTTGCTATGCCAGGGTCGCTTGGCACAAAAACTCCATCCATGTTCAGAGGCAAAGGGCATGCGGTTGTTTTTCCACCCCCCTCACGGCCTGCGCATGCAGGTTCCTGACGTGGATTTTGAAGCTTTACCCCTTTGGATCCAGAGCGTCAGGTACCCCCCTTCCGTATATGGAATCACTGGGGGAGGGAACGCGGGACCCGACTACGGTTGGTATCTCGACACTAGACTCAATGACCTGCAAGCTGAGCACCTGGCGAGTTTTCTGGCGCGAGTGCTATGTAAGTGCCTTAATGTACACGCGCCACACGGAGTGATTGGCCGCAGGGTTGGCCAGGATGCCTGGCTGGTGGCATGGGTTAAATGTGTTTTGGGCTCATCTTATTGAAGGTGCAGCTTTGCTGTGTAACAGCCACCATCTTCAGCGTGACCCATATCTATCAAAAAAGAATAGTGTTCTCTGCCTTGAGTTTCATAGCGTTTTCGGCTGTTTGGCTGTTACTTTTTGCATGCTGAGCCATCCTTGCCTGCTGCTGGTTGGCCTCTGGCTGCTCACGGTGGTAATGCAGATGCGGAAAAAACAGAGAAGGCCAAGCAGGCGCAAGGTGAGCCACTTTCGTCCTGGAACAGCACTCCTGTTGTCCAGAAGTCCAGAATATTAACACAGGAACACTCCTCTGTCTCCCATGCAGCACGTAGGACTATGTATTGTGAATAAAATATTTTGAGAGTAGACACGCTTTGACCACAGAGCAGTGTATCTATTCTCGGGCTGAATTCGGCACCACATGAAGTCAGTGCAGTACCTAGGTGGCGGGTGCATGCTAGAGCTACTCTACGCTACCTACGGCAGGTTGGTCCCCTTAGAGCCCCTATCGTATGTAACCATACTACGAGCAAGAGCTCATCAAGTCATGGAGACACAATAGTTTTGTTGTGGCATTTGGCTGGACGTCACCTCAAGAAATGGGTGTGGATATCCTGTAGGCTATAACAGTTTTCCCCGACATTTTCTGAATTGTAATCATTTCTGTGTGGTGCCTCGCTTTGCACTCGTGTCTGCCGTGCAGAGAGTGCACAAGAGGAGCAGAGAAGGAAGCAGCAGCTGCTGCGGCATGGTGCCACTACGCCACATACTCCGTTTGCCACACTGCCTGAGAATGTGCTGAGGCTGACAACCTTATCCTGGGGGCGCTACGTCACAACCCAAAACGAGATGGCCATCGTCCTGTTTTACAAGGGAACATGTGAGCGGTGGGAAACTGGGAAGCTTGCTGTGTTAGTTGCCATTAGAATTTCAGTTACTGCCATTAGAATTTCAGTTACAGCCACCATTATACTACATGGCCTGTAGGATATCGGTAGCTTTAGTTACTTTAGACTTTTTCCCACGGTATTTTAAGTTGCCTGTGAACGAAATGACTGTTAGCGAGGCCGACCTTTGCTAGGCGGGTTTGTTTTTGTCTCATTTTGTGGCACGCGGCCTTGCCCGGGAGGGCATTTCTGGCCACACAGTCTTCATCAATACGTGTCCACTTTAGGCCGCAATGGCCTCAAAAAAGATTTTTCATGCAAAGCCTTCTAGTAGTATAACCGTGATAGAGCGGCTATCCTTCCGTCTCACTACAAAAAAAACAAAAAATAGTCTTTAGGGAAGCTTGCACAGTTGTTCGGGACATACAGACATGGCCCATCTGGCGACCTAGGGTGTTGTTTGGGCAGGAGTATGGCCAGTTCAATTCGAAAGTATGCTAGCAACATAATGTGGGGACACAATGTGGGACATAATGTGGGACACCGAAGGGGCTTTGTCCCAAGGAGCCGGCATCTAGGGGGGTGTAGGAATCTCTTGCATATTTTATTACAAGATCATTATTTGCAATTAGAAATATTGCGGTCATAGCTGATAGCCAGCCATCCTTTGCATGGAATGCTTGAATATATACTAGTATCGTCCTGGGCAAAGTGTACAGCTGGAACTAGACATGGCCCATTTGGCAACCTGGGTAGGAGGAAATGAAAGGTCCAGCGTCAAAGTTGTTTTGGGAATGGCTGTGAACAGGGTGCATGACCTGAAGGCTGCTTCTAGGAATAGTGTGCTCATTCTGCGCTGCATCGATGACATTGCATGCATGCTACCCTCAATGTCATATGGCTGATGAGAGTTGTGAAGGGGATGTCTGCCTGTTAGATAGATTACATCAACTAATGTGCTTGCAATTACGCATGGCTCCTTTTCAAGCGCGAATGGTGATTTTTTTAGATACATTGGGCTGATAGGTCGCAGATAGGTAAGGAACGCTTGAGGAAGGCAATGAGAACAATCTGCTTGGGTGGTTAAGACAGTTTGGATAGAGCAACCAGGGTTATGTACATCCAGGCATGCGTACTGGAGATACCTCTCTGATTCTTGGATTTGGGATTGCACTGGCAAGCTGTTGTGACCACCAGTATTTAATAAATACGGCTAAGGGCTGGCCATAGAATAGAATTTATTTGATGAAAGTCTAGTATAATGGTACGAGAGCTACCGCCGCTGGTTAGGACAGCCATGGTTGTAAGTCTCGCTGGCTGCAGCGTGTATGGCAGGCGTGCAACACGTCAAGTTTAGTTATGGGAAAAGCTTTGGGCTAGCCTTTTGTGGCCGTGTGCTACTTGTGCAAGAAAGCCCATGGCTGGCGGCGCTGGGCTTATTACAGGTGTTATACTGCTGGAAACCTGGCATCACATTCTATTGTTGTGTCGGTTGCCACTTGTCAGTGGCAATATTTGGTGAGGAAAGCGTTTTGTGTGGCATGCCCTAGTGGGCTTTGGAACTAGGAGTAGGAATAGTTGTGAAATAAGTTTTTTCATAGGGTCTTGTGACGCAAATGGGACTACACAAAAAATGAATGATGGTTGTCAGTAGCTGCCCTGCTTGGTTGGTGGGGATGGTTGCCAAATAAGTGTCGGCCTTACAGGCGTCCTGGCAATAGATGAGCATGTGTGTTTGTTTGTTTCCCTGTTACTACGCATTGTGCGTTTGTGCATCATTTATGCAGAGCAAGAAATTCACTTGGTCTCCTGCGCAGTCAGGCAGGCAACCCCGTGGCTGTACGCCCAGCAAAACGTCTCGCTAGTTCGCAAAGTTGTTTATTCGTTTGTCATTCTGATGTGTTTGTATCTGTTTTTTCTCTTCTGTGGAATGTTTGACACCACACGTTCCTGTCGCACCTACACCGCTGTGCAGGCTTTTCTTGCCATTCTTACTACTGGGAGATTCTGGCAACAATGGCGGAAGAGATGCGGGGGTAAGGCTGTGTGTGATAGTTTTGTTGATTTTCCTAGACCATGCCAGTTGCCATGCAGTTGGTGTGACATTTCTTTTTCCTGAGCAGCACCAATGAACCTGCAATTGTAATTTGCTGCCGCCAGGTGACGTGAGCCAACTTTGTGCGATTCGTTATGCAAGTCTGGAATTCGAATGACTTTCATTGCCTGGCTGCAGGCGGTCCACGGCTTGATTGTGCTTACGTTTTGGGCATCTTCGTTTTTATACAGACTTGAACAATTTAACGTGCGTTAAAGGATCCAGAGCTAGTCATCATCACTGAATGATCATGTGCATAACCATCCATGTGGCTCATGAGAAGTGTTTGCTAACCATTCTTCAACAGCCATTTCCAGGATGGAGAAGTAGGGTGGCGCATGCAGCACAAATCGTGCCAACAGCTGCGCAGAACCTCAACTCAGGTCTATACAATTGTTGTACAGGCAGATAAGGACTGAGAGGCTGGGTGGCAGCTTCCCAGTAACCCCGGCTTGCGTGATGATGATGGCATGATCCTTGCTTGCACAGGGTCATCAATGTGGGCGTGGTGGACTGCACCACAGAGGGCCAGCTGTGCAACCAGGTAAGGGGCGGTCTCCCCTCTTTTGATCACGTGGCTTGAAGCCTATTATGGATGATACACTTGGTGTTTGTTCATTTGGGAGCCCGTAGTGACTTTGATTTCGAAAGTCAGGAAAGAGGGAAGGAGGTTTTGGGGGAAGCCGCTTTATTAAGGAGATCCTCGCGAAAGGACAGCGTGATACGACGATCCCTGAAAGTAGCGCTGGTCTTTCCCTCGAGTTTAGTGTCCACTGGGGATTTCTTCCCTGTAGCGCCGTGCACGAGGAGCAGACAGGAGGGCGTTTTTCAGACAGAGTGGGGTCAAAGGAAACCAGAGGCGGAGAATGGTGCGCAAATAGCAGCGGCTGCTGTGGGTTGCAGCGTGCTGGCGGCATGGAGGGCAGCAGGCGCCCCGTACCCTCAAGGTGCTCTGGCGAGCAGGCCCCTTCTGCCCTTGGCGACAAGGGAGAGGTGGTAAGCCGCGGTAAACCGTGGGTGGTCCGGGCGCATTTAATAAATTCCTTGCAAAATTCTGAAGGATCTGGCAATCCTGAGAAAAAAAAAATTGCCTCACGGGAAGCGGTATGCATGGAACCCGGCAGTGAGGTTGGGGTTGTTTTGTTAAATGCGTGATATACTCGACTCGGCTGCGGCAGCGCTGAGGCTCCTGAGACCATGGTGACGCGGGGCCCTTGGCGCAAGGAGGACTGGAGCCATCATCATCACCACAAGTGGGGTCCGAGCTAGTGGTAGTAGCTCTACTCCCGGAAAATCCCAGCGGCTTTGCCGGTGGGGCTGGTATGGGGCTGGTGGTTGGGTGAGCTGGAGACGTTCCCAGGTGACGAAAGTCCTTAAGTGGCAACACTGGGATGCGCCCCTCCAATCAGGGGGACGAATGTGGCTCCGCCCTGCGTCTGCCAGCAAACCGTAGTGGCAGTATGGGGGCGGAAGTGGGGGCATCATCATGCCAACAAGAGCCCAGCATTCCAAGTGGTTACGTTCCTACCACCAGGGCTGGAAACGGCCTGGGTGGCCAGAGATGGAGGTGCGGGACAAGCTTGGACCAAGGGGGCATGTGCTGGGCCCCAGCATGGTGAACTGGCCTAACTTGACAATGACTTGTACCATGATTTCGAGGGTGTGGCTAGGCTCAACTGTTAAAGCCTGCACACACTTTATTGTAATATACTTTTTCCCTGCTAGCAAGGCACTCCCAGGGACCTTTGCTGCAGCACCTATTTTCTAAGCTATCTGCTCATTTAATAGTTATGTTGCGGCAGGCTCAAAGGGGGCCGATCTGCCGCCTGTAGCGTAGCTCTACCACCTACACGTGAGGTGCTTGTGTGACATGGCACTAGAGTAGAAGGGGACTGGCATTGCGACGGTACTAGTGCCTACTGTCAACCGCGCCCGCCTTTTTGAGGGGGGCGCGGCGCCTTGATGGCATGTGCTCTGTTATTCATTTTCTCACGTCCTTAGAGTGGTGTGGTGAACGCAGGGAGGCCTTTCTTGCAGCTGCCACCTATCCACCCTCGCTGCTGTTGGGGGACAAGATTGGGCCAAAGCGGCATTGGCTCGGCCCCAGCGTGGTGAACGTGCCTAACTTGACAATGACTTGTACCATGATTTTGAGGGTATGGGCAGGCTCAACTGTTAAAGCGTGCACACACTTCCTTGCAATAGACTTTTTCTCTGGTAGGAGGTCACTCTCATGGACCTTAGCTTCAGCACCTACATAGTTTTCTTTGGAAAGCCCACTAAAGTACACAAATACTTAAGCCTTGATTTTGCAGAATAGCATTGGATGTGACGTGTTCATGTGCTCAGATTTGCTCTGGATGCCGTTCATCATTTCACGATACATATTGCTGTGACTTTCCCCACATTTACACCGCCACCCCTTGAGATTTGTGGTCATTTGACATGTTCACTATTGAAGCGGTTGGCTGCCCACCACTGCCTTACCACTTTGTTCGTTGGGCTTGAGAAAACCTCGCCCATCACCGCCGGAAAATGGGTACATAGTTCTACGAACATCAGGCCGTGAAATCCTCTTTGCAGCATCAATCAATGTAGTTGAAAATCTTGTTTGGCAACTGGCTTTTTCGGATGTTAATATTGTGGTCTTCGTCCCCTATGAACATGTTCCCAGGATTCCATGTTGTATTGGTGATGCCGCTTTCGATACCAAGACACCTCACATGTCTGCCCTTGTCATGGCCTTGCGGTGTGCGTGCCTTGCACTGCACCTGTGGGCCCCTTAGGCTGTAGTAGCCATTGCTGTGGTTGCACATCGACCCCATCTGCATTCTCACTATTTATACGAATTTTCAGTTGTCAGGCACGCTTTGGTAGTTATGATGGCTGGCTGCTCACCATCCCCTTGCCCTGTTTTGCACCAGGCTATTTGAGTCACTTTGCTCTGCCGTCTTGTACAAAGATGGGCTAATGGGATTAGTACGTCAGCTCTCTTATCCTGATAGTACAGAGTAGGGGTCTGAGGGCCCGCTACAGGCTGGGCCATCTTGTGGGTGTAAGTCCTGCCAGCTGCCCACCTAATATGGATTGTGATATTAATATTATAAATAAGAGAATGCCTGTGGCCCGGACATATGTGGCCGTGTTAATAGGTTGTGAAGTAAGCCAAAAGATGTGAGCGGCGGGGGCTCTGGTTTGAGTGAGGCATCTACGACATGCATGAAATGTGGCATGACTGGCAATCGACGCGACGGTTGCAGGCGTAGGTGGCCGGCAATATGCGAGGGAAATGCTTTGTGCAGGAGCCTGGACTGGGCTTTGGGACTGAAGACGAAACGTAGCTATGACATTTCGTACGGACTGATGACGAGGTTATCGTTGCCCGAACATTGAGCAACGCTTGTCAAGGGCTATTTTCCCTGGACGGGGGACCAATATAGCCAACCAAATGTTGTGTCAGCTTTAAGTAGTTTAATACATGTACCCACCCAGCCTTCTTTAATTCTTGTTTATTGGGGGCATGCATCAAATGCTGAAGTGTTTCCCCATTTGATTTCACAATGCCTTCTATCATGGTTGCCAACCTGGTGTGCCTTGGGAGGTAGAGGTCGTAGATAAGCTTGTAATGGAATATTGATTGCTGTGGTGTGTAGTTGCTTGGCAATGGGTGATTTTCGATGTTCACCTTGTGTGCTCTGGTCCCTGTCAAAATGCTTGCATAGTTCCATGTTGAATGGCCACTTTTGCTGTCAAAGCAATACACATTGCTCTGGCCTCATCATGTCCTCGTGGTGTGAGTGTCATGCACTTCCTGGCCTGCAGAACAAAGTGATGGAGTATCCTAGCATCTTCGTGTACGGCTTTGGGGCGGACAAGCGGGGCCGCAGATACAAGGACAGCACACCGTCCTTCATGAGCCTAGGGGCTTTTGCAATGGACGAAGTTCCCAACCATGTCACCCCATTCAACCCATCAGTTGGCGAGTAAGTAGTAATGACTTCTAGAGCACCCCTCCCTAGCCTGTTCTTGCAACAGTGGCAGAGGCGGTGCCAGGAAAGCACTTGGATTCACCCCCTAACCATTCGAGTGGATGCAGCCTGCGGCACACATATATTTCCTTGCAGGGAGGTAGGCAGTCTACTGCGGCCCAGAAGGAGTGACTGCTGGCCTGCAGGATCTGTACCTAGGGTGCAGTGCATGGGTGCACCATACTCCTCAAACCGGGAGGCCAGTGAAGATGATGGGATATACGTATAGTTTTTGGGATGGAATTGGAGAATCAAACCGAGCACAGGAGTCCCCTTCCTCTGCGTTAGTGCAGGAAGATATGTTTCTTCGCAACTTGGCACCTATTTTCTCTGTGCCCATGCTTGGTGTACTAGCAAAGGGCCTTCACATATTCACGGTATTGTTATAGTGCTACTAGTACTTATTAACTTGTCAGAGTGATTGCCAGCTACTGACAGCACTGGCACCGTGGGCGCTGGCTTAGCCTTATGTTGAAGTATGCGCCGTGCATAGAGGCCATGTCAATGTACAACACCCCAATTTGGAACTGCTGATGATAGATAGGTCGCTATGCTTGGTTGCTGTCGACCTTGGTGCGTGTCCTTCCCAACACTGCCACACAGCCCCAAAGACATTTTTGACAAGAAGCTAGGCATGCCCAAGGTGTGTGTGACAGCAGGCAGTCAAACCATGCAGGTGTCTGCTGATCTGACAGTGGCGCGCCTCCCTAAACCGTTTTGAGTCATGCTAGGCAGGAGAGCTGGATATAATCCGAAGCAGTCTGCTGCCGATTTATTATCAATGCTGTCGATGCTAATTACCTGTTGTTCTCATGTCGATAGCTACAGCCTACCCCCCATGGGTCTGTTGCATTCGTGTATGTATCAGCGATTACGACATTACGTTATTGTACGCTTAAGTATGACACGGTTGTGGGATGATCACATTTTGTTAGTGTTTTCCTCTACATGGGCGTCACTTGTGTACAACTACCGCTTGGCCTGCTAATGGAGTGCATCATTCGTATCATGTTGTAGATGCACACATCTTTTTGCAGGGCAGGGCAGGGTCGCTCAAGGTTCATGCATGACATGTTGTGTGCTCCATCGTGACCTGGCCAACGGGCTTAGCCCTCCACATCGGCCCAACCATCATGTTACATGCTCAGTCTGCTTTCTATGACATGAGGGGCGTTGCTTAGAGCTTGCTTATTACCCTCTGCCCTCCATCCACCCACCCATCCTCCCACCCGCCTGCAATAACTTCAAACTATATCAAGTTAGGCTCACACATTTGTTACGTAAGATGCTGCACGCTGTTTTGGGTTTCTGGAATGGCTAACCTAAGCGGCATCATGTGTGCCGTTCCTACGTTTCGCTTCCGTGGTTGTTGCAGGCGATCCTGTTATCGGATCAGAGGACGCCGTGGCAGTGGAAAGCCCTTGCTTTGAAGTTTGAGCGCGATCTGGCCCTGTATATTGTCCAGGTGAGTTGGCTGCTCGCGCATTTCCCCTCATTGCTTCTTTGAAAGTTGGTACCAGCCTCATTACCTGCTTGACTCGTTTAGAATGGCCCCATGTTGGGTCGCACATGTCCTTTTTTCTGTTTAGTCGCTACCATGCAGTTCTTGATGCATGTGTTTGCGTGGTTTGGATGGAAGTCTAGTGGCAGTGGCACAAGTATCTAGTGGCAGTTGCACAAGTATCTTATTAGTGCAACAGGTGATGCATGCCAGTAAGCATTGCCACTTTGGAAACTGCCTTAACCTAACCGGCCGCACCGCCGCTTCTTATGTGATCTTCTTCCATAACTGACGTGATGTCAAAGCAGCACTGCAGCTACATCAGCACATAAGTCAATGCAGAGCTGTTCGTGTGCTCTTGCTCGTTCTATAATCACCACACAAAAGAGGCTGAAAGGGGTCGGCCCAGCCGGCTGCAGATATGTGTACTGTTGAGTGGAAATGGATAGCATCTGCAGGCATGCGGGTTTGCTGAGTGAAATGAATGAGTGGGGGTAGAGGCGAATCTATAGGCGGCGCCTGTGTGTAATGCCAGGCTTCGGCAGTAGCTTGGTGTCAGAATAATTTTGTGAGCAGCGCAGCTGAGACGCTTGGCGTTCATAGTGCATCCACTGTAAAACTCCGGCGTATGCACCTTGTTAGCCTGCCTACACACTTATCGCAGTGAAAGATAGGGTGGTCCTTTCCACAGCTTTGCAGCTTTCCAACATTTGTTTGAAAGTTGGCTGGCCGCTATGACAGCTGGGCCAAATGTCCGACGTGGCTGGTGGCCTTCCCACGTGCAGGCTACCTCGGGTGCTCTTCGTTACACACTGCACGTTGAGGGCTGCCTCACTTTCTGTGTGAATCAGCAGATACCTTGAATGCTGATTCCTTGGGAAAGTTGGCTATCGCCACCCCTGCCACGGTACAAAATGGCCCATCTGAAATAAGCTAGGTCTTACCGATTGTGTTACATTGTTGAGAATGTGAGAAGCAGCTTTTGGGGGGTTTGAAATTACTGGCGCATGGGGGTAATTACCAATAGGCAATCGGCTGCGAGGGTAAAGCTGTGGAACCGAGATTTGTCAAGCGGCGATGGACCTGGCCCTCTGCATGCAGTTACGGCCTAGCTGCCAGTTTCAGGAGGTGTGGGGGAAGGCGATGGCAGTGTGGATGACATGGGCTAGTTTCCCAGAATTGAAGCGTATGCAAAGGAGGCGCATAGGGCTGCAGCCATGAGATATCGATACGACAGCAACTACAGGCCAGAGATTGCGACAAGTTCAAGTGAAGGAAGGCTGCCATTTGTGCTCGCTGGAGGCCATTATTCAGCTAGATGTGGGAACTGAGGTGGAATTAGGTAGCTGCTAATGACTGACAAAAGTGTGATTGTGGGCTTCAATTGTACAGGCGCAGTTGACGAGAAGCTAAAAACAACCGGGCACTTGTTTGTATTTGTGTTCATATCGGCCAGGAAGTTGGTATCGGCCAGGAGGTGGTCTCATGCTGACTAGAAACATTCGGGATTCAGTGGGGTTGTGGACCAAATAACATACTCTTCGGTTGTTATTTGACCATTTTTCGGCGAAATTTGGCCCAATATTCGGATTCGAAAGAGGCCGAAACACCAAATACATTTCTTGTTTTTGGTCCAGTGGAGTTCCTTCCCATCAAGAGAAACATTAATTTTACATTTTTGTGTGCTAGGCTTTATACGTACAGCCTATGCCAAACCTTCAAACTCAGTGCACATCATTATCAAGTTGGTTACTGTAGCACCATGCTGGGGGCCCAGCATACTCGAACACAAGGTTTTGCCCCCACACTTCCTACCTGGCCACCAAGGCTGTCGCCAACCTTGGTGCCGAGTTTCTTTCCGCCAATGGCCCCCCTCCTGCACGCTGCCACGGCTGTACTGCCGCCCCCGTGTGGCCGCTACGGTTTCCCGGCGGACGCAGGGCAGCACCCATGTCGTTCCCCTCGTTAGGGGGGCGGTTTCCAGCGGCTGCTCATTAGGCCAGATGCCCCCGGACCATCTCTCACAAGCCCAGGACCCATCACCAGCCCCACCCCTGAGGCTGGGATTTCCCAGCATTGAAGCCATTGTGGCGACAGGCCCTCTACCCTACCGAGGCGTTGCCTTGGAAACTGCTTAGCCAAAGCCCCGACCAGGGCTAGTGTTTTGGTAGGAAAATTTTATGGCATAGATATGCCCGCCTTGCAGAACCGAACTCTATATTGCCTTTCCCATAATGCATCATACAGGATAAAAACAAAGGCGTTAAAACCATTAAAACAGCCAGAATTTCAGCCCCGCCAGGCGACCGCGGTTTGCTGAAAAACTGGGCGATGATGAAGAGCGCACTCCTCCCACCAAGATTTGCTCCAGCCCCGCATCCTTCCCGAAACTCCTGTCTGGCCACAGGCCGAAAGATTTGGTCCGCCGTCAGGCTCCTGGCAGTTATGGGCTACCCTGGCACCCGGCGCTAGCCATCTCCACGCTTAAGGCACATTCGCCTCCACCGGTGATTCTTTCCAACGTAGCCGCTGGCCCTGGCCTGTATGGCTCCTTCCCTGACGTTGTCCGACTTAAAACGCAGCTTCCCCATTGTCAGGAAGCTGCTTGCCGCACCTAGGGGTAGAGCGGAATCCTCAGTGGGCCCAGCGCCGGAAATCACACCCTTTTACTCAAATCTCAGAGCCCCCCACCCACCAACCATTACCGTGGCCTGTAATGGTAGGTGGCCAACATCAAGAATCTAGGCCTCTCCACTCCCGGAGAGGCCGATAGCGTCGTCTTACATTCAGCGCCGCCACCATCTTACATTCAGCGCCAGCTGACCTTGCCAGCAAATGCTGGGATAAAGTCGCGAAGCTGAAAAGAGGCCTCCCCACGTCCCCGACACCACTCTAAGTACTGACTATCATTCACATTGCGCCACGCAGGCCTGCCGGCTGGCGCAGGTACAAGGTGTACTGACTTCCAATCAAAGTTGCGCTATGCCTGCCGCTGGCGCACGTACAAGGTCTAGTGACGTATGTTAGAAGCTACTGAGGCACTTCGAAACCACACTCAGCGTCGGCACAAAAAGGGCCGGCCGGTGCTGGCAGTGCAGTACCCTCGTGACAAGCACTAGTCTTACGCTACTTACGGCAGGTCGGTCCCCTTTGAGCCTGTCTACGCGTCATATATAAAATGAGTGAAGCTCAACAAATATTCATACTAATCGGATGTTTTTCGCCAAGTCTGTTTACACAGGTCTCATGCACAGTTTTTTTGTTTGCGAGATGCCTCCCGCTCAGTCACGCCAAATTGTTGACCTTGTGGTGTGTGGCTCTTCCTTGACGTGCGTGCGGTTCTACTTGTTGTGCCAGAGATACTCCATTAATGGTAAGAGAAGAAGGCGTGCTGCTGATTCCCTGCTCTCCCTTACTGCGTGCTATCTGTGGTGCGCGCAGATCCCCCCCCCCAACGCGGGGATCAGCCTTCCTCCATTTGAGTTTTTTGTGGTCTCGCTCCCTATTGTTTTTGCGATAACTGGGGGAGATGAGCTGGTCGAGTATCCCCACGACGGTGCAGTGCAATTCAAGCACCTGCCGGATTTCCTGACCCAAGTCCTAGGTGAGTCCTGGATAAATGTGCCATTTTGATTTTATGGTGCCAGCGTGGGCCCAGCACGCCTGGCTAGCGCCATGGGTAGGTTGCATTTTAGGTGCTCTTGCGGGTTCCATATTCAACCTGCAAAAGGGCTCAAAAGGGATGGTCCAGCCGCCTGTAGATAGATTTCGTAGTGAGTGGAAATGTCTAACATCAGCACCTAGGTTTACCAAGTGGACTGAACAGGTGCAGATGGCAGTGCAATCACTTTTGCGGCGCCTATGTGCCGCGCCAGACTTCGGCGGTACTGTGGTGTCGGATTAATATTGTGACCAGTACCTCAGTGGCGCTTGGCGCACGTCGTGCACCTGTAGTATTATTTCCCCATGTGCACCTTGTTACTATACCTGTAGTTCTTAGTGCAGTCAGGCCCAGAGGGTGTAAACAGGGTGGCTGCCCTTTCTGCAGCTCCTTGATCCCTCCCACCCACCTATGCTGCTTGGGAGAATGTTTTCCAGTTTGTATGCAGGAATCGTGCTCATGCCACTTGCGACTGAAGGTGTTTCCAGCCCAAAACACAGCTGAATTGGGTCATTAAATTAAAAACTAAATTGAATTATAACATGACTCCGTGGGGAGAGCATGTAGCACGTATTCCCTTGCTTGATGGATGGAGGTGAGCGAATCCGCGAAACCGAACGAAGCTAGCTCTAAGCTCATCAAGAAAATCCTAACTACTCCACTCAGCAAAGCGCCCCTTTCCTCCTGGGGGGGGCGGGGCTTGCCCACAGGGGCTGGCGTGTGGGCCTGGAGAATGGCCTGCTACCTCTTCTTGTTCTGCATAGCAGTCCAAGCAAAAGAGAGGGAGGAAATGCGGTGTTCAAACTGGGCTGGGACCACTAGGTCGGCCAGAAACTGATTTGTATAGTTCATGGCAGGTTTACCAACCTTTCTGGGAATGTCCTCGGGGCCAGGCCAGGTCAGGATATGCCGCCCCGGCTGGCCAAGCTGCTGGGGCCCGGCCAGACCGAGGGCAGTGTCTACCTGACTGGTGCGAGCAAGATGTCCTGCAAATGCTATCCTACGCTGCCTAATCTCGTCCGTGATGCAAGGCATACCCTTATACACAGACTCTTAAGACCTGTGTGTGGAAAACCCTACGTTCAGGACCTGTCGGAGCATCCTGTAAACTGTGCCGTTCAGCCAGGTGATCAGCTTGTCCGTGAGCGTCCATGCCTCGGCGCCATAGGTGAGCACCGTAAGGACCAGGGCCTTGAAGAGGACTCGCTTGCGGTCCTCGCCCAGGTCCTTCGAGTGCCAGTAGATGTTGAGCGAGCGGAGCCTGGCCCAGGCCAGGCCGATGCGGGTGTCCACATCGTCGGCGGTGTCGGGGAGCATGCTCTTCAGCAGCTTGAAGCGCTCACGGAATGGGACCTCAGTCCCGTCTAGCAGCAGCGGCCGTGGCAGGAAACTGGTAGCCCCAATCACCATCGCCTCGGTTTTTACACTAATCTCCAGCCCCACCGCCCGGGCCTCCAAGCCCAGACACTCCAGCCAGGTCTGAATGTGCTCGGGGCGCGCGATGAGGGTGGTGTCATCTGCATAAATCAGGTCGGAGAGGCGGTAACTAGGGCCACCGCCACCCTCTTGGCGCTCGTTAAGGATGTCCAAGCCAGGCTCGAACCCCTTAAGAGCGGTAAAGCGCGCACGTGCCTGGCACATGACGTGATCCACGACAATGATTAACAGATATGGGGACAGGACACAACCTTGCCACACCCTGTGGTGAATGGGAATGGTGGGTTGGTGCCTTCCGCAGTCCGCACTTCTGCCTATGAATCCTCATACAGCCGGCGAATGGCAGCAATAAAGGCTGGTGGCACGCGATCCAGGGCTAGGATGGCCCAAAGAGACTCCCAGAGGACCATGCCAAAAGCCTTGATGTAGTCAACGAAAATGAAGACCAGCGAAAAGCCATCAGGGCAAATGCGACGCTCCTCCTCCACGAGCCGGCGCGAGACAAAGACAGCCATGACAGTGTGACGACCACAACAGAAACATATCTGAGACTCACCCAGGTGTGGGTCCAGTGCGGCGCGGAGCCGGTGCAGCATCATGCGCATGAAGACCTTCAGCGCGGTGCTCTGGAGGCAGACACCCCGATAGTTACCGGGGTCAGCAGCAGAACCCTTCTTGTACTTAACATGACTCGGATGGCCGTCTGCCACTCAGCAGGCGGAGGCTCATCAGAGAGCAGTACACGGTTGCATAACGCCAGCAGAAGCTCCCTCACCGCCAGTTCAGGGGTCTTCAGCAGCTCGGCCGAAAGGTGGTCGGCACCGACCGCCGCATCGTACCGCAAGCGAGCAAGCGCGCCGTCCAATTCCTCCAAAGTGAAGGGGTGGACGACGTCGTTGGTGGCAAGGCAACCCTCCTTCAAGGCGGGGACTTGGTAGTCTGCGGCCGAGGAGGGCGCCGCAGGCGGCGGGGGGGTGTCCAGCAACACCAAGACGGGCGGCCGTCTCGGGGTGAAGCGGGGGGGGGGGGGGGGGGGGGGGGGGGGCGGGCCCCACCCGTCAAGGAAACATTGTGGGCCAACCAGCGGTCAAGGCTGACCGGCGCCGCGCCGTCCCCCGTGTGCTCCACCGGGGTGCGCTGCCGCCGGCCGCCGAGCCGGTCAAGGTGGTACCACATGTCCTTGCCCTGGTTGCGAGCTTGGCAGGCCTTGGCATCCGCGATGCACTGGGCCGCCTCTGCGTCCTGAGCATGTGCGTAGGCCTCCACAAGGGCGGCCTTAAGCACAGGCTTCAGCAGCGGGTCCCGGTCACAATTGAGGCGATGCCGGGCGGCCAGGACCTTGGGGTCCTGGCGGTAGAGCGGGCCGGGTCGGCGGCGGGGCATGGCCGGCCGATGCCGGGCCGCCAGCAACGGGGCGCGGGCCGCAAAGCCCGCAAAAATGGCAGCGTTGGGAGCACCCTGGGCCAGGGCGTCGACGTCCGCCTGGGCCCCTAGGGCCTCCAGGTACGCCTGCCGGCACCGGTGCCGCTCGTGGCCGGCGTCCATTGAATTGGGTCATACTCAGCTATAAAACCTTGCCAGGCCATCAACGTCCTTGTAAATAATCTCCCTCTGGCTGGGTCGCATTAAAATGGCCTTGATGTAAGTAGCACGTGGGGCTTCTCTTTCACGAAAGCCGAAGTTCATCTCGTGCAATCAGAAGCTGGTGCGGCTTCATTGGTGTCGCAGCCGCCCTGGCCTGCTGTGTGGCCTATAACTATCATTTAGTAAATTATTCTATACTATCCAAGTTTCCTAGTATCTATTGTTGTTTGGGTGTCTTTTTCTGCTGAGCCATAATTGCCTGCTGCTGGTTGGCCCCTGAATGCTCGACGGTTGTCATTCAGGCGCGGACAAAGCAGAGAAGGCCAAGCAGGCGCAAGGTGAGTCATCCCCATCCTGTAACAGCAGCCGTTGGTCACAAGTCACGGATTTTTTTTCAGCAGCATCACCGTTATTTTCGCCCATCCATTCTCTTGGGCTTTATGTGGACTAAATTTTGGTGGTGATACTTAGATTGAATCTATTTTTTCTATTTTTTCCACAATGTATGTCTAGTCGGGCTCATGGTGCAAGTATGGCAAGCCTTATTGCTCTGCTGGCCATGCGCCAAGACGGTGTGGGCCCTGCATTGGGGTGTATTTTTGCTGTGCAGCCACAGGAAATGCTACAGGCTCTGCACAGGGATGCGTGCCCGTACTCACCCCTGAGCTGTCCATATGCTGCGTGTTTTGCTGCAGTGCCAGAATGATACATCGCTCGCGGACTGTGTCTTGCACTCGCTGCTGGACAGTTGCTGTGCTTTTGTCTCTTGCTGATCGCAAACCTCCTGCTGCTTGGGATTGCGTGTTTGCTATGAAGATCTGCCCCGTAATTTGAAGGCTTTCTGGCCCAATAGTTTCTTTCAAATCTTGTTTTTCAATCTGGTTTCCTTCTCTAGCATGGCCAAGCCATAAGATCCTTCTATTCCAAATTGGTCAGTGTATCGCGGCTAGGGCAATGTGCGGATTCCCCATGTGGAAGTCTTTTAACTTGTTATGTTATTGCTAATGGTGGCGAGACCGCTCGTCACTGACAGACTATGAGCAAGCATGCCTAGAAATCTAGTCCATGTGTTTGCATGAGCAGGAGCGTGCGAATGCCAGCAAGGAATTGCATGGCAGTAATTGTGGTAGCCCAATTACTTTCTCTTAGATGAGCTTCTCCAGCAGGTTGAAGCCATACTAGCAGATAGGATCGCTGCCACCTCCTGCAGCCAGCTGGTCAAACAGGTCAACTGCTTCGTAGCATGACCAGTCATAGTTGGGGACGGCTGAGAGTGCTGGGACGTTCACCCTGGCGTTGCCACGCCCGCCATGGCGGTCCACCATGACCTCCTGCAGGCCATACCCCTTCTGCAGCAGGTACACGAGCTTGCGGTCCATCCAAACAAGCGCCTGCTGCCCCGTATCCGTGTGCACTGCCCATGCGTAGAAGCCCTGCTGGAATGCAATGCCCTCGGGAATGAGCATCTTGAGCTCCTCTTAGGGGATGCCCCTGCGGTTGGGCACTATTGTGTCGACCACGTTGTGGCCCTGCTCATGCAGCCACTCCAGTTCTGGCCTGCTGGTGTACCACCAGTCCATGGCCACGTCCACGGTGTGGGGCAGGGTCCCCATCAGGAGCGGCACCACCTTGAGTGTGTGCTGCTCCTGATGCTTGTCGTAGGTGTGGTTGTGCCACACGTAGCCGCTCGGGTGGCCACACGCGGAGTACCCTAGGATGTGAGAGGGGTCTGGCTTGAGTGGGCTGAAGCAGCGAATGGGGCAGTATGTGTGGCCAGTGCCCGCGCAGCGCTCGTCAAGGGCCGCCTTGCCCCTGAGCGAGCAGTACTTCTTGTACGCCTTGTTGAGGTGGATTTCGAGCCTCTCCAACTGGTAGAGGCGGCAGTCGATGTTGGCAGGAAGCATGTTATCTGCTGGAAATGCTTGAATGGCATGGAGTGCTGCAAGCCCGGGCCTGTGGACATGCCCACCTTGCGTTCAATGAAGTAGCGCTGTGCGTTAGGTAGGCACTGCAGGCCCAAGGATGCCCAACCACTTTGCCGGCAGGATGACTACGTGCCCTGCAGGATGCCCAACCACTTCGCCTGCTCGCGCACAGTCAATGGCATCCACTCACGTGCCGGGGATGGCAGAGTGGCCAGCTTCATATGTTGGCATACCTGTTGGTCTCCTCCACAATTGAGCCCAGCACATCATCTCGTGTCGCAAGAGCAAAGATGTCAATAGGCCTCTCCTGGTACTCTGCCTGGTTGCTGCCAGGCAGCTTGGCCTGCTCAGGAGTGGGCATGGCAACGTCGACGGCAATGTTGGTCGACAAAGACTGCACGTGGTCGCCGGGTGCTCCCATCCAAAGAGCCAACCCTCAACAGGTTCCGAGGCACTCCCTTCTGCACCAGGCTCATCGTCGCTTAGCACCGCATCGTTCACGTCCTGCTCAGGCATGTCCTCCACCCCATCGCCCTTCTTCTGAAGATTCTCCTCCCCTTCTGGGTCAGAATCGGATGCTGGCGCGGCCAGGGATCTCTTGCCTTTCTTTCTGCAGATCCTCTGGCGCCGGGAGGCGTTCTTGCCAAACTTTCTTGGCTCGGGAACACCAGAGTCTCCTCGTTTGCCCTCCTCTTCGGCGTCCTCTTCATATTCCTTCTCAGACCCATTGTCTGACTGCACCACCTCCTCCGCCACCAGGGTTGCCTCCTGCTCCTCTGCCAGGCCTTGAATTTTTTCGTCACCAGTCATCAGGTACTCGGAAACCTGGTCTTTCTTGAGTGGGTACAGCTTTGTATCCCCATCGAGCTCGAGCAATGCCCGCGACTTGTCTCCGCTTTGCTACCCCTATCAGGCGCACAGGTTCATACTTTTCACCAGATTCTTTCGTCGCCCCATCAGCCCTAAACAGGACCGCAAGAATGCTAACTTAAACCCCCCTAACGAGCCGCCCTGTGGCTACCATCGTCGTGGGTGCAGCAGCCATGCACGGGCTACCACACAATGAATTCACGTCCGATCGTCGAGGTTGCGTCGTACGTTGGTACCGACCACCCCCAAATACCCTGAAACCTCTCACCTTGGATGGTCCAGAACACCTGTTAAACTTCGTCAAAAGTATGCAAACCCTGGCATCATGCTATAGATTGATAGAGGTAAGCTTTCATTCGTCTCAGCAAACTTTTCCATATTCCATATACTAGTCACGGCATTTGGTCCTGAGAATGGGCCGATGCATATATCAGCTGGAAGTCAGTTTTAGGCGGAAAATCGGCAGCCAGACCATTTGGGGGTCAGGGAGGCTGGTGGGCTGTACTGGCTAGGATAGTATGTCGTGTTTTTGGAAAGGCCCTGTTCCTCAGTATTGGCGAACCCAGGATGCAAACACAGGCGAGCATCTCCCATCATTCGACCAGTCTGAACTTGCAGGTAAAGTTGCAATAATTTGTTTGGGATGTCAGCGCTTTCGTCGAGAGACAAGTGCTTTTGTGCCTTGCAGAGGAGCACGCCGGCGGCTACCTCGCTCGCCGCCACTTTGCATTTAATACTCATTAACTTATCATCGTGCATTGGTCTTGCTTAACATCATCCAAGATTCCTCTGTGCGACGCTAGATGCCGTTCACGAGATACCGGCGCAGCGAATATGCTTACGGCGCGGCGTCCACACCAGGATTTATAGTACGGAGTAGAAGTACGCAGTACAACTCCGACTTCTTTTTCTTTGTGAGTCGGTAAGGGCAGGGATGTACTTAAGATGATCGGTACAGCCGCATCCCAGTCACCGACTTCACAATCCAAGTAGTGGCAAAGTCTTGTTGGGAAACAACACCAACAAGCAGAGTGGTCGCATGAACATGGTATGCATGTGCAAGACGCACATAATTATGGCAAGTCATATAGGTATTCATCGTACCACACTGGGAAAACCCGGAAACATAGTACGCCGGCCAGTGCCGAGCATCAACGGGTGAAAACCCAGACAAGAGCCCATTACATGGTATGCAACTCTCCCGCAGAGAGAAGCATCAAGGCCATGGTCAATGCCAATTTTAATTAGGAGATTCATGAAAGACTGAGAACACACATGAGAGTCAAGTCAAGATGTAACCCTGAAATCAGGCAGTGACTAACTAAAGTGTCGCCTGAACTAGACGAAGCTTGATATACTGAGGCCTAGCCTTGGCATACAGCTTGGTCAAAGCACCTGAAATATTATCATTGTCTCGAACATGGTACAGCGAAACAGCATCACTATATTCTTTGGCACGAAGGAAGACGAGCTTGCGCGTGCGCGCATAAGGATCAGCCAGAAGGTCAATCAGCGACTGCGAATCCGTGAAGATGGTGGTATCAACCTGTGGAATGACACGGCAAAACTTCACACACCACCGAATAGCCGCACGGAAATACATAAACTCCTCAGCAGTCTCGCAGTAGGCACGAGCCTCTGCAGTGTCACTACCCACATACACCCGCTGATGTAAGCGAGAAAATCACGGAAAGGGTGAGGGAGTAGAGACAGGGACATGGACAGTGGCAGAAATACTCTACAGCACCACAGCGGCACAGCGCCCACGGAGCTTAGAGATGTTAGCACTATCCAAACTGCTATCACAATAAGCGGACAAGTGAAGAGGCCGCTCATAGTCCACCCCACGTGAGACCAACCCAGGGGAGGTAGAAATGTACTTACACATGACATTGCAGGAAAGAGAGCACATCTCTGGCAACCTAGCAAGCACCGCCAAGTCAGGGGAAATTGTAGAGACCAGCCGATTCAGCTTACCCCGCAAAGAACCACACTCAGCAGGCTGGATATACTGACTAGGAAGGGATGAAATCTGAGTGATGAGCTCCTGAACATAGTCCCCCGCAGCACGCAGCGTCATCGCATATCTGCCGGCGGCATCCTTGGTGAGCATAGTGTCGACGCCACAGAACTTAACATAATTGTACAAGACACGGCGAATGACCTTGCCTACCGGGAAGTGCTTAGCAACAGTGGCGCAAAACCAGTCTAGCCGCGGGTTGGGGCCCATGCAGTCCACATCATCGACATGAATGAACACAAAAACTTGCTGCCCCTGCCATGATCCAACAAACAGAGAGGGGTCCATGTCATGATAGTACATGTGCATCACATCGAGCAAAAGACGCTCATGGCAAAGACGCCAAATCCGAGGACCTGTCACAGTACCGTCAACACCCTTCAAGAGACGGAGAAACTTCTTGCCCATGATAGGCTGCCACAAGGGAGGACAGCGCACATACAAGCAGATCGTGCCAGGCCACACATTCTCAGCAAGCTTGGGATCACCATTCAAGAAAGCTTTGCTGAAATCCATGAGGGCTGACTCATGCGGAAGTCCCTTGTTGAGCTGGCCTAAGTAGAAGGACAGGACCATGCGCCAATCACCTTCTGTTCTTTCATCCACAAAATTCTTGCTGCATGGTCCAAGCTGGCGTTTCGCAGCCCAGCCTCGACGTTGGTGATTCTTGGCGCCGTTGAGCCATTTGGCAGCTCCACAACAAGAGAAGGTGCAGGTACAGTTTCCTCCTCTCGCACCGCAGTGTCCGCCACTGGTGGGGTTGGATCCTGCTTGGCGAATTCCGCATGAAGATTCCTCTAGACCTCGCTTTTGGAGGGCTTGCGGAATGTGCCCTTCGAGCCCAGGGATCCTAGATTCGTCACTTTGATTTTGTTCTTTTTGTACGACGGCGTTGCCAGGCCCGTCTGGAACATTTTGAAAACAGTTGCGTTCTTGAGTACAATTGGTTAGCTATGCTAATTTTATCTATGACTAACCTGCTGAGCGAAGAATGCAACGCCGTATAGCACAAAAAGAAAAAATAGTTTTAGAAAAAATATTTTTTGTGCTGGCACCCGTACCCCAGCCACCTAGGTAGGGGTTGGCTGGACAGGTGGTTGCTATAAAAGGTGGGCTTCCATTCTAGGGAAGCAGGTTGTTTCTTTTGCCTGAGAACCTCACGTGACCACATCACAAAAAACAAAACGCAATATAACAAATCAAGCATTATAACCCACCATGACCTCAGTGACAGCCCCAGAGCGGAATTTCATAGCAAAACTCAAGCAAGAAGCCAGGGAGGGATGCACCCCAAAGGAGGCCGTGACTGCGGTCCAGAAGATCCTAGGGGAGGGGAATTGGCTAGAGCGGATCCAGAGGCTCAATCCGGGGCGTGCCAAGAACGTCATGGACGTGTTGGAGAAAAGGGGGTTTGTCAGCGACTGGGATGGGGAGGAGGCCCTGGCCGATGTGCTAGCAGCGCAACTGGGGGAGGCTATTGCAGAGCCGGATCCACCAGTGCCAGCAGGTGGGGTGGGAACTGGGGGTGTTCCCCCTTCGGCAGGTGGAAGCGGAGGGGCGGGGCATGGTGGACGGGCGCTGGCGAGGAGGATGGCGCCCTGGGGCGATCGACCAGGATGTGGCGGACCTAGACCGAAACATAGGTCGGCTGCTGGGGACCGAGACGGGCTATGCAACGCCAGCGGGAGGGCTTCCATCCCGGCCGGGCAACGCCCGCACTGGCGGAGATATTGGCGACCTGATATCGGCCATGTCGAAGCTGCTGGACCAGGCAAAGACTCCAGCAACTGCAAGCCCAGCCGCAGCGGCGACTGCTGGCAGGCTGGCGCGCACGAAGGGGGTGGCGCTGAGCGGGCATGCAGTGCCGGTCCTGGTGAGCAACATGCTGGAGGCGGTGCTGCCGGGATGCTGGACTACGCGGAGAGCGTGGGGGGGAAGTCCATCCGTGCATCGTTAATGCTGACGATGCACGGCAGCTCAGCCAGCGGGGAGAGGCGGATGCTGCTCCTGCAGATGGCAGGAATTCTGGACACGATGGTGACAGAATTTGGCTACTGGGCCACGCCACGCTCCGAAGTAATTCTGGAGCTGGCAGCAGCCGAGTACCTGGCAAAGCTGATCACGGCATGCCAGCTGGTGGATGTGGGGTCGACGGGTGGAAGGGGACTCCGTCGGCAATGCTGCCATTCCAGGAGGGTGGAGCAATGCTGGCGTCTCCGGCGGTGCGGGCGGCGATGAGCATGGGGAAGCTGCAGCACAAGCTGGAGCAGGGTCCCGGCAAGAAGGGGCAGGGCGGCCCGTCCAACAACAACAAGTGAGGGAGCGGTGCCTTCTTCCACTACCTCTTCCAGCACCCCTGCCACCTCGTGACTGGTGGCAGCAGGTACGCTCAGGCCGTAGGCGCGATAGGATGAGTCGGGCTTTTAATGCTCGCACACTAGCCTGTCAGACGGTTAGGGCGTTAAACTGGATGGGGGGGGGGGGCGAGACCCGCCTGCTGTAGATTCAGCCCGTGTGCCCGGGCCTCTGCAGCAGGCGGCCCTAGATGGGATCGATGATGCTTGCAGGTCCTTTGTCCGCCGGAACGGTGGTTCCGTAGCGGCAATGGCAGGATCTGTAGTGGATGGGGGTGAATATGCTGAAGGAGCCCCTTACGAACCGTTAGTGGCCGCACGCTTGGCCTTGCCTGGTCCGGGGGAAGGTGGCCAAGTGGATGTGCTGAACTTACTACCCCCTCTTGGGGAGCAATTTTGAATGATGAGAGTAGGATGGTACGGACGCTGAGCCCAGCAGAGCGGATCTTGCAGAAGTCGATGCGGATCTCGCGGGGGTGTAGCATGGAGGAGTTCGCGCGGGTTTGCACGGTGTGTGTGGAGAGGGGGATTTTGGGTGGATTTTTTGAGGAGGAGCCGCCTATGGTGAACGGTACTTTTGGGGTCGGAAAGCCCGACGGCCGTATACGGCTGATTGTGGACAACCGGCGTGGCAACATGCCACTACCAGATCCTATGCCCGCTTTTTTACCACACCTTGGCGTGATTTGCGATTTGCCCACGCGCGCTGGGGAGGATGTTTTTGGGGGCGTATCAGATTTGGATTCGTACTACAACAGACTCCGCCTGCCAGTTTGGATGCGGCGGTACTGTGCGTGGATGCCGGTGTGGTCGGATCTGGTGGGCCTGAGTGGGGCTCGTCGGAAGGTGTGGCCGTGGATGTTGTGCTGGCCAATGGGCAACAAGCTGGCCGTCGCCGTGGCCCAGTGTGTGCATCAGTCTGTGTTGTACCGCTGTGGCCCCAAGCCGCCGTTGGAGGCTAGTCGTGGGCTGAGCATCAACATGTCCGCGCTGATCCTGGTGGCGGAGGCCAACGAGGCGGGGGAGACCGTCCGGCTGAGGCTGGAGGAGGACCCTGCTGCGCCCTTGGCGCCCTCGCCGTGCTTCGAATCTCGGCAGGATCTGGAAGGTATGCATGCTGTGACGATCGATGACCTCCATTTCACCCACTGTGCGTCGGTGGATGGGGTGAATCAGCAGCTAGATCGTGTTCAGGCTGCCTACGCCGCTGTTGGGCTGGTGCAGAAGTCTGACAAGGTGGTACGGGCGACAGCAGAGCAGACTGGTGTGCAGGCGGTGGGGTCATTCACCAAAGAGATGGTGACGTGGTGCCTGTTCCTGAGCGTGTGGTGGCAGTTATCGCTGCTACTCATAGAATCTTAGATCGCGGGTTTACATACTACCGCGAACTTAGTTCTGTGCTTGGGAAGTGGGTGTGGATGCATCTGCTGTGCCGCCCCATGCTTTCGGTGTGGTCTGAGACGTACCGGCTGCTAGCAGCCATGAATGCCTCCCTGCCTGGGCGCCGCTGGCGCCTCCCTGCGGGGGCCCGCCAGGAGCTTCAGGCGGCGATCGACCTGGCCCCCTTTTTGAGGGCGGCCAGGGCCCGGCCCCTTTCTGACCGGGTCGTCGCAAGTGATGCGAGCGGCTCCGGCGGTGGGGTGGTCTACAGGGACCTGCCTGGGGCCGATTGTGCCCGGCTGGCGACCCGGCGCGAAGCGCGGGGGTGGCGGACGACAGCTTTAACGTCTGGGGAGGACTGGGACCTGGAGCGCATGGAGGAGGGGGACTACAGCCTGCTGGATAGTGGCCACTGGCGTACGGCACTGTCCTACCGGTGGCGGGGGCAGCCTAACCACATCAACGTCAAGGAGGCGATTGCTGCGACACAGGGGGTCGAGTGGTCGTGCCGGACCAAGGCGTGTCGAGGTAAGCGAGTCGTCCGGCTCGTAGACTCCAGTGCTGTGGTGGGGGCGTTTGTCAGAGGGCGGTCGTCTTCCTACCGCCTCAACCAGCTGGTTCGGCGCTACTGCGCTCTGTCACTGGCTGGCGACATGCAGAGCCACTGGGTCTGGGTGGCTACCGACCACAACCCAGCTGACAAGGCCAGTCGGCGTGGCGCTTGGATTCCTGACTTGACCCGGTGTGGTGACGTGCATCCCAACCCTGGGCCTGAGGGGGCGCGACGCCCTCGGGACTTGGCACTTTTGGAGGGCACAGTCAACCCTGTGTCTACCTTGCCAGCGTACCGGCGTGCGGCGGCTGTCTACGTGGCGTGGGCGCCACCTGGCCCTGTCGACCCAGCTGACGCGGAAGCCATTTTCTGTGAGTGGATTTCTGCTGTCTACCATGCCAGAGGCGGGCGGGGGCGTACCTTATGCCAGCATGCCAAGGCCTGTCTGCACCTGTACTACCCCGACATTGTTCGGAATTGGGTACTGGCGGACCGCCTGCTAGCAGGTTGGCAGCGGCTTGTTCCGGCTGTCAGCCCTCCGCCTATGCCCTGGCGCCTTTGCTATTTCACTGCCCTGTTGCTAGTTTCACGTCGACAGGTGCATTTGAGTGCGTTGATTATTATTGCTTTCCAGCAGTATTTACGCATTAGCGAGGCGCTAGGGCTGCGGGTTCGGGATGTGGCTCATCCCGGCCACCCCCTTCTCGAGCCAGGGCCCATGGTCGGTGCCCTTGTGCTGCGCAACCCCAAAACTGCGCAGGGGGCGGCCCAGCACGTCCTCGTCCGGGATCCACTTTCTTTGTGGCTCCTGCGACGTCTGACGGCTGGCCAGCCCCCGGATGCACTCCTCTTTCGGGCTTAACGTACAGCCAGGCTAGGCAGCAGTGGGAGGCTGTGCAGGCCCGCATGGGCATCCCAGGGATGTTTTCTTTTCACAGCCTCCGGCATGGGGGGGCGACGCACGACGCCATCGCTGGCGAGTCGCCGGAGGCCATCCAGCTGCGCGGCCGGTGGGCTTCGGCCCTCTCGGTCACGCGCTACATTGGCCTCCACCGCAGCCTCCTGGGGCGCGACATCCCACCCGCCCTCTGGGCTCAGGCCCTGGGTTTTGACCCAGCGGCTTTCCGGCGCCACTTCGGTGGCGTCGAGTTTTGACGTCCTCCTGTTTTTATCTCTCGTCTTTTAGCTATCAACTGACCTCACCCTTGTGTGGGAGGTCAGGGGGGAAATGGTTTAACTAACCCGAGGGTGAACCTGGGTTGGGACAAAGTACCCCCATAGCTAGGTAGTTTAAGTTTTCTTTTTTGCATGTCCTACGTATTTTCGGCTGTTAGCCATGTAAGGAGATGTGGGTAGAGCAGGGGCACAGCTGCTGTGGGCTGGCCCTGCACATTCACATAGTGTGCTCACCCTAGCATACAGATGGCCGTGTTGCCATCTGGTAGACATGTCTGTGTTATTCCACCGTATAGAGCTAGCACACATATTGTAATAAATTTGATGTTTTGTGGTGATGCATGCAAAGCAAGGCAAGGCCAGAAATGGATTTGGTGAGCTATGCTCATTTTATCTATGACTAACCTGCTGAGCGGAGAATGCAACGCCGTATAGCACCAAAAGAAAAAATAATTTTAGAAAAAATATTTTTTGTGCTGGCACCCGTACCCCAGCCACCCAGGTAGGGGTTGGCTGGACAGGTGGTTGCTATAAAAGGTGGGCTTCCATTCTAGGGAAGCAGGTTGTTTCTTTTGCCTCCCACCCACCCACCCTGGCAAAAGGGGTAGAGCAGGGGCACAGCTGCTGTGGGCTGGCCCTGCACATTCACATAGTGTGCTCACCCTAGCATACAGATGGCCGTGTTGCCATCTGGTAGACATGTCTGTGTTATTCCACCGTATAGAGCTAACACACATATTGTAATAAATTTGATGTTTTGTGGTGATGCATGCAAAGCACGGCAAGGCCAGAAATGGATGTTGCAATAATGTGTTTGCGATGTCAACGCTTTCGTCGAGAGACAAGTGCTTCGGTGCCACGCAGAGGAACACCCAGGCGGCTACCTCGTTTGCCGCCACTTTGCATTTATTACTCATGAACTTCTCATCGTGCATTTGACTTGCTTAACATCATCCAAGATTCCTCTGTGCGACGCTAGATGCCGTTCACGAGATACCGGCGCAGCGAATATGCTTACGGCGTGGCGTCCACACCAGGATTTATAGTACGGAGCAGAAGTACGTAGTACAACTGGTGGAAGGCTGCGGTCTTTGGGTTAGGGACGCAGTAGGATGCAAGAGCATGGACCGGGCGAAAGGTGGATTGGATGTAAATGTTTAGCGCGTGCTCACTTCATTCATGACAAATCCACGCTATTGAACATGCAAAGACATGCGTCATATATTATTGTCCATAGGGACAGTAGCTGTGCCGCCACAGCTATTGTGAAAAAAAACGGGCTTGAATTTCTCAATGAACCCATGTTGTTTCTGTTGCAGAAGTTGCGAGTTATTAGCAATCAAGTTGCTTGAATTAGCCGTCTGGGTTGGTTGCCACCTGGACTATGCATGGATGTCCTGGTCGGAGGCTGTTGCGTTTTCCTCAAATTTAAAATTCCTTTCGTGGGGTGCAATGCTGTGCAGAGAGTCCACAGGAGGAGCAGGAAAAGAAACAGCAGCAGCAGCAGCAGCACGATGAAACGTCTCAAAATTCGTTTGCCACTCTGCCTAAACATGTGCTGAGGCTGACATCCGCATCCTGGGGGCGCTACGTCACTCCCCGAAACGAGATGGCCATCGTCCTGTTTTACAAGGGAACATGTGAGCGGTGGGCAACTGGGAAGCTTGATGTCGCATGATGTTGAAACTCTTTCATCACAGCTAATGGAAGTCTGGCGCTTATAAAAATGAATTTTTTTTCAGGGTTACGTGTGAAGTTTTCATCCTTGGTATTGTGGGAAGCTGGAAACCTACACATGACCCATCTGGCAACCTGGGTAGGAGGAAAAAGGAGGACCACTTGTAGCTTGTTTTTTCCAAAATGCTGGCTCACAGGACTGCTGCTACAATAAGTACCACGGGTGGTGTTATGTAATGACATTTTGGTGGGGGGGGGAGAGGGTGCGGGAGGGGAAAATGCTGATGGGAACGAGCTTGTTGGGTAGAGGAGTTTGGACAAAGCTGCCAGGTTAGTGTGTACCGAGCACTAGTACTGGATGTACCCCATCTGATTCTGGGATCTGGAGTTGCAAGCGCAAGTTCTTGAGATGATAGGAATTCGACATGGCAAGGCGCTGGCCATAGAACTAACATCACGTCCCTGCTGGCGCATCATGGGAATAGATGCTTGTGTCCGTAATATCACACGTATGCGCGTGCGTACCACTTCTGCACAACAAGAACAGTCACTTGGTGTCCTGTGCAGCCAGGCACGCACCCCCCTGGGTGGGCAGTATGTCCAGCACAATGGCTCGCTTTTTTGCAAATCCTTTTTGTTATAATCCCTTCGTAACCGCTTTTTCTGTGACTTGGAATCCGTGCCGCTGCACCTCCCTGTTGCGCCAACACCGTGGTGCAGGCAATGGTTGCAGCATCGAACGGCTGGATCTGGCAAGTGTAGCGGAGGAGATGCGGGGGTCAGTCTGTGCAGCTTGCATTTCACTGGGCTTTTCCGACAATGCTGTAGTACATGACGAACCATTTTTTCCTTTGATAGGCCCGCTCTTTGTTGGCCTTGTCGAGCAAGCTTGCCTCTTGGGTATGTTGCAGCATGGTTGTTAAAGTGGGCACCTCACCATTTATACTTAGGGGCAAGCGTCTTTCCTCTCTTGGGGGCTGCGTTGGCGTTTGATAAGGGCACCCATCAACTAGCATCAAGTTTCCTATGATGCTGCCTTGTGGCATGAGCAAATTCGGCACGTCTGCCCCATACATTTGATCACACGTCCGAGCCCGTCATGCAGCCGGCAGAATTGCATGAGTTGTTCCTCTAAATTGTTGTTGTCGGTCCACACCTTGTCCATGCCTGGGTTTTGCTGTCGTTTCATTCTCACCTCCTTCAAGGCCTGGCATATTTGACTAGCTGATGTAATGTACATGAAGTGGCCATGAATGTCTGTGGCTATTCTGCGATCCCATTGCATGTACATGAAGGACGCCTTTTAAAGGTGGGGCTGGGATGAGTACGGATGGCATAGACGCCGGCATCGTGCTTGGCATGGGTGGATTTCAAGTGGATGTGCCATACTTTGTTTCGTTGCTTAAATAAACCTGCGCTTGTTGACTTCTTTTTCCACGCTCTTCTCCATCCATGTCTTGCAGTGCTTATAGCGGCTACCCCTTTGTGGCAAGGTTCCTGCAATGTTGGGTGGTGAGGCAGCATCAGCTTGCCTCATGAGAAGTGTTTGCTTGTGCCATTCTTCAACAGCCATTCAAGCACCGAGAGGTAGGGTGGTGGCTGCAGCACAACTCGTGTCAATACCTGCCCAAGCTCCCTGCTTGCGTGATGGTGATGGCATGACCGTTGCTTGCGCAGGGTCATCAATGTGGGCGTGGTGGACTGCATGAATGAGACCCAGCTGTGCAATCAGGTAAAGTAACGGGGCACGCTCGTCTCTCTTTCTCTGGATGACCACAGTCTGTACTGGCAGCCACTTTGTCCGACCGCCTGAGCGTGCCACATGTGGATCCCACATGCACACTGTGAGGGATGGGAACACAACGCTATGTCGGTTGGCATTGCTTGCCATGACACATGGGCATCAGTAGGGCGAGCTCATTCTCTTAGCGGGCAGAAGTATTACGGCCGTTGGGTGATTTGAACAGTTTTTGGACACAAACTGGTCTCGTCACCTGATGGCAAGTGCGCGAAACCTCCAGGTGATGAGCAAGGAGCAAGCTCATCCCATGCTGACACGATCGCTGCTGCGATCCCCCACCCATGGGCGGGCCTCATCGCATACAATCTCAGAGCTAGAGACAGGATATTTTCGAGTGTGTCATCCGTAAAAGGCTTCAAGCCACATAATCAAAAGAGATGGGAACGCCCCATTACCTGGTTGCACAGCTGGCTCTCAATGGCGCAGTGCATTACCCCCACATTTACGAATCTGCACAGACAGGAATGATGACCGCCATGACACAAGCAAGAGGTTATATGCTGTGCAGCTATGGCTCCATTTGTGCTTCTAGGTCCTTACCACAGTATTGAACAAAAAGAAGAGTTATCAAACAAAGTTACATGAGCCAAGGGGAGGATCACTGCTGTTATCCAATGGTTTTTGCTCTGGAGAAAGTTCGCTCACACCCTGTGTGTCATTGCACACCAGGCTTTAGAGCAGTCCCGGCAACGGAGGCATACTACTAGATATAGATGATGCCTCATGAGGCCTCTTATAGCAATGCACACTGTGGTTTTGAATCGTCTTTGGCACGCGTCTTTCAGGACATCACCTTGCGTGTACTGCCTTGTATGAAATCGTTCCTGCAGTGAATTCCAGGTTGTTATTCCATTTTACCCATGCTGCTTCTGAAAGCGCGATCTCACATGGCTGGCCACCCTGTGATTATCCGGTGTGCGTGCCATGAACTGCCTGTTGGCCCCTCAGAGCAACGTGATGGAGTATCCTGGCACCTTCGTGTATGGCTTTGGGGCGGACAAGCGGGGCCGCAGATACAAGTACCACACATCGCCCTTCACTAGCCTGGAGACCTTTGCAATTGATGGCCTCGCCAGCCATGTCACCCCAATCAGCAAGTAAGTGGTCATGGCTGCCCAAGCATACCTCCCCATGCCTTTTAAAAAAATGTTTGCAAAGGCAGGTGCCAGGAAACATTTGTGTCTCACCCTTATCGTGAGAGTGGACACCTGTAACCTGCAGCACATTATGTCCTTTGCGAAGGTGTAGGCAGATCGCTGCAGTTGAGCCCACTGCTAGCCTTCAGAACTAAATGTGCTTGTTGGATTTCATGGGAGTGAACTCGTCTGCACTTCAGCGTGTGAGCGGGCTGTGATGCTGGTGGGATGCATTGGGGATGTGGATGGAGGGTGAAGCAGAGAGCAGAAGATTTGTATTTTTGCAAGTCTCCTTCTCCGTTACTAGTTTAAGAAGGTACGTATCTTTGCAGCTTGGCACCAACTCCCTCCTAGGCTGTCTGCGACCATGGCGTACGAGGGAAGGGTCTTCACACATGCGTCTTCTAATTGCTTGTTAAGGTGCTCTGCCGACTTTTGAGACTGACACGGCCATCGGTTTAGCTCAGCTGCAAGTTCGCATGTACATGTACAGCGTAGAGTGCAAGTGGTTGGAGAATGCCCAGTCTGGAAACTAATGATCTTTATGAACCAGCCGATTTTCGTCTCTGTCTATCGGCGTTTTGTGTGTGTCCTTGCCCAACGCTGCTGCTCAGCCTCCGAGACCTTTTTGGCACAAAGCCCGGTATGCCCAAGGTGGGTATGACAGCAGGCAAGCGTTACCTGCAGGTTGTCTGCTGACCTGACAAACGGCATGCCACCCTAAGACTTTTGCATGATGCTAGGTTGGAGATTTAGACATACGCTGAACCAATTGCCGTCGATTTGGTATCAGGTAAATTGTGTTAAGATTACCTATAGATGGCTTAAGCCAAGGTCCATTGGAGCCTTCCTACCATGAGATACAATTTTATTTTGATGATTATGTGTTGGCTTTATAGTGAAGCCTAGCCACACAATCAAAAGCATAGTACAAGTCATTGTCAAGGTAGGCCAGTTCACCACGCTGGGGCCCTGTACATGCCCCCTTGGCCCAAGCATGTCCCCCAACAGCAGTGTGGGTGGGTGGGTGGGTGGGTGGGTGGGTGGGTGGGTGGGCGGGCGGGCGGCGCGGGCGGGCGCGGGCGGGCGGGCGGGCGGGCGGGCGGGCGGGCGGGCAGGCGGGCGGGCGGGCGGGCGGCGGGCGGGCGGGCGGGCGGGCGGCGGGCGGGCGGGCGGCGGGCGGCGGGCGGGCGGGCGGGCGGCGAGCGGCGGGCGGGGGCGGGCGGGCGGGCGGGTGGTGGGTCGGTCCGTCGGTCGGTCCGTCGGTCGGTCCGTCGGTCGGTCGGTTGGTCGGTCGATCGGTCGGTCGGTCGGTCGGTCGGTCGGTCGGTCGGTCGGTCGGTGGGTGGGTGGGTGGGTGGGTGGGTGGGTGGGTGGGTGGTGGGTGGGTGGGTGGGTGGGTGGGTGGGTGGGTGGGTGGGTGGGTGGGTGGTGGGTGGGTGGGTGGGTGGGTGGGTGGGTGGGTGGGTGGGTGGGTGGGTGGGTGGGTGGGTGGGTGGGTGGGTGGGTGGGGGTGGGTGGGTGGGTGGGTGGGTGGGTGGGTGGGTGGGTGGGTGGGTGGGTGGGTGGGTGGGTGGTGGGTGGGTGGGTGGGTGGGTGGGTGGGTGGGTGGGTGGGTGGGTGGTGGGTGGGTCGGTCGGTGGGTCGGTCGGTGGGTCGGTCGGTGGGTCGGTCGGTGGGTCGGTCCGTCGGTCCGTCGGTCCGTCGGTCCGTCGGTCCGTCGGTCCGTCGGTGGGTGGGTGGGTGGGTGGGTGGGTGGGTGGGTGGGTGGGTGGGTGGGTGGGTGGGTGGTGGGTGGGTGGGTGGGTGGGTGGGTGGGGGTGGGTGGGTGGGTGGGTGGGTGGGTGGGTGGGTGGGTGGGTGGGTGGGTGGGTGGGTGGGTGGGTCGGTGGTCGGTGGGTCGGTGGGTGGGTCGGTCGGTCGGTGGGTCGGTCGGTCGGTCGGTCGGTCGGTCGGTCGGTCGGTCGGTCATCGGTTGGTGTCGATCGGTCGGTCGGTCGGTCGGTCGGTCGGTCGGTCGGTCGGTCGGTCGGTCGGTGGTGGGTGGGTGGGTGGGTGGGTGGGTGGGTGGGTGGTGGGTGGGTGGGTGGGTGGGTGGGTGGGTGGGTGGGTGGGTGGGTGGGTGGGTGGGTGGGTGGTGGGTGGGTGGTGGGTGGGTGGTGGGTGGGTGGGTGGGTGGGTGGTGGGTGGGTGGGTGGGTGGGTGGGTGGGTGGGTGGGTGGGTGGGTGGGTGGGTGGGTGGGTGGGTGGGTGGGTGGGTGGGTGGGTAGGTCGGTGGGGTCGGTCGGTGGGTCGGTCGATGGGTCGGTCGGTGGGTCGGTCGGTCGGTCGGTCGGTCGGTCGGTCGGTCGGTCGGTGGGTCGGTCGTGGGTCGGTCGGTCGGGTCGGTCGTCGGTCGGTCGGTCGGTCGGTCGGGTCGGTCGGTCGGTCGTCGGTCGGTCGGTCGGTCGTCGGTCGGTCGGCGGTCGGTCGGTCGGTCGGTCGGGTCGGTCGTCGTCGGTCGGTCGGTCGTCGTCGGTCGGTCGGTCGGTCGGTCGGTCGTCGTCGGTCGGATCGGTCGGTCGGTCGGTGTCGGTGGTGGTGGGTGGGTGGGTGGGTGGGTGGGTGGGTGGGTGGGTGGGTGGGTGGGTGGGTGGGTGGTGGGTGGGTGGGTGGGTGGGTGGGTCGGTCGGTGGGTCGGTCGGTGGGTCGGTCGGTGGGTCGTCGGTGGGTCGGTCGGTCGTGGGTCGGTCGGTCGGTCGGTCGTGTCGGTCGGTCGGGTCGGTTCGGTAGGTCGGTCGGTCGTCGGTCGGTCGGTCGGTCGGTCGGTCGGTCGGTCGGTCGATCGGGTCGGTCAGCCGGTCGATCGGTCCGTCGGTCCGTCGGTCGGTCCGTCGGCCGGTCCTCGGTCCTCGGTCCCTCGGTCCCTCGGTCGGTGGGTGGGGTGGGTGGGTGGTGGGTGGGTGGGTGGGTGGGTGGGTGGGGGGTGGGTGGGTGGGTGGGTGGGTGGGTGGGTGGGTGGGTGGGTGGGTGGGTGGTGGTGGGTGGGTGGGTGGTGGGTGGGTGGGTGGGTGGGTGGGTGGGTGTGGGTGGGTGGGTGGGTGGGTGGGTGGGTGGGTGGGTGGTGGGTGGTGGGTGGGTGGGTGGGTGGGTGGGGGTGGTGGGTGGGTGGGTGGGTGGGTGGGTGGGTAGGTCGGTGGGTCGGTCGTGGTCGGTCGATGGGTCGGTCGGTGGGTCGGTCGTCGGTCGGGTCGTGGTCTCGGTCGGTCGGTCGGGTGGGTCGGTCGGTGGGTCGGTCGGTCGGTCGGCCGGTCGGTCGGTCGGTCGGTCGGTCGGTCGGTCGGTCGGTCGGTCGGTCGGTCGGTCCGTCGGTCGGTCGGTCGTCGGTCGGGTCGGTCGGTCGGTCGGTCGGTCGGTCGTCGGTCGGTCGGGGTCGGTCGGTCGTCGGTTGGTCGATCGATCGGTCGGTCCGGTTCGGGGTCGTCGGAATCGGTCGGTCGGCTCGGGTCGGTCGGTGCTCGGTCGGTCGTCGTCGGTGGTCGGTCGGTCGGTCGGTCGTCGGGTCGGTCGGGTCGTCGGTGGTGGGGTGGGTGGGGTGGGTGGGTGGGTGGGTGGGTGGGTGGGTGGTGGGTGGGTGTGGGTGGGTGGGTTTGGTGGGTGGGTGGGTTCGGTCGGGTGGGGGTTGGTCGGTGTCCGGTCGGTGGTGTCGGTGGGTCGGTCGGTCGGTGTCGGTCGGTCGGTTCGGTCGGGTCGGTCGTCGGTCCGGTCGGTAGGTCGGTCGTCGGTCGGTCGGTCGGTCGGTGTCGGTCGGTCGGTCGGTCGTCGGTGATCGGTCGGTCAGCCGGTCGATCGGTCCGTCGGTCCGTCGGTCGGTCCGTCGGCCGGTCCCTCGGTCCTCGGTCCCTCGGTCCTCGGTCGGTGGGTGGGTGGGGGGTGGGTGGGTGGGTGGGTGGGTGGGTGGGGTGGGTGGGTGGGTGGGTGGGTGGGTGGGTGGGTGGGTGGGTGGGTGGTGGTGGGTGGGTGGGTGGGTGGGTGGGTGGGTGGGGGTGGGTGGGTGGGTGGGTGGGTGGGTGGGTGGGTGGGTGGTGGGTGGGTGGTGGGTGGGTGGGTGGGTGGGTGGGGGGTGGGTGGGTGGGTGGGTGGGTGGGTGGGTGGGTGGGTGGGGGTGGGTGGGTGGGTGGTGGGTGGGTGGGTGGGTGGGTGGTGGTGGGTGGGTAGGTCGGTGGGTCGGTCGGTGGGTCGGTCGATGGGTTCGGTCGGTGGGTCGGTCGGTCGGTAGTCGGGTCGGGGTCGGTCCGTCGGTCGGTCGGTCGGTCGGTCGTCGTCCCCGGTCGGTAGGTCGGTCGGTCGGTCGGTCGTCGGGTCGTCGGTCGGTCGCGTCGGTCGATCGGTCGTCAGCGGTCGATCGGTCGTCGGTCCGTCGTCGGTCCGTCGGCCCGGTCCCTCGTCCCTCGTCCCTCGTCCCTCGGTCGGTTGGGTGGGTGGTGGGTGGGTGGGTGGGTGGGTGGGTGGGTGGGTGGGTGGGTGGGTGGGTGGGTGGGTGGGTGGGTGGGGTGGGTGGGTGGGTGGGTGGTGGGTGGGTGGGTGGGTGGGTGGGTGGGTGGTGGGTGGGTGGTGGGTGGGTGGGTGGGTGGGTGGGTGGGTGGGTGGGTGGGTGGGTGGGTTGGGTGGGTGGGTGGGTGGTGGGTGGGTGGGTGGGTGGGTGGGTGGGTGGGTGGGTGGTGGGTGGGTGGGTGGGGGTGGGTGGGTGGGTGGGTGGGTGGGTGGGTGGGTGGGTGGGTGGGTGGGTGGGGTGGGTGGGTGGGTGGGTGGGTGGGTGGGTGGGTGGGTAGGTCGGTGGGTCGGTCGGTGGGTCCGGTCGGTGGGTGTTCGGTCGGTGGGTCGTCGGTCCGGCGGTCGGTCGGTCGGTCCGTCGGTCCGTCGGTCGATCGGTCGGTCAGCCGGTCGATTCGTCCGTCGGTCCCGTCGGGCGGTCCGTCGGCCGGTCCTCGGTCCCTCGGTCCCTCGGTCGGTGGGTGGGGTGGGTTGGTGGGTGGGTGGGTGGGTGGGTGGGTGGGTGGTGTGGTGGGTTGGGTGGGTGGTGGGTTGGGTGGGTGGGTGGGTGGGTGGGTGGTGGTGGGTGGGTGGGTGGGTGGGTGGGTGGTGGGTCGGTGGGTCGGTGGTCGGTGGGGTGGGTCGGTCGGTCGGTCGGTCGTCGGTCGATCGTCGGTCGGTCGTCGATCGGCTCGGTCAGCCGGTCGATCGGTCCGTCGGTCCGTCGGTCGGTCCGTCGGCCGGTCCCTCGGTCCTCGGTCCCTCGGTCCCTCGGTCGGTGGGTGGGTGGGTTGGGTGGTGGGTGGTGGTGGGTGGGCGATCGCTGACCAACCGTGACCGACCGACCGAACCGACGACCGACCGACCGACCGACCGACGACCACCGACCGACGGACCCAACCCACCCACTCCACCGACCACCGACCCCCGACCCACCCAACCACCACCACCCACCACCCACCCATCCCCCCACCCACACCCACCCACCACCCACCCACCCCCATCACCACCCACCCACCCACCCACCCACCCACCGACCGAGACCGAGGACCGAGGACCGAGGGGACGGTCGACGGACGACGGGACCGACGGACCGATCGACCGACCGACCCGGACCGACCGACGCGACCGACCGACCGGCTGACCGACCGATCGACCGACCGACCGACCGACCGACCGAACCGACCGACCGACCGACCGACCGACCGACCTGCCGACCGACCGACCGACCGAACCCGCCGACCGAGGACGGACCGACCCGATCCGACCCGCCGATCTAGACCAGACCCGAACCGAGACCGAATCCGACGAATTCGACGATCCCGAGCCGACACCGAACGCGACCGACGCCCACGACCGACCCACCGACGACCCACTCCGACGGACCGGTACCGGACGAT